>JAPPVO010000031.1:174261221-174614298 GCA_030407325.1 Camellia japonica
GAGAATACCGCAGTAGTTCGCCAGCCGAAGGCACTCCGATGATTAAGTCAGTAATCTCTTAAAGATATCAAATCAGTGTATAACTCACAAGTCACTACTCAAAGTATATCACACATACTTGAGACTCACGGGAGTGCCTCTCTTTTATAGCCATTAGTGCCCAAATCCCCTAGAAGCCTCACTTCATAGGACTCAAGCACATAATGCTTATCTTGGACTCTCAGCTAGATAGAGATAAACTCCCTAAAAGTTTTATCCTTATCCAAACGAGAACCCTCTTTCGTCTAGGATTCTGATCCCTTATCTGCTTATCTCGGATTCCGGCATCTCCGCAGATAACTTCGGCCTAGCCGAAACCATCTCTGCAAGCATGATCGAATCACGTAGCACCTCGGCTGATACTTCGGTATTACCTTAGCTACGTGCTATCATTCATAAAATACTTCCCCACAATTCACATTGTCAATGTGATTATTATTATTAAGGATATTTTAGTAATTATGCTACCTATAAGACTTATTAGAACACAAGAAAATAATTTGGATAAAGTAAAACGTAAGTATGTAAAGAGAGATTTATAGATAAATGCCCCTTTAATAAAATCAATGTATTATTGTTGGGAAACATTATGATACACACTCCTTATGTCCTTTATAACTAAAAAAAAAATGATATAATTTTATACTTTTTTAGTCATAATTTAAATAAAAAAAATTATAACTAAACATCACATGAGATATAACCAAAGATCTCAAAAATAACTAAAATGTTATTATAACTAAAAAAAAATTAATCATAACTTACAAAGAAAATGACATAACTAAATGAGTATATGATATACCTTTCAAAGGAGGTGTGTGGTAAAATTTTTCATTATTGTCGCATTCATATAATTTTAAAAATAAAAAATAAAAGGGTAAATTATAAATACATCATTTGAGATTTGTTTAAAATACGAATTATTTTTTGTGGTTTGAAAAATTACAAATACCTCCAAGTTAGAATTTTTTACTTAACAGAATTAATTGAAAATGTAAAATTTATAACAGTTTACCTATACAATAATAAAATTATCTGAATTATTAATTGAAATAAAATTTTAACATTATTAAAAACTGTTAATTAACTTGATAATTTATCAATAAAAAAATCTATTTATTATGAAATTAAAAATTTTAAAAGACATAATGTAATTTTTAAAATTATAAAAAATAATTTATAATTTAAATAAATATCAAAAAATATATTTATAATTTACTCAAAATAAAATAAAACTACATGACGGTGTATTCTTCCAATTTGGTTGACCAGACCAAAAATTCTTCTAAAGAGTGGGACCCACTGAGAAATTAGAGTCCATAAA
Source organism: Camellia japonica (assembly GCA_030407325.1). Classification (NCBI taxonomy): domain Eukaryota; kingdom Viridiplantae; phylum Streptophyta; class Magnoliopsida; order Ericales; family Theaceae; genus Camellia; species Camellia japonica. The sequence continues at coordinate 174,262,585 of JAPPVO010000031.1, forward strand.
CCCACAATCCAATCGAGTGATGGCTTTGATGGGAGGATGAGCACAACCACAACCATCTTGACTTATAAGGTCCGTTTGACAAGTTAGTTTCGGCCTATTCTAGTCACAAAAAATAAAATAAGTTATTTTAATTATAATAAATAAAATATCATATTTAATTCATAATTATTACAATTTTTTTTTATAAAAAAAAATTTAAAAAGCTAAAAAGTTTTTCTCAAATCAAATTTTTTAGTCCAGGTTAAAATAGTCAAAAAGTCAAAAAATCAACCCACTTCCTAAATAGAGGCATAGTCGTCTGGTATAAGTCGAAATGATTTTTTTTTTAATTAAAATAGTTACAAAAAAATAAAATATATTTTTTAATTTAATAAAACAAAATATCATATTCAAATCATAATTATTTTATTTTTTTTTATAAAAATTAAAAAAATTATCCCAAATAAAAATTTTAATTCCAAATTAAAATAATTTAAAAAATTAAAAAAACCAAAATATCAACCCGCGTGCCAAACCAAACCCGTAGTCTTTCGCATGGGGTTTCTAAATCCTATTTCTCCAAACTATTTTTATATGGAGAGCTCTTAGAACAATTGTCAAGAACACCAAAACCAAAAATCCAAAAATGTTGAGAATCAAACCCAACCACCTCCCTCCACTTCTTCTCTTCCTCCTCCTCCATTTCCACCTCCACCATCTCCACCTCACACAAGCCCAACTAGCCCCAAACACCACTGGCTACACCTGCACCGCCACCACCAACACCACATATCCTTGCCAAACCTATGCCTTCTACAGAGCCACCTCTCCTAACTTTCTTGATCTAGCCTCCATAGCTGACCTCTTCTCTCTCAGCCGCCTCATGATCTCCACCCCCAGCAACATGTCCGACCCCACCATCCCTCTCCTCCCCTCCCAACCCCTCTTTATCCCCCTAACTTGTTCCTGCAATACCATCAACACCACCACAAGTTTTTCCTATGCAAATCTCACTTACACAATCAAGAAAGGTGACACTTTCTACTTAGTCTCCACAAACAATTTTCAAAACCTCACAACCTTTCAATCTGTCCAAATTGTCAATCCAAATCTAATCCCAACCAACCTTACAATCGGTGTCACCGTAATTTTCCCGGTGTTTTGCAAGTGTCCAAACACAACCCAATTGCAGAACAGAGCCAATTTTCTCATCAGCTATGTTTTCCAGCCCTCTGATAACCTCACTTCCATTGCTTCAATGTTTGGATCAACAACACAGTCTATAATTGATGTCAATGGTAATCATCAGATTCAACCCTTTGAAACTATCTTTGTACCTGTTTCAAAACTTCCTAATTTGACACAACCTAGTGGTGTTTTTGTTAATTCAAACTCTGGGGAGAATGGGAAAAAAGGGGTTGTGGTTGGATTGGGAATTGGGTTGGGGGTTTGTGGGTTTTTGCTGGTTTTGGTTTGTGGGTTGTTTGGTTACAGAGAAAATACATGGAAGAAGAGGAAAGGGATGGTGGAGAGAGGTGGAGAGGGAGAGAAAATGGTTAGGGGAGGAAAGGCTTTGGATGTGAAATTTGTGGCTGATATGTCAGATTGTTTGGATAAGTATAAAGTGTTTGGGATTGAAGAACTGAGAGAAGCAACTGATGGGTTTGATGAGAGGTGGGTGATTCAAGGGTCTGTGTATAAAGGTTGTATTGATGGAGTGATCTATGCTATCAAGAAGATGAAGTGGAATGCTTGTGAAGAACTCAAGATCTTGCAGAAGGTAAACATCAAAAAAACAAATCATCTTTGCCCCTTGTTGTGTTGAATTTTCTTGGTGTCTTTTTCAGCTGATTATTTTTGATAAATCGATATCCGGCCGTTAAATCGAGTAATACGGAGGATCACTTTTTTGATTGGTGACCCATAAACCTTTGATCGGGTTTTTGTGATGTGAGTCAATTTCAGTCTTAGGATATGATTTTGAACCCTTTTCTCTCTGTGCTTTTGACAGTTCAATCTATAGTTTAGGCTTTCAACAGAACAGAGGTAGTTGAGACTTTTAAGATTAGAAGTTGATTTTTTAATTTTTTTTTTTTTAACCTCTGTTAGAAAAATATATATAAAAAGTAAAAAACGATATAATTTTTAAAAAAAATTGAAAGTTAAAAAATTATTTTTAACCTCGTTTCCAAACAATATCAAGAGACAAGGACATCAGTGCAATAAATAAAAAAGTTGCTTTCTTGGCATAGATGGGATAAATAAAACAAGGGAAAGATTACGGAAGAGTCTTCAAAATGTATGGACCTTATAATTAAAGGAAAAATAATATAAATTTATATTTTTTAAATTATAATTAAAAAAAATTATAATCAAACACTATATAAGATATAATTAAATACATTAAAATAATATGATAATTAAAAAATAAAATTAGTCATAATTAAATATGCATATAATAAAAGATGTGAATGGTAGAATTCTCCATAAAAACAATAGTTAGGTGTGGTGACATGTCTTATTCTTAAGTACTGGCCCGAATTGTTTACCGGATATAAAGGCCAAATAAATATGGGTGTCAGACCGGATATAATATTAGATGGGTCTTACATATTTTTTTTGTCTCCTTATCTCCCGTGTTTGGTTATTTCGGATATGGAGAATCCGGATAGTATATGATGCAAAAAGGGATATGCAATACCACTCATACGGTATTGTATATCCCCCACTATATTTCATCCAAAGGTCAAAAATAATTGCTCTCCGTTTATCCTATCTTATATCATATCTTAAACAAACATAGTATAAGTGACCGCACAGTATATATAATTCTTCTCATATTTTATAACATATTATATTACATCATTATCCTTAAGTATTACATATCCTCTTCAAACTTTTATATCAAATCCGAACAATCAAATGGGGCCTAAGGTCTTACCTTATATATAGAATTGTTTAAAAAAAAATAGACAAAAATATCTAAAATTTAAATTTACACCACACGTCTTATTCTTAAGTATTAAGGTCTTATCTTAATTTTGTGCAGAATTGTTACTTATTTAGAAAATAATAGGCAAAAATATTTAAAATTTAAATATATGGTGTAAATTTAAATTTTGTATGGTGTGGATGATACTTAAAAATAAATCTAATCTATGCATTTTAAATTTTAAATTTTGAATATTTTCTATGCATTTTTGTGTGGACATGTAACGGTAATATCACCGTATTAGACCTCAATAATTAAATGCAGCGGCAATGTTGACCTGCCCCTTTCTTTGTATTTTTCAATTTAAAACACAAGTCTTGGTTTTATTAGTTAATAGCACTACTATTATTATTTATTATTTAGGGCGGGTTAGGTGAGGGACGGAGGACCCATTAGCATTATATTACACCAAAACATGGTGGGTGTTTTGGAGCCAAATTAAAGAGCACCAAAAATGATAAAACAAACTTTATTCAGTCTTTTGGAGTTTCTGAAAATAATTCTTTGCATGGTTCGATGTAAATTAACTTAGTTTTAATATTATGCTCTTTTTTTTTTTTTGGGTGCTTCTAAATGCACTCTCCAATAATCTATATATACTCTATTTTTTGTAATGTACTAACATTTTTTCATAAAAGTATTTCAATACATGTAGTGAGTGTATAAATAATAATTTAATGGTTTTTCTTAAACAGTTCTGATTCAGATCACTAATACACAACCTCTAAAAGCAACTCTAATTACGTGGCAATGCAAAAAAAAAAAAATGCCAAACTATCACATGAGTGGTGAGATTCACATCTCGTCACGTCATTAATAGTCTATTAATAGTCTTCAATTAATGGTTTGAAGCATTTTTGTTTCTTAAAAGCACCTTTGTTTTTTTTACCTAATTCCTACTTTATGGCTGTCTTCGATGATATGGCTGCCTCTCTGTTCTTTGGCTGGAATCTTTTACCTAATTCCTACTTTATTGTTCACAGTCTATAAAATGCCACTATAGGTGAGGTGAACAACAGAAGATGTAGACCAACCACCCCCCCCCCCCCAAAAAAAAAAAAAAAAAAAAAAAAAAAAAAAAAAGAGAGGCTTATTGAGGGCATGGATCTTTGTGGCATATGAGTCCATATTGAAGCTTAAAACCTTGCATAATCTGCATAGTGTTTGGTAATATTGCCAGTTTCTTATTTTTAGTTAAAAACATGTTTTTTATGATTTTAAAATAAGTAAATAACATGTTTGATATCTATATATATGTTTTTAATACAGGTTAAAATAAAAACAAGAAAACACGTTTTGCAAGTTATTGGAGAGGATGAAGTGGTTGGAGGGAGGAGGTGGCCGGAGGGGTGGGGGAAAAGAGGAAAAAATGAAAACTTGTTTTAAGTAAAAACGGCTTCTTTTGATTTTCTCAAATTTTGAAAATTGTTGTCATTTTTTTTATAAATAAATTTAAACAGTTATTAGCTTATCAAGTAGTAATGAGCTAGCCTGAAATGGTCACATAAAATTTGTACCCACCTTTTTTACCACATAAGTAAATGGTTTTATTATGAAGCATTTACTTTTCCCTTTTGGTATATTGAACAAACTGATTACTAACAAATCAATTTTTTTTCTCTCTCTCTTTCTTTTGAAGGTTAACCATGGCAATCTAGTGAAGCTAGAAGGGTTCTGCATAGACCCTGAAGATGGAAATTGCTATCTCATTTACGAGTACGTTGAAAATGGATCTCTACACTCATGGCTACACGACAACAAGAAGGGAAAGTTAACTTGGAGAACAAGGTTAAGAATCGCCATTGATGTAGCCAATGGCCTCCAATACATCCATGAACACACGAGGCCGAGGGTGGTTCACAAGGACATCAAGAGCAGCAACATCCTCTTGGATGCAAACATGAGAGCCAAGGTTGCCAATTTTGGGCTAGCAAAGTCTGGCTGCAACGCCATAACAATGCACATTGTTGGAACTCAAGGCTACATTGCCCCTGAGTACCTAGCCGACGGGGTGGTTTCGACTAAAATGGATGTTTTCTCTTTCGGGGTGGTCTTGCTCGAGCTAATTTCAGGCAGGGAAGCCATGGATGGAGAAGGGAAGCTCTTGTGGAAGAGTGCTAGTGAAGTTTTGGATGGAAATGATGAAAAGAGGAAGGAGATGAGGTTGAAGGGTTGGATGGATGGTGTTCTTCTTGAAGAGACTTGCTCAATGGATAGTGTTATGAATATGATGGCTATTGCCATTGCTTGTTTGCATAGAGACCCTACCAAGAGGCCTAGTATGGTGGACATTGTTTATGCATTGTGCAAGAGTGATGAGTTGTTCTTTGATGTTTCAGAGGATGGACAATCACTCCAAGAAGTACTACTAGCCAGATAGTTGGTGTCTTGGATCCCGTGGTGAGTGGATGCTAGGTTTGAATCTCATCGACCCTTAAAAGAAGTTAAGAGCAGATATGTTTTTAGTTATGACAAGTAAGAGCGTGTTTGCCTATAATTATTAATGCCGGTATGGTTTGTAAATTATTAGACTATCCAAAACACTCAAATTTTGAGTTTTCTTCCCATGTTACTAGTTTTGAATGATTATAAATAAATGCTTTAATATCTAAAGTTGCAATAAATATATTTGGAGCTACTGGTGGAGAAAAGCCATATGAAGAACAATTGTGAGATATGGCACTTCACATTAAACATGACCTTGTACGAGGTGATAACTAATTTAATAAGAATTTAATTGAAGATACTAACTATGAAGGGCAACTTTGGAATTTCAATGTGTTGAATTTGGACTCCAATTAACGAAAAATTTGAGACATCTCAACTAATCACTCAAAATTGAAATGTTTAGAATCCGTTTGGTTTAATTTTAGAATTATGATTTGAGTGTGAAGTTGTATTTTGAATTTTGAGTTTTTAAATTATGATTTGAAAAGAAAAAACCTGTTTAGTTATGAGTTTTGAAAATAGTTTCGGGATTATTTATAAATTTTTTTGATTGATTGATGTATAAAATGTGAGAAAAAGTGAGTAATTGATTAATTAATAATAAATAAATAAATAAAGAGAAGAGGAGAGTTTTGAGAGTAATTTTGAGTTATGTTTTAAAAATATGTTTGGTTAATATGTTATATCCAAATCTTAATTTAAAAACATATTTAAATTTTTAAAACAAAATCAAATGCTACCTTGGATTTTACTAACTTAAAATCTTAAATTTTATTCTCAAACTTTTATTGGTTAAGCAACTTATGGGTTGAGTGCAGGCTAAAATTAAAAGTTGGAAAAGTTTGGGCTTCAACTACATAATTTTAATTTGAGTGGAGCTTGTACTTGGACCAAGTTAGCCCAATTAGCCTGGCCAGTACCTACCATTTGAGAAGATGACTGCTAGAAAACATGAAAAAGCAATACATGTTTGAAATTTTTTTAAGAACCCTCAAAACATTATTTTTAAATTTATTTTAATAATATAAACTATTAGTTATTGACCTGAGTAATAGTACAAGTGATCATGGAGAGGGAGGGCACTGAGGTATTAGAGTGAGATTTTTAATCCGAGTCTATAAAGAGATATTGACATGTATTGTAATTTAATTATTAACATACTAATATTTATTTATTTATTTAAAAAAAAACATTGACCTCCCCACCATTTCCGATTCCAGTTGCAGGCCATCTTTCAAGTTCCTTTCCAGCGGCCACAAACAAGCCTCACCCCTACATTTCTCGACTCTCCCTTTACCCTTTCATAACCCCTTTTGCCCACTCCTAATTCCCTTCTCCACTGCCATTTGAAAAATATTACAAGTTCAAATTTTCTATCAAATAAATAATTAAATGTTTTATATGGATATAGAGTTTACAAAATTGCGGTCCTTACACTCATATGAAACATTTAATCATTTATTTCATAAAAATTTTGATATCTCTAATATTACTCACTGCCACCCTCACTCGCAATTGGGTGTTATGCTACTGTGAGTAGAGACTAGGGTGTGACTGTGGTGGTGGGAAAAAAAAGGATTGAGCCAAGTAAAAGAGACAGAGAGTTGAATTGTCGTAAAATGTTGCAACAGGAATAAATTAATGTGGGATATATCAAACTAATTTATTTCAAATTTTATTAAAGACATAAATTTTAATATTTACCAACTAATTTTACCAATTAAAAAAAAGAGGTTAAGTTTTTCTCAAATTCAAATATAAATTTTTAAACTTGAGAGAACTTGAAGAACATGCCGGACTCACTATGGGTTTTATTTCGATTATCTCAATCATTCATTTTGTAAGATCTATTATTATTTTTATTTTTTTTTGTATATCATTCATGAAAAAAAATAAGTTAAGCCGATAATCATAATTATTTTATTTTATTATATTGACTTTAAAAAAAAAATAAACAAACTTCTTTTTTTTTTTTTTTTAGTGACAAACACGATAAAATGACAAAATTACAATTATTAAATCAATCTAATTTATTTTATGAATAATATACACAAAAAATTGTACAAAATAAATAATTTTAGATTATCAAAATAGAATCAATGGTAGGCTCAACAATCTTCTCAAATTCTCTCAACCTAACTCTAAAAAAAGAAATAGGCATTGATTTTTGCTATTAATAATAAAAGAGAACCGATATTCCGACTTCATTTACTCTAAATATATTTATTTTTTTATTCTTATTATATATATTTACATTAATACATTTTCATATAAAACATATTTCTTAAAAAAAAAAAACTAAAATTTCAAAAAATATTAATATAACTATATATAATAAAAATAAATAAATAAATATATTTAAAATAAAGTGTAGTGAAAATAATACACTCCCTAATAAAAGTGAATAAATGTTTCATTTGCAAAACATTAGCATTGTACATAAATTAATATTTTAATGAAGCATTGAAGTCTTAAGTCTCGTTTGGTAATATTATTTTTTTAGTCTAAAAATTAAAAATTATTAAAAAATTAATAATTTATATTAAAAAGTCAAATATTTTATTTTTTCTTTACTTTTTATATATCTTTTTATAAAAAATTAAAAAGTCATCTCAAATAAAGTAATTTTTTTACATCATATTTTAGCCAAAAATACTACAAAAATTACTAAAAAAATCTCTTCCCAAACGAAGCTTTATTTGGGTCAAACTATATTGAAACAGGGTCCCTGCTGTGCTTGAGCACAGCAGTGATTGTGGTGTCTCCGTTTGAGGTGTACTATGGTCTTATTTTTATGATCTAAACCGTTCATATTGTAGGGTTTGTTGAGTACTTCATGCCAACCAAAAATCATATTAATCGAATATCAATAACTATATGATCGAATCCATATTGTTTATGCTATTTCTCAAAAGAAAAACTTATTATTTATTTTTTTGGTTATCGATCATATAGTTGTTGATATCCGATTAATATGATTTTTAGTAGGCATGAAGTACTCAACAAACCCTACAAAATAACGGTTTGGATCATAAAAATAAGGTCATAATACACCTCAAACGGAGGCACCACAGTCACTGCTGTGCTTTGAGCACACCAGTGACCCCTTTTCCAACTATATTAGTGTACTTTTTTTGCATAAGTGCACTTATTTAAATCACATCAATTAATATATTCTCTCTACTTTTTTATATATTTTTTTATAAAAAATTAAAAAACACACTTATTAGAATATCCAAACAAGCCCTAAAAATCCAAGCCTCTTTTCAAAAGCACACGTGAAGCTACAAACCACACCCCAAATGTCAGAAGGCCAAAGCAAAGCAGAGCACGAACACAAACACAAGCACAAACACAAACACCACAAGGGAATTTCACTTTAAAAATCTCCCCCCACCCCCAAACAAACCCTATCAATCTGTTTCCCCCATCTCCGACACCACTCTCTCTCTCTTTCTCTCTCTCTCTCTCTCTCATATCCGGCATGTCAACCAACCCATCGGAGAGCTACACCGACGACTTCCTCGAGCAAATCCTCGCCATCCCTTCTTACGCCGGCGGCTTGGCTGGACCCGATGTCAGCTCATCTCAAGCCACGCCCTCCCAGCTCAGCTCCGGCACCGGCGCCGGCTTCCATCAGCAGTTTATTCCGTTGGGTTTGAGCTTAGACAACGGCCGAGACAGCGTTAATGGTGGTGGAGCTTTTTCAGGGAAGAGTGTAAGTGTCTAATTTTACCCTTTTGCCCTTGGGGGAGGGTGTGTTGTACAAATTTGGAATTGGGTTGAGGGCTATTTGAGTCTTTTTGGTGTTGGGTTTGTTGTTGTTGGTTTTTTGGCAGGAGAGAGAGTCTGTGAATATGGGGAGTTTGTTTCCTGTGTTTGAACATTTGCAGCCTCACTCTGTTCGCCACTCAGCTCCTCAGGTTCATATATAATCACTACTCTTTTTACTACTTTGTTTCATTATACACATATTTATGTATTATAGATTATGGTTATGTCAATTGACTATGCATATGTGTGTCCCTGATTGACTTGTTCTTGAAATTTGAGCTATTTCTATGGGGGGTGTTTGGTGTAGATTAAACAAGTTGATTATAGTTTATTTTAATTTTTTGCTTATAACTTATTAAGAAGAAGTAGATTCAGTAAGTTTATGGGTGTTTTTGAATGCTACTTTCTTTAACTTATAATGTCACACGCATGGGGGTGACTAACACAACGAATTTACTGATTTTCTATGCTGTTACACATATGACTCAGATAAGAGCATCTCCAACGGTTCACTGATGTTTCACCAAATCTGAGTCAAAAAGTGGCCATTTCCTTAATTTGATACTTCGCGCTCCAACGGTTCAGTATCAAATCCTTTTCATCAAATTTGCGTCGGGACAACCGGTTGGTCGACCGGTTGGTCGACCGGCCGGTCAACCGGTCAAGGCAAATTTTATTTTTTTTTTTTTTTGATTTTTTTTTTTTTTTTGAACTTTTTGAACTTTTTGGTGGTCGACCGGTTAGGCAAAAAAAAATTTTTTTTTTTTTTTTTTTTACCTGTTTGAACCTTTTTTGGAACTGTTTGAACTTTTGGTGGGGCGACCGGTTGGTCAACCGGCCGGTCGACCGGTTCGTCTCCTGGCAACGGTCATGTATAGTATTTTGGTGAAATGCGAAGTCTGTCATCAGTTTGGTGAAACTTTTGCTGAAATCTCATTTTGATATGGATTTGGTGCAACCATTGGAGCACCAAACAGTAGCCTTTTCACCAAATTTCAAATTTGATGCTGGGTTTGATGAACCGTTGGAGATGGTCTAAGGGTGCCGAGATTGGATGTATCTAAGTGTTTGATTCATTTAATTTAAATATTCAATTCAGTTAATTCTCATGTCCAAAGACCGTAGTGACGGGGAATTAAATTTATATTTCCTAGTATACTTATTTTATATGGTAAATTGATGTTCACAAGGTTTCATAGAACATTGCGTGCATAATAAGGGTATTTTTGGCCTATTTTTATGGTGTTCTTGAATTATTAAATATTTTTGTTAGAAGAATATCAAATTACACATGCCAAACACATATCCCATATCCTTATTCCCTTTCTTTCCTTTGGTGTGGCAAGGGGGTGTAGTTATGATTATCCATTTTCTACTCTCTAAAGCTGGAGTAAGACGCTTCGTTTTCCACCCATTGGCATTGCCGCCTGTGGGTTTGATAAGACCACCCTTCCACCTCAATCTCGAACCCAACTCATGGAACTCACACTTTACTAGATCTTCAATTTTCTCCTATGTAAGAAGAGGAAAATAAAAATAAAAAATGCATCGCATAGAACACCACATTGAAACAAAAGCTCAAGTGTTAGGGTATGACATGAGCACTTCATAAATTTAAAATAGTCCATGTAACAAGGCTGATTAGGGACTTTAAAATGAACATAAAAGGTAACTTGTCCCACTAAAGTTGGTTTCTGCACAATGTTTTCTGAACTTAGTTAGGAGTGGGATTTACAATCTGAATTTCAATTTCTTGGGTTTGTAATTGCCGCCGGATCGTACATTCTTTTGCAGGTTTTTCATGGACAACCGACTCACAGCACAACAATGACTTTGCCACATCCACCTGCCATCCGCCCAAGGGTGCGGGCTAGACGAGGTCAAGCCACAGATCCCCACAGTATCGCTGAGAGGGTAATTTGAGTTACATAAAATACAACAGGCTGTTTAGAAAGCATATTTGATTGGAAAGTGTTGTTTGTGGATAATGTAGTGTCTATAAAATGGACTGCATGTGACGCATTAAATAGCTGAAGGGGTTTTCACCAAAAATAAATGAATAAATAACTGAAGAAATATGTATTAACCATTTTAACGAGTGTGTGTGTATCATCTGAGTAGAATCTGGTTTCACTAGTATTTCAATTTTAGCTCTATGCTGTGTTTCCGTTTATCATTTCTTTGCATTGACAGCTCTATTCCTCTTTTACAGCTGCGTAGAGAAAGAATAGCAGAAAGAATGAGGGCTTTGCAGGAACTTGTTCCCAGCTGTAACAAGGTCTGTGCTATTTCAAAATTGCCAAACATGTACTCATTGTATGATTAGTTTTTCTTCTTGCCTTTCTTCTGTTATTTGAGTCATCGCAATCTGCATCTAGACTTATGCCTATGTTTGACCATGAAAGAGATTATTTTTTCTTCTTTAATCCCAGAATATAACAAGACATTGTGGAATAGATTGTTTTCTGGTGAGATCAATTCTCTTGACATTTTGGATGTGGATTGATAATATCCATTTCCCCGACAACCTAATTGACAAAGCAAGGTATCAATGAAGTACCAAGGCAACCAGAGACGTGCAGATTTTTAAATAATTGTACTAATATAGGCCCTGAAAGCCTCGTGTTACACCACACACGAAAAAAATGAAAAAAAAAAACACTCGTGTGTTGGGCATGTCATAGAGTTGTGGACACAAGTGATGGCTATCTCTGTATATAATTAGAATGTTTGTGGACATGGCCAAGTGTGAGTTTGTCTGTGCCTCTGAGCTACCTACCACTTGCGAGTGACCATTTTGTCGAATATGTCTGTATACTGAAGTTCGAAGGTAATATTTAAGATGTTGCCAAATTAATGACTTTTTTGATGTGGTTAGGAATGAAATATGATAGCTTTTTAGGTGTGCCTAGTCATTGTATAAAGAAGCTATGGCGCAATTAAAGTGATATGAATGGACTTCACACTGATTTCTGGTATTGATGCATTAAACTTTTCTGCAGACGGATAGGGCTGCCATGCTTGATGAAATTCTAGATTATGTGAAGTTCTTAAGGCTTCAAGTCAAGGTAAGTTTTCTATAATGGTTCAAAGTAGTAGTCATGTAGCCAAAGTCATCATTGTCTTTACCAAATTAACCTACGTGTATTCCTGCGGATGTCCCTTAGTTGTTTATATGCATTTTGCCTCCTTGTTTATTTAATTATCAAACTATTAAACAAACATTGTCTTGACTCCTTTAATGAATATATTTTATTTTTTTCATCTCAATCTTGCTCTACTGTGTTTGTTAAAGATTTCATGAAATTGTAGTTATCATTTATCACAAACTTCGACTGATCTTGTATGAAATCAAAACTACTAACTACCACGAGGGTTGAACAATTGTTTAATTGTGCATCATATGTGACCCCGTTTAATCGTGCATCATATATGACTATTCTGATGGACCGTTGGACGGTTTAAATTGAAAAAATTGGATGATAGTCTTCACAATTCTGGGCTACCTCTATTTCTGTCACTATAGTTGTTTACCCATCTACCTAATCTTATACTTGTCAGGTCCTAAGCATGAGTAGGCTAGGTGGAGCCGGTGCTGTGGCCCAACTTGTGGCTGACATCCCACTGTCATCCATCGAGGTAACATAAAGAACAATAACCCTTGTACCTTTGTCAATATACTTTTGAAAACTTTTTTATATCAAGATTTTGAAGATATCCCTTTGTAATTAACCATTCCCGTACTTCTCCAATGCATAGGGGGACAACAGTGAAGGTGGATGCAACCAGCAAGCCTGGGATAAGTGGTCAGATCATGACATAGAGCAAGAAGTAGCTAAGCTCATGGAAGAAGATGTTGGTGCTGCGATGCAATACCTTCGATCTAAAGCACTTTGCATCATGCCCGTTTCACTTGCTGCACTAATCTATCCTACCCACCCGCCAGACGCCTCTGGATCTGTTAAGTCCGAACCAAATGGCCCTTCCTAGACCTCTGACCAATTGCACGTGCCTACAAGAACTCCCTATGGTCACCAAGTCCCACACTTATCCATATCCCTACCTATCATCATCACTCTTCATATAACCTTTCCTTGGCATTATGTGACAATGCGATCAGTGTCGGATGCCATAATTTTGCTTTGCCCTCCCTTTTTTCGTCCTTGAAGTTTTGTCGACAGAAAATGAAGGCACTTTTGTCGGTTATTGCCACGGTCAAGGGAAGGGAGAGATTTTCAAAGTTATCTTCATATGCTCTACTACCCCTTTTTGTTGTGGTGTTGTGGAAACACTCTTTTGCTTGGTGGATGGTGGGGCATTGGAATGGTACGGGTAAATATATATAATGCGTTTTAAGAAAACAAGTTGAAAAATGATTTGGCAAGTCATTTTCAGGAATGACTTTTTGATTTTTTTTTTTTTTTTTTTTTTTTTTTTAACCTTTTGGTGAGTGGGATGATTACTAAAAGAAACTTAAGCTTTTGTCACTCTGCACAATGATCAAATGATGAATTGTTTAAGAGTGTGGAGATCATCATGCCCCATAAAACTTTATGACATTTCTGAAGTGTGGATTGTGGATATAGTTAATCTCTTTTATCACGCACAGTATTGAGTGCAATGGTGACAACTCTAAATGAGATGATGATAGAATGGATAGACAACAGATGGAGTGGTCTTAAACCCCTGCCCCCATTTGGAGCTCTTAATTTAATTTTTAAAAAGATAAATCAATTACGCACAAATAACACGATTTATGTGATGTACTCAAAATTAGGGTTACGTTTACGATTGCTGCGAGTTTATTATGGTAAAAAAGGTTATAAGTAACCCAAGGGGTTGTGGCATTGTGGTAAGGCCTTGGGGTTTAAGCCCCAAGGTCACAAGTTCAATTCCCTCCTTGGGCCAATCTCCTGTGCGAAGCACTGTTGGTTAGGAGGTTGGATCTCAAGTTGTCTAGTCAGCACTTGGTATGGATTCAATACTCCCCCGCTGTGCGAGTCCTGACTTAAGCGGAGCTTGTCTTGGGAGGTCGGGGTAAGTTTCTAGGTTATAGTCTCCTCGCTCGGAACGGCTAACAGGATATCTTGGTGATCTCTGCAAGGGGCACTGTCTTGGACCTGCGGGAGGGTAGGGAGGATTTTCTTGTAACAAAAAAAAAAAAGTTATAAGAGATTTGAGAGATAATAAAACAATGTGTTATTTGGCCACAAATAAAAAAAATAAAAAATGAAAGTCTCTATTTCAAAGTTGGATTCTCGATCGAATGTTAGGGTTTTGTTTATCAAAATTCACATCATGCCATGGTGTTGGCATCACACTAATGAAATGAGAGATTAGTTTGAAGTTCAAGCATGCGAATCAGGTGGCAGCATCCCATTTTTCAATTCACGCTGCATCTAGATATTAAGCACATCTCTCCATACTTTTCAGAAAAATATATATCTTTCATTTATTTAAATTGAAATTTGTTTTTTGTTTATTTAAATCATTTGTCTTACTCTCACAGAATAAAAAAGAAAAAAAAATAGAAAGTCATATTGGAATAAAATAGAATAGAATTGAATGATTATATTCAATTTATTATAGTGAACCACTTTGTGTTGGAGTCTTGTAAGGTTAAGAAAAAAAGTGAACCATTCTCGTCTTCATCTTACTATTAACTTATTGTAGTGTTTGATTTCACCATATTAAAATAGAATCATCATTCATTAATTCATTTTTTATTTGATTTTTTATAACGGTGAATAATAATTTATTTATAGTCCAATTTTGTACTTTTTTCATAAAACAAAACATGAAAATAGGCATACATTCGAATTAGCGGTTGGCACACACGATTCATGCACAATTTAAATAAGTAAAAATAAAATAAAATATTTATTATATATAATGTGCTAGTCAAGTGGTAACAGTCTTCTTCATTTAATATAAGTTCAAGGTTCAAATCCTCTCCTCTCATTTATCTTTTTTTTTTTTTTTAAATGAAAAAGTGGACACATGGTAGCATAAGAAACTAAGGTTTCAGAACACCATAAAAGATGTTCATTCTATATATAGTATAGATGATCATTTCATTTCAAATAACTAAATAATAGAGTACTTACGTGTAGGTCCTAATAAGTGGACTTATTGTCTAATAGGTTTTAAGGGAAAAAAATTTTATAAAATAAGTCAATAAAAGTTTTAGTGACAATTTATAAAAATCATGATAAAAAAGTCATTAATTGTCAATTTTTAGCGACATATATAAAAAATTGTTACAAAAAAATTATTTTTAGCAACAATTTTACTAGGATTTATTTTCAATAAGACTTAATTAGAATTAAGTCCAACTATTATAATATATTGATGATTTACCCTAAATAATAATAACACATTTTTCTTCATTCTAGTTAACTAAATATAAATATAAATATAAAATATATTTTATCCGATTATTTTTTATTTTTTATTTTTGAAACAAATGAAAGAGTAGGAGTTTCGCTTTTCTTCAAGAAAAAAAGTTAAATAAAAGCCGTTCAACTTTTTATTAAAAAAATGTGAAGTGGGTGGTTGAAAAAGCACGCGACGGTCCACAATATAAGCCACGTGATACATCAAAATGTAAAATTCAACTGCCTTCTCATGACAAAGAGAAAAATATTCCATATATTTTGTTGAAGAGTAATGGTATATTTATTTAAAATCATCCTAATAATTTTATTAAAAATATATATGTTTAAATATTATTGATGTTTAAATGATATATTTTTTTATATCCAATTACATTTGTTTTATTATATTTTTAGTAAGATTGTTAGTATGAATAATTTAAAATTATTCTTGGTTAGTTAAATGCCTCACCTAATTATTTATGGGCCCTATCTAAAATTAAGAATGGTCTCATTTGAGAAGTTGGCTATTTTAGTAGATTATTTTAGTTTTTAGCTATTTTAGTAAGTTAAAATATTTATATTTGAGAAGCGGGTTGATTTATTTTTATTTATTTTTAGTTGAATGTGGTGTTTATAAGAGAAAAATTAATATAATTATGAATTTGATGTGACATTTTATTTTATTAATTATTTTAACATATTTTGTCTTTTTGTGAGTTTTAACTATAAAAAAAAAAACCTAAAATTGACTTCTCAATGGTGGTTTCAATTTACACACTATAATTTATCTCATTACACATAATTTACTTAATTTATATGGTATTTAATTTGAATTTTTTAATTTTTTTCTTAAGTCACCCTATTAATTTTTAAATAATATCATAACACGCTTATTTTCTCAAATCTCAAACCCTAGCCAAAGCATCCAATCACTACCACTATAGTTACCATCAATCATCATGTCCTTTGAAGGCCCTCTTCATCACTCCCTTCCCAACTTCATTACATTTTTCAGCCCCGCCACTCTCTCTTATTGCTACTACCTACCATCCGTCTTAGGTGGGGTTAGATTCGAGGATTGGGGTGTGAGATTGGACTATTAGTTTATTTAGATTAATAGTCTGTTGTTTGGTTCGAAATTTTTGTACCAGATTATTAATTCCAAATTCATTAAACTATTGTGTCTCATGAGAGATAGAACACAAATGGAGGGATAAGGGGATATGAAATTAGGAGGAGGGGGTCGCAAGCCCTCCAAGTTGGATGGGTGGGATTGTTGGATGGGGTGGCTCGGGGCTCGTTCTCGGTTGGGTGGGATATCTTGAGGTGGTGGAGGAGGTATATGAATGTCTCTTTGAAGCAAAGCATTGATCAGGGCTTAGTTTTGCTCGACTAAGCGGTTGATGCTGTTGGTGAGTTTTGTGAAATACTGCGGTGGGTTGTTTGGGTTAGGAGGATCGGCTTGGGGGTCGGCAACGTTGTGTTGAGAAGCCATGGATCTAGTTGTGACCATCCACCTTGGTGGGTGGCAGGTAGGAAATATCGGGAATGGGTCTCCGGCGACAATGAGCACAGTTGCCGCACAGAGCAAAAAGACTTCCCACAGACGGCGCCAACTAATAATGATACTAATTGCTCCAGATGGAACGGGTCGGATTGATCCACGTTTCCCAAACCATTGCCCGAGTGTTGAGCCCGCAGAGAGACCTGCACAAGAGTTCAACGGGGAATGGGAAGTCCCCCAGCGAACCCTCCGACGATCAAGTTAGTGAGGTGAGAGTGATGAGGGTGTCGAGAGAGGATGGAGATAGAGAAATTAACCTTTTCTTTGTCTTAGAAGCCTGCTTATATCCTTTGCTCATCATTTCCTTGTCCACTCCAAGCTGTCATGTTGGCCGAAAGTCTATGTTCTAGCTTGTCTTGTTCATGGTGAGGCTGTTCTGTTCCGACTTGAAGGGTTATCGCAATAAATGCTGCAGGGAAACTCATTAATGGTTGATGTGTGGTGCAATAACTTTGTAGGATCTTTGTCTGCTAATGTGGCTCGTTCTTCACTTGCCAAGTGTTTAGATGTCATTTGTGCTTGGTGTAACGTTGGGTTTCTAGAATGTTGAGCTTTAGTGTTATGAATCATGGATTGGGCCTTAAGTGGTGGGCCATATCCTTTATGGGCTCATCCATGTCAGTAGTCCCCCATTCCTAAGTGCAGCTTCAGTCCAACGAAGGGAATAAGGAAGAAAACATGAGTGGTGAGAGATCGACGGAAAGAAGACTAAATGGGAGGCAGACCGACCGCGAGAAGTGACCAAGTGGAGGGATCGATCGTAAGGAGGGCCGACTGCGAAGGGTGACCGAGTGGAGGGGCCGACCGTGAGGAGGGCCAACCGCGAAGGGTGACCGAGTGGACAGACCGACCGTGAGGAGGGTTGACTGAAAAAGGTGACCGATTGAGAAGGGAAAGTGGCGGTACGCGGGGCTCGAGGAGCGGCGGGGCACATGGTGAAATGAAATGGAATAGACAGGGAATGGGAACGGAGTAGTGGATCGTGGTTGTACACGTGGCAAAATCCTTTAATGGGGGAGGTGACACAGAAGTGAAGGGACAGGGTGATATAGGGCAGTGAAAAGGCAAGGGCGGGAGTTTTTCGAAAATTTTCAAACTGGCGGAATTGAATCTTGACCCTTGGAATATAGACAAGCCGTGGGCCTTTGGGGTTATTCGCTTTACCTACTTTATCGCAAAAAACCAACACATCCCCAAAGTGAACTCATTTGTTTCGTGTGATACGCATCTGCGACACTTTGTGAATTTCCTTGTGCCAGCATCCGAAGCTATACGCAGACACGTAGGAGGAATGGTGCGAGATGAGGTGCCAACCATGAGACTAGACCTTCTAGGGGACGACGACGCAGTAGAGTTAGCGGAACAATATCGAGCGGAGTGGAGGGAGGAGAGGGGAGTCGCATAAGGGGTGCGGGCTCGCTCGACTACGATGATCGCGGTCGCTAGGCCGATTAGCCAAGTGGAGCCAGATCACTGGCACACAAAGGCAGATAGATCTACATTTACAACGGGAGAGTTGGAGGAGGTACGGAGGAAGTACCAGATTCTGGAGGAAATAAAGTGGAGGCTGCCCACATCGAAGGAGAGGGCGTCGGATGTGCAAGCGAGAGAGTTCACCTTATACGAGGAAGCACTGTGGAGAGGTCTAAGGCTGCTGATCCCCCAAATTGTGGTGGAGGTACTTAACAAGTTGGAGGTGGCGCTATGACAGTTGATACCGAACGCTTGGAAGATACTGATGGCCTGCGCGAGCGTCTGGCCGCAGGCTACCGAAGGGACGGCAATAACGGTGGAGGAATTCTTCTCTTGCTACAAGGCCTCCGATCAGCAGGAGACGTGAGTGACTCTGCAGGCAGTGGCAGACCGAGGTTTGGTGGCGGGCCTGCCATCTTCGGTGAATGAGTGGAGATCGAGATGGTTCTTCGTGTCAGTGAACAGAGGAGCAGGAGTTCGCACGTCGTGGAAGTCCCCACGAAATCGGCGGAGCCAAAGCTAGGCATGGAGGACGAAGAAAGGGTGAAGAAGGTAAATGAGTGGAGGGAAGAGAAGGGGGTGAAGTGGAATGAGCTAATCTTTCCTTCAACCCTATTTGCCTTGAGATTGGGACTGCAGTCGACAGAGGCGGACCCAGCGAGGGAAGAGTTGAAGGCGCGAAGGAGGCGGAAGAAATGAGAGTGTTCGCCAAGGCGGACAAACATAAGGAGGCAAAGTTGGGGCCGGCCCCAAAACTAGTGGTGAATGAGCGGGTCCGACCGTGCCCCAAGCCTTTGGAGGATAAAAACCTAACTGACTTTGCCCCGTTGCCACCACCTGTGGACCCGCTGAAGGAGAGGGGCAAACAAGAGGTGGAGGCAGTACTAAAGAGAACGAAGAGAAAGAGAGTGGCCGTTAAGGGGAGTAAAGACGCCCCTGTTGGGAAGAAGCTGAAGGAGAGAAGGGTGGAGGAGGCTCCAGAAAAAGAGAAGTTGAAGGAGGGGAAGATGAAGGAGGGCGCAGAAAAAGAGACCGCCCGAGTGGCTAAGGAAGACCTGGACCTAAATGCCCCTATGGTGCCGATGGTGGCAGCTGCACCAGAAGTAACCTTAAGCCCTAGCGAGGGAAAGGTAGGGATCAGCAAGCTGGCGATGAGTGCCGCACTGGCGATCACCTTGTGCCACGCGCGCGCGCTGGCAGGTCGCTCGGCGAAAAGGGAGGAAGCCAGGGTCGCAACCGACTGCTTTGTTGGAGTAGTGGAAGATGCGACGGTGCGCTCGATGGCGCGTTTGTCAAAGGCCGAGCTGCTGAAAGGGTTTTACTTAGCCCAGGTGGAGGCAGCGACATTGGCGACCGCTTTGATGAATAAGGTGGCGCGTGCTAGGGTGGAAGTAGAGCCGCTAAGGGCCTAATTGGAAGGGGCGAAATCGGAGCTCCAGACTCTAAGGGCGAAGACAGCGGGGTGGAGGAAGGCCGCCAGGAATGCGTACGCCAAGGGCTTGGAGTATGCGCAGAGGGCGAAGGTCATGGAGGTGTTGGCGGTGGTGCAGAGCAATTCGGTGGGGTGAGCTAGTGCCGAGCTCGTCGCAACCAAGTCTGAGCTTGAAGCGGAGCACCACAAGGTGATGTCGCTTGAGTTCTAGTTGGCGAAAGAGCAGAAGAAACTAGAGGAAATCCAGAAAGCCTGCACTATCGCCAACAAAATGTGAGAGGAGGCCATGACCAGCAACGAAAATCTGCGGGACCAGGCGATCAAGGACAAGGAAGAAGCAGATCAGCGGATCGCTGAGTTGAAGAGGGCCCTGGCGGAGAAAAGGGCCCAATTGGCGTTCGAGAGAGCGGCATACCCAGACCTGTGCAAGGTGGCGATGGAGTAATTCAAGGAGTCCACCGAATTCCAGATAGCCATCTATGTTGCAGTCGCCAGGAGCTTGGCAAGAGAGGGTGATGGGGGGGCTGGGCCGTCAGGAGCGGCCGCTGGAAATAGGAGTGAAGAGGAAGTGATCCAGAGCTTCCAGCGGTCGGATTTTTATAAGCACGAAATGGCTGAGTTCTGGGACAGCGGCTAGAAGACCTTCGAACATAAAGCAGAAGAGCTGTTCCCAAACGTGGACTTCAGCCGCGTAGAGATAGGCGAAGATAACGTTGCCCAGACCCCCCTGGATGAGGGGATTGAGGAGAAATATCTGGCCTCTACTGAGGAAGAGTGATCTTTGTAAAAATTTTGTGTTTATGTGTTTTGTTTATTTTTTGTTATGTGTAATTTCTGCAGTGAATCGTATGTAACTGTAAGTTTGTAAATAAAACAATGAGTTTTCCCTTGTACTGTTGTCGTTATTTCTTCTGAGTTGTAAATTTGAAAATAATGAAAATGGCAGAGCAGAATATAATGAAGAATGGTTGTAAAAGTAAGACTTGTGCGTGAATTGTGAAACTTGCTAGTAGATTGTGATGTAAAAAGTTTAGAAATGGGCAGCCAGCCTAACTTATGAGAAAACTATGATGCAAGAAACGTTAAAAATAGGCATGCCTGAAAATGTTAAAAGTGTTAGAAATGAAAGATTGGCTTGGACGACTATGGACCTGGATTTTAACTAAATATGGCAACCATGCTGTAACATGAAATTACGAAAATGGACCAGCCGAACTCGTCGTTCGTGCTCAGTCTGGCTGGGGCTTTAATTAACTTAGTCTGGCTGAGCCCTTCATGCTCAGTCCGGCTGAGGCTTTAATTAACTCAGTTTTAACAAGTCGTTATTGAAACACAAAGCAGATAATGGAGATACAAAGTCATTGTCATTTAAAGCGTAGCTTATTGATCAAAATTTTACACCATGTATGAAAAGGACAAAAATAACCAAGTGTGTATATTGTCATACAGCAATTGATCAATACAAAAATAGGACATGGTACTTTACTGGAAATAACGCTTCAAGTGTTCGACGTTCCACAGTGGGGGAGGTCGCGGCCTTCCATATCCTGGAGTCGGTAAGTGCCCGGGCGAGGCCTGGCCTTAACAACATAAAGTCCTTCCTACTTGGCTGCCAGCTTGCCCTCGGTAGGATTTTTGGTGGCGAGAGTTGCTTTGCGCAAAACTAGGTCCCCAACAGCGAACTTCCTCGGTCGGACTTTGCGGTTGTAGTGTGCTCTCATTTTCTGTTGATACGAGGCCCGTCTGACAACAATGGTCTCTCGGAGCTCTTCAATCAAGTCTAAGTCAACCCGACATAATTCTTCGGTGAGTTCAGGATTCGGGTGCAAAACCCTCGGGGTTGGCAGGCCGATTTCCACTGGAATAACCGCCTCAGCGCCATATGTTAAGCGAAAGGGGATCTCCCCAATGGGGATTCGGGCAGTAGTGCGGTAGGCCCAAAGTACATTTGGCAATTCCTCAGCCCAAAGTCCCTTAGCGGCTTCCAACTTAGTTTTGATGATTTTTAGGAGAGAACGGTTGGTAACCTCGACTTGCCCATTGGCTTGGGGATGACCTGGGGAAGAGAAACATGGCTGAATGTGAAGCTCTGCACAGAATTTTCTGAATTTGGCATTGTCGAATTGCTTGCCATTGTCTGAGATAATAGCTTGAGGGATTCCAAATCGGCATACGATCGACTGCTAGATGAATCTGGTTGTGTTCCATTCGGTGATTGTGGTGAGGGGTTCCGCTTCCATCCATTTAGTGAAGTAGTCAATGGCGACGATAGCAAACTTGGTTTGACCCCTGCCGGTGGGCAACGGGCCAACGAAGTCGATCCCCCATTTGGCAAATGGTTAGGGACTACAAAGTGTAATCAGTTCTGTAGGAGGAGCATGGGGGATGTTGGCAAAGCACTAGCATTCATCACATTTAAGCTCGAATTCAGTGGCATCTTGGTTGAGAGTAGGCCAGAAGTAGCCGGTGTGAAATATTTTATGGGCTAGTGACCGGGCACCCGAATGATTACCACATACTCCCTCGTGGACTTCCCTCATCACATAGGTCGCTTGGACAGGATTGAGGCATTTGAGGTATGGTCGTGAAAATCCTCGTTTGTACAGGAGGCCACTGATGAGGATGTAATTGGACGACCGGGCCCTGACTTTGGCGGCCTGCTATTTGTCGTCTAGTAACTCCCTACTTGTCAAAAATAGAAGGATGTTCGCCGCCCATGTGATAGGTTCATTTTAGAGGAAGTGGACCTCCAGCTGGGTTGGCGAAGTGGCTGGGTGGGCCAGGTATTCAAGACGAACTCCATGACTGAGGTCCGACTAGTCAGCCGAGGCTAATTGGACCATTTCATCTGCGTAGGAGTTTTCTGATCGAGGGATGTGTTTGATGTGGAAAGTGTTGAAAAGGTGAACAAGGGAGAGTGCAATATCCCTATAGGCTCGCATTGTGTCATCCTTGACATCGAATTCCCCCGTGATTTGTCCGATGATTAATTGGGAATCACTGACACACTCGGATATGACTCACACCAATGTCTCCGGCTAGGCGGAGACCTGCTATCAGGGCCTCATACTCGGCCTCATTATTGCTTGCGTTAAACAGGAAACGGAGAGCCACTTGAAATAACCACCCTTGGGGGCGGTGAGGATAAGACCAGCCCCACTGCCTTCTTTGCGAGATGATCCATCGACATTGAAGGTCCAATAGTGGGGATCGTCTACCTCAGTGTTGAATTGCTTGGGCGGGGGGCCATTATTGGAGTGGGATTAGTGAATTCCAGGATAAAATCGGCGATAGCCTATCTTTCGATCGCTTTTCGAGGTCGGTAGGAGATTTCAAACTGGCTGAGCTCAACTGACCATTGTATAAGTCTGTCGGACAGCTCTGGTTGTTGCATTATCTTCTTCAAAGGTTGGTCAGTGAGGACCACTATGGAGTAAGCTTGGAAGTAAGGTCGGAGTCGTCTTAAGGCTATGACCAAGGCCAAGGCCATTTTTTCCAACAATGGGTAGTTCTGTTCTGCTCCCCTGAGAGCCCGACTAATGTAATAAACTGGGCGTTGTATTGAGCCGTCCTCCCTGATGAGGGTTGCACTGACTGCGGTGCTCGATACGGCTAAGTAGAGAAAAAGGGGTTCACTCGTGAGCGCCTGAGAGAGTAGGGGGGTTGGCCATGCACTGCTTCAATTGTTGGAAGGCCTCTTCGGATTCGGTCGTCCACTCAAAAGCCTGCCGAAGGACTTTAAAAAAGGGAGGCACTTGTCCGTTGCGCGGGAAATGAAGCGGTTGAGGGCGACTACTCTGCCAGTAAGCCTTTGAACCTCTTTAACCGTTCTGGGTGACTGCATTTCTATCAAGGCCTTGATCTTTTCGGGGTTGGCCTCGATACCTCGCTGACTAACCATAAAACCCAAGAACTTCCCATATCCTACGCCGAAGGCGTATTTCTCCAGATTGAGCTTCATTTGATACTGACGTAGGGTGCCAAAGGTCTCCCATAAGTCTGTCAGATGATCAGAGGAGAGTTTGCTCTTGACTAACATGTCATCGACGTACACTTCCACGTTCTGACCTATCTGGTGATGAAAAATTGCATTGACTAACCGTTGGTAGGTTGCTCCGGAATTTTTTAACCCAAATGGCATGACACGGTAGTGGTAGGTTCCCTGGTCAGTGATGAAAGAGGTATGTTCCTGGTCAGACAGGTGTATCAGAATTTGATTGTAGCCAGAGAAGGCGTCCACGAAACTGAGCATTTGATGTCCGGTCGTGGCGTCAACAAGCAGATCTATGCGAGGAAGGGGATAACTATCTTTGGGGCAAGCTCGATTGAGATCGGAGTAGTCGACACAGAGTCGCCATTTACCGTTGTTTTTACGGACCAAGACCACATTTGACAGCCATCTAGGGTAGTCCACGTTCTTGACAAACTGTGCCTCTAGTAGCTTATCTACTTCAGAAACAATAAAAGCGTTACGTTTCGGGTGAAAGATGTGCTGCGTCTGGCGGAAGGGTCAGAAATGGGGTTTGATACTCAAACGATGAGTGATGAAAGAAGGATCGATACCCGGCATGTCGGAATGGGTCTAGGTAAACACATCATTGTGCTCGGTCAGGAGGGTTGTAAGATCGGCCTTGGCTTGGGGGATAGTTGGCTGCTAATCTTGGCTGTTTTTGTTAGGTTAGTGGGGTCAATGGGGACTTCGACAAGTTCTTCTACTAGTTCCCCTCTGACTAACTCATCTTCGTCTCTGACGTCGAGTCCTTCGATGATCATAGTCTCCTTCAGTTTGACCTCTTTAAGAGAAGCGACGTAGTATTCTCTGGCCACAGTCTGCTCCCCCCTCACAATGCTGACTCCGAGGTCGGTAGGGAATTTCATGGCCAGATGATACGTGGAAGTGACAGCTTGAAAAGCGTTAAGGGCGGTGCAGCCGAGGATGATGTTATAGGCTGAGGGACAGTCGACGACGAGAAAAGTGAGCAATTTAGTGGTGTGCCATGGGTATTCTCCATTGGTGATGGGCAGATCGATAGAACCTATGGAGGTCACCCGATCTCCAGTAAAGCCAACCAGTGGGGTTTGGAGAGGGAACAAACTTTCTTCCCCGACCTTGAGCTGGCGATAGGCGTTTAGGAAGATGATGTCTGAAGAATTACCGTTGTCGACAAGCACCCGTCTGACTTTGTAATTGGACAGGAGAGCAGTGATAACGAGGGGGTCGTCATGGGGGGTAACGGATGCCTGTGCAATCGGCCTCCGTAAATGTGATGGGCTCCATTCACTGCTTAGGGTGTTTGAAGGGGCGGTCCAATGTTATGACTTCTTTATCTGAGCCTTGCCTGATTTTTCTGAGTTCTGCCCGTTGGGCCGAACGTGATGGTCCTCCATACGCAAGCCCGTCGGCAATAACTCTGATTTCTCTAATCGGGAGGCCAGGGTTGCCTTGCGCCAGGGGTTGTTGTAGGGGCCGATCATAGCCTTGGTTAGGCTGTGCGGGTTGTCGATGAGGGGTGCGCCGGTGATTGTTTCTGGTAGGTTCGATCCTTGGCCGTTGCTGAGGGCGGGCTGCCGTGAACCGACTGAGACGCCCTTGGCGTATCAAACCGTCGACCTGGTCTTTGAGGTTAACACACTCCTCGGTATTATGGCCGTGGTCCTGATAGAAATGGCAATATTTGGACTGGTCTCGCCTGTTGGAAGGAGACTGCGACGGTTGGGGCCATTTTAAGGGATAATCTCGTTGGATTTGGTTCAAGACTTGTTCCATGGGGGAATTGAGGGGCGTGTACCGTTCGAACCGGCCGGGCGGTTGGGTAGGTGCCGACCGGTCGGCTCGAGCAGGGCGGTCGGTATATTGAGGTGTTTGCTGTGTGTACTAGGTGTTTTTGGTTTCAGAGTCCTTTCTTTTCTCTTTGGGGGTCGGGTTTTTAGTTATGGAATCTTGTCGGGCGGCTAGGGAATCTTCGGCATTTATGTATTTTTGGGCTTTGGAGAAGAGGGTTGCCATGGAGGTTGGAGGGTTTTTGGAGAGGGAGAAAAGGAAATCGGATGATCGTAGACCAGCCATGAACGCCGTAAGAATGACCTTGTCATCGTTTTCCGCCACCTGCAAGGCTTCGGTGTTTAAGCAGGTGACGAAGCTGCGTAGCGACTCCCCCTCTGTCTGATGGATGTTGAGGAGTTGGGTTGCTGGACGCCGCCAATGTTGGGCACCAATAAAGTGGCTGAGAAATGAGTCACTTAGGTGCTGGAAAATAGAGACAGAGTCTTTCGGCAGCTAACTGAACCAGAGTCGGGCCGATCCCTTAAGTGTTACGGGGAAAGCTCGACACATGATCTCATCAGGGAATGCATGGAGGATCATGAGGGTCCTGTAAGTCTCAAAGTGGTCGACTGGGTCCGTTGTACCGTCGAAAGAGTCGATCGAAGGCATTTTGAACTTAGGAGGTAGGGGTTTGTCCCTAATGGAGGCAACGAATGGTGAGTTAGCTGTGGTAGAGGGTTTATTGTGTGTATGTTCTGCATGACTCCTTGAAGCTGGAGTTTTACGGCTCGAAGTTCGACATCCCAAAAGGGAACGTTGTCACCACCGGAATGCAATAGAGACTGGACACTGCTGGCCTCTCCCTCAGGGGCAAGCGCTTGGAACGATGGGTGTGGGGCCCGAGGTGGCGGGTTCATATCTGGAGGAGGGGGTCGCAAGCCCTCCAAGTTGGATGGGTGGGATTGTTGGATGGGGTGGTTCGGGGCTCGTTCTCGGTTGGGTGGGATATCTTGAGGTGGCGGAGGAGGTATGGGAAGGTCTCTTTGAAGCAAAACATTGATCAGGGCTTAGTTTTGCTCGGCTAAGCGGTTGATGCTGTTGGTGAGTTCTGTGAAATACTGCGGTGGGTTGTTTGGGTTAGGAGGATCGACTTGGGGGTCGGCAACATTGTGTTGAGAAGCCATGGATCTAGTTGTGACCATCCACCTTGGTGGGTGGCAGGTAGGGAATATCGGGAATGGGTCTCCGGCGACAATGAGCACAGTTGCCGCACATAACAAAAAGACTTCCCACAGACGGTGCCAACTGATGATGATACTGATTGCTCCAAATGGAACGGGTCAGATTGATCCACGCTTCCCAAACCGTTGCCTGAGTGTTGAGCCCGAAGAGAGACCTGCACAAGAGTTCAACGGGGAACGGGGAGTCCCCCAGCGAACCCTCCGACGATCAAGTTAGTGAGATGAGAGTGATGAGGGTGTTGAGGGAGGATGGAGATGGGGACCTTAACCTTTTCTTTGTCTTAGAAGCCTGCTTATATCCTTTACTCATCATTTCCTTGTCTACTCCGAGCCGTCATGTTGGCCGAAAGTCTATGTTCTAGCTTGCCTTGTTCATGGTGAGGCTGTTCTGTTCCGACGTGAAGGGTTATCGCAATAAATGTTGCAGGGAAACTCATTAATGGCTGATGTGTGATGCAATAACTTTGTAGGATTTTTGTCTACTGATGTGGCTGGTTCTTCACTTGCCAAGTGTTTAGATGTCATTGGTGCTTGGTGTAATGTTGGGTTCCTAGAATGTTGAGCTTTAGTGTTATGAATCATGAATTGGGCCTTAAGCGGTGGGCCATATCCTTTATGGGCTCACCTATGTTAGGTATATTTATTTAAAATCATCCTAATAATTTCATTAAAAATATATATGTTTAAATATTATTGATGTTTAAATGATATATTTTTTATATCCAATTACATTTGTTTTATTATATTTTTAGTAAGATTGTTAGTATGAATAATTTAAAATTATTCTTGGTTAGTTAAATGCCTCACCTAATTATTTTTGGGCCCTATCTAAAATTAAGAATGGTCTTATTTGAGAAGTTGACTATTTTAGTAGGTTATTTTAGTTTTTAGCTATTTTAGTAAGTTAAAATATTTATATTTGAGAAGCGGGTTAATTTATTTTTATTTATTTTTAGTTGAATGTGATGTTTATAAGAGAAAAATTAATATAATTATGAATTTGATGTGACATTTTATTTTATTAATTATTTTAACATATTTTATCTTTTTGTGAGTTTTAACTTAAAAAAAAAAGCCTAAAACTGACTTCTCAATGGTGGTTTCAATTTACACACTATAATTTATCTCATTACACATCATTTACTTAATTTATATGGTATTTAATTTGAATTTTTTAATTTTTTTCTTAAGTCACCCTATTAATTTTTAAATAATATCATAATACGCTAATTTTCTCAAATCTCAAACCCTAGCCAAAGCATCCAATCACTACAACTATAGTTGTCATCAATCATCAACGTCATGTCCTTTGAAGGCCGTCTTCGTCACTCCCTTCCCAACTTCATTACATTTTTCAGCCCCACCAATCCCTCTTATTGCTACTGCCTACCATCCGTCTTAGGTGGGGTTTGATTCGAGGATTGGGGTGTGAGATTGGACTATTAGTTTATTTGGATTAATAGTCTGTTGTTTGGTTCGAAATTTTTGTACCGGATTATTAATTCCAAATTCATTAGACTATTATGTCTCATGAGAGATGGGACACAAATGGAGGGATAAGGGGATATGGAATTAGGTGGTAAAATCATAATTTTGACCCTCTATTATTTAATTATGTATTATATTTAGTAAAATTTAATAAAATATAAATGTCTCAATTTAAAAATAAAATAATTTTATTCAATTTTTATTGATCTTTTATTTATTTAATTTTTTAAAATAATTTTTTATAGATATTTTATTAATGTTTTATTTTAAAATTTTGTTTATATTTTATTTAATTTCATTATTTAAATTTTAATAGATGTTTTATTTAATTATTATTATTTTTTAAAATAAATTTATTTAAAATTTTAATTAAAAAAATAACATATATTTTTATTGATATTTTTATTTATTAAATTTATTTAATTTAAAAAAAATAAATTATTTAATTGGGTAAAAAATAAAATAAAATAAATTTTTATTTAATCTAGTTAAAAATAATTAAAATATTAAAGATATGTTTAATATTACTATACTTAGTAAATAATTGAAAATGGTAAAATAATCATTTGAACATTTATCCTTCCCCATAATATCCCAAACAAACATATGATTCATATCTTATTTAACCAAATAGTCCTTTCCTGACATTTAATCCCATGACTAAATGTTGGCTGTATAGTTTTTAAAAGCCAATCACATAGTGACACGTGGTACCTAAAGGGCAGTTTGGGAAATTAATGCAAGTCTCCAATCAAATACAGACACGTGGCAGTTCATATTGGTAATATCGGATCTGTATGGCATCGAAATAGTCAAGAGACGCGAGATGACATAGCCTAACAGTTACTTACAATTCAAATTCAAATTCAAAAGGGAAGCTTAACTGCAAAAGAGGCGTAGTAGGAGCAAGTTAAGCAAAGCCTGGACCAGAGATCGTGGAAGTGTATTTCGACGGTTAGAAGGCCACTTCGTCGGTTATCACTAAAGAGTATAAATAGAAGAGAAGGCTAAACAGAAGAGACCTAAACTCAGATCCAGAAAACCAGTTATTTACTTCATATTTTCTTTCCAATTTTATATTTCCAGTTCTTTACATTTTCAGCATTTCAATTCTTGTACTGCACTTCATTTCCTAGGAATAGTTCTTAAGTAGTCATTACTGTAAATCTTTTCAAGACTGAGTCATTTCATTATGAGTTCTTATTCACTCAATGAAATTCAGTTTCTAAATTATTTTGTATTTGTTATTTCTTAGAAATTTCTCTTAAAACAAGCCATCAGTAAAAGTCCTTTTCATTGAGACTGAAAGAACTTCAACACAATCGTCTGATAATTGGTTAGCAATTATAAATTCTGTAAGGACTTACTGATCCTTGCTGGCACGCTTAAATTACACAATTAACATTCGAAAGCTGAAAAAGCCAGCATATATTTTTGGCATGCCTAGTAGAACTATTAAAAATGGCTAGACGTAGAGCAAGAAGAGAAAATGAACGCCTAGAAGAGGGTGTGGAACGAGAGGTAGAAGTATCTAACCTAGAGAACAATGTGATGGATGCACCTATCCCATCAGATCCTCCACAAATGGTCAAACAGACTAACACTTCAGAATATACAACACATGTCCAACACACTGGACAAGGCCATGAGACTAGATCTTCGAATATCCCTTCTACCTAACCATTGAATCCGTGGGGAGGTTTAGTAGATGCTATAGGACAACAACTAATGTATACAATGGAAAGATGGGCAACATCCTTTTTGGATCGAATGAATTCTCATTAACTAACTACTATAAGACAAACTGAAGAAAATGTAAATAGTCCTCAGTAACGATTGGCTTGAGATAAACAGCCTAAGCAAAATAATGGACAAGTCAATGGTCAGACTAGTAGCCACAACCATGAGAGGCTAGTACTTGTGCCTCAGTTATGGTATAAAACTCCTTCAAGACCAATGGCCACTCAAAATATACCATTCTCTACCAGTAAAACCATACAATTTGGTGGATCTCGGCCAGCCCAGGGTAATGACATGAAGGCATTTGCAAATCCTATGTTTGAAAACATGCCTGGTACAAGGGGTTTCACTAACCCTGTGTTTTAGTTTGTACCCAGGGGGTTGGAAGAATTTCCTGCAATTGGAAGAGAAGCAACACTTGCTTCTCCTCCTGTGGTACCTTTTGCAGGACCTTTCGCAGGGCAGGCCTCAAAAGGCCAGCCATACCTACAACAACAGTCAGTATAGCAGTGACAGCCATCCCTAAATGTACCCATATATGGCCAAAAAGCCCACAAGCACATGGTGTTCCTCCAAACCATGTGTTTGTCCTTCTAGTAGTGGTTCAATCAGCACAAAATATGATTCCATGGAACCAAATTGCTGATATAATTAAAGAAATGTGTGGACCTATGGCTCGGGAGGTCTAGACACCAGTGTACAGAAAACCTTACTCGGAGTGGGTGGATAAGGTACACGAATATCCAAGGGGGTTTAGAATACCTAACTTTGTCCTCTTTTGAAAATGGAAATTAGTCAACTATAGAATACATTACCAGGTTTATAGGCCAGTGTGGTGAGTTCACTAATAATGATCATATAAAACTGAGACTTTTTCCGAACTCTCTAATTGGGGCAACCTTCGTATAGTACATAAACCTTACACCTAGCTCTATCCAAACTTGGCAGCAAATAGAGGAAGTTTTTCATGCCAAATTTTTCCAAACAGAACCTGAAGTTTCTATAGCAGACTTGGCAAGATTGAGCCAAAGGCCTAATGAGAAAGCTGTTTAGTTTATTTCCAAATTTAAAAGAGCATGAAACAACTACAAGGTCATGCTACCAGAGCCTGAATTTGTAAGATTGGCTCAGAATGGCTTGGAATTTAGGTTTCAAAATAAGTTTGATTCAATTGAGTTTCGAGACTTAGTAGAGTTAACCTATAAGGCGTCTAGATATGAAACTTAACTCGAGGAAGAACAAAATCAAAGTAATGCATCATATAAGACCTACTATAGGGACTCTAATTATGAAATTGATGCAGTAGAGATAGTAGGAAAAGAACCTATGACTTGTGAGGCATTAATTCAGAAAGACAGTACAATAGACTAGTAGTTTAAAAAGAAAGACTTGCATAGGAAGTATTCTTTTGACTTAACGAAAGCATATGACATTTTTGATCATTTGCTTGTAACAAATTCCCTAAAGTTATCAAAGGGAGTCAAGATTCCTACCCTTGAAGAACTTAAAGGAAAACTGTATTATAAATGGCACAATTCTTGGTCTCATTCAACTAAAAACTGTATTATTTTACGAGATAGGATCCAAGAACAGATTCGGAAGAGAAGGCTAAAGTTTCCAGCCAAGTCTGAGAAAGCTATGAGAATTGACACCAACTCGTTTCCAGAGATTGGGGAGAATGCAGCCAATGTTGGCATGCCAGATTTCCAAAACCTATCGCTGAAAGAATTGGAGGAAGTCACTATACAGATACATGTAGCTAGCCAGACTACTTTCGGGAAGAACATAAGAAGTTCACCAGTTAATGGACAAAAGCTTTGAAGGCCTAAAAGAAGGCTCTAGTGAAGAGATGTTGGATGATGACTCTCTCGAAACTGCTATAGTGCAGAGGATGTGTCCCAGGTGCAGGATGTGTTACAAGTGGTTGAAAGGGCTCCTAGTTGATGGGAAACAACATTACAAGGAGGCGTAGAGGGATCGAATAACCAGCACCCATAACAAGAGGCCATACTCAACTGGCCCTAGATATCATTCATCCTTGGTAACCCTACCAGACACCAGGATGTAATCAAAAAGAAAGAGGCCTCTGTATGAAACTAGGCCACCTAATTACTACAGAGTCAACAACTAGCTTGAAAGAAAGCATGGATTCAATGCAAGGCATGGGACCAGGACTGATAATGGGCCCCCGAGGACTGTTTCGAAGACTGCTTCAAAGAGTGGGGCAACAGATCTAGCAGCCAAACTAGTGAGCTCATGGGTCCCAAGAGTTCCGAATTGGTTTGTTGTGCAGAATAAACCTAAGGAAATGCTTGCTCAAAGAAAGGTTTTTGGAGACTAGAGAAGAATGATCAAGCCTCCCTTGGTGGCTCCAAATAACTGGATGTTATTAAAGAATCCAAAAACAAGGGAGCCAGATATGGTTCCTATAATTTTTAGGTCTCAAAGGAGGAAGATCCAATGAAGATACACCCAGTATTAGAGGGATTTGAAAGAAAGTGGAGAGAGCACTTCCATGGCACAAGCAAAAGACCAAACAGATGGAGAGATAGGTTCAAAGCCTGCTCCTAAGATTAAGAGGAGTGCCAGCATGGAGCAGTTGGCTAAAGTTCATGCTGAACTAAGAGCCAAAGAAAAATCTAGTTTAGCGGGCCTCAAGAAGGCTTTAATAGAAAGTGATGATGAAATGGATGAAGGGATTGAGCTAGGCCAAGAGAGAACATTGGCTAAAGATGGAATGTTTGAGGCCTTCATAGCTGAGCAAACCTTTTTGGTTGATAAGCCAACGGAGGTAGATCGCCAACAGGCTGCTTCAAAGAAACCTGCTAGCATAGAGGTACCAGAGTGCAGTATGAAAGATGCTCCTGACATAACAAAACAAGCTAGTTTGGAAGAGAAATAAGTATAACCAGCAGTTCAGTTTGGCTCATTTTCTCCAGTGTCAGTAAACATAGTATATATACTGCTACAAAAGTTCCAAGTTGAAGAGGGAAACCAAGAAGGTCAGAAAGATGACCCTATTCCGGTTTCTAGTGAAGATTCATAGGCTAGCATGATTCAAGATGAGTCTGAAGTGGCCACACCAATGGAAATTGAAGAAGAAAGTGAGAAGGTGAGTGTTTATCTCTCGTATCCCTTTGAGTACCCTACAACATCTATGACTCAGCATGTTAAGCCCTTGTATATCAAGGCTTACTTCGATGGGATACAAATGAACAGGGTATTAGTCGACAAAGGGGCAGTATCAAGGCTTACTTCGATGGGATACAAATGAACAGGGTGTTAGTCGACAATAGGGCAGCAGTGAACCTGCTTTCGAAGTCTTTCTTGAAAAAATTAGAAAAAAAAAACCCCAGATTAATCCTAACTAGCACAACCATTGCTGGTTTTACTGAGGATAAGCAGATGGCTCAGGGCATTCTGCCCATCAACTTGAGTGTGGGAACTAGAGATTGCATGACAACATTCTTTATTATAGACAATAATGCCAAGTATAATGCTTTGCTTGGCAGGGATTGGATCCATACTAACAAATATGTGCATTTCTCTCTACATCAGAAAATAATGATAGCCCTGTGCAATGGAGAGACAGAGGAGATCAACGCAGACCCTCAACCGTTTATCGCTTATACTGATTTTGCAAAGGCCAAGTTATACACTAAAGGAGTGACACCACTCAGTGTACTGAGGAAACCTGATGGAACAGCCGCAGTGACGGCTGATGAGGAAGTAGCACACTTAAAGTACTTAGTGCATGAGAGTGCTGATGAAAAGTTCGTCACCAAAGATGACAATGATGCCTGGTTGTAGGCAAGAAGATAAGAACCAAAAAGGCAAACCCTTGGTCTTAGTCAAGTTTTTAGTATTGGACGTAAAGTTAATAGTCCAGAAGGTTCAGGAACAAGAGAAGGAAGCCATGGTGGTTGGTTGTAATCAGGAATGGCAAAAGGCCAGGCCTTTGGCTCTTGATAAGTATTGTGCATTGGACATCGATATAAAAGTCTAAGAAATACAGGAAGAAGAAGCCTTATGGACAGATTTTGTCTATGAGGAAGAAAGCAAAGATGTTGAACCAAAGAAGTTGGGAGCAGAACAAAATGAAGAAGTTACTTCAAAGGCAAAAAAAGTCAAAGGAGAAGCATTAGTACGTGCTCAAGTACAAGACCCCTTGGAAGAAGTCAATTTAGGGAAAGGTTCTGCACAGTAACCCACTTATATCAGTGCTTGGTTAAGTCCTATTGAGAGGAACCAGTTGTTGATAGTCCTAAAGCAATATAAGGATTGTTTTGTATGGACTTATAATAAACTGCCTAGATTGGATAGATCATTATTTGAACATAGGCTCCCTATGAAGCCTAACTTCAAGCCACACAAACAGAAACCAAGACGAATGAGCCCTAAAGTGGTTCAGAAAGTGAAGGAGGAGATTCTCAAGCTCCTTAAAGCAGGCTTCCTTAGAACAGCCAGGTATGTTAAACGATTGTCTAACATTGTGCCTGTGGTTAAAAAGAATGGCAAGATGATGGTATGCATCGGTTTTAGAAACCTGAATTTGGTAACTCCAAAAGATGAATACCCCATGCCTATAGTTGATTTATTGGTGGACAGTTCAGTAAGGCACAAGATTTTGTTTATGATGGATGGACATTCTGGCTACAACCAGATCTGCATTGCAGAGGAGGATGTCTACAATATATCATTCAGGTATCCTGGGAATATTGACACCTTCGAATGGATGAAAATGCCATTTGGTCTAAAGAATACTGGGGCAACATATCAGAGGGCAATGAATACTATCTTTCATGATCTTATTGGAGGATACCTAGAGTATTACATTGATGATATTGTTGTAAAGTCCTAGTCTATGGAGGAACACTTGGTTCACTTGGTAGCAGCTTTCGAAAGAATGAGAAAGTTCAAGTTGAAACTTAATCCTCTCAAATGTGCTTTTGGTGTATCAGCTGGAAACTTCTTGGGGTATGTAGTGCATAAAAAGGGAATACTGTCACGACCCAAACCCGCCCCTATGGGTTTAGCACCGTAACCGGCCAGTAATCCGAGATTACCGAAGGCCTGCTTAACAGTAAGATAGTATAACAGAGTACAGGGGCATGGCGGAAGCCAATACAGTAAATAAACAATGTCCAATGAGCAGTGACAGTCTGTATGCCAAAAGATTTTTCATACATTTATACTTTCAGTACAGAATAGTATGCATCATATATACAATCATTCAGTACAGGGACTTAATCCCTATTAAACAGTACAGTAAACGGTACAGTATAGTGCAATTAGTCTATACAGTCATACAAAACAGGTACAGAGACGGATGGGGGAAATAAAACACCCCTAAGCCCCTAAGCCATAGCTTGATAGGCTCGGAACCTCGCAGTGAGGCACAGTGGTTGGCTTGACAAAACTGGAGTTTACCCTGACGCTGCTAGCAACGGTCCGGTGCTTGAACACCTACATATATATATGAGCAGTGAGCTAAAGCCCAGTGAATAACACAATGCGTAAAGAGGTTAAGAGTGAATATCCTTTCAGTATTGAAAACAGTCATTTCAATCAGTTTATCAGTCATTCAGTTTGTGGCTCATATTTCAGGCCATAACAGTCATTCAGTTAAAACAGTGATATGTGGTACATCCCTAGCATACAGTACAGTAAACGGTAGGTCTTGAAAGACCGGGTCTTAACAAACCAAACAGTGAATGATGGCCATCAGTAGCAGTACAGTAGCAGTAGCAGTACCATTTCAGAAAACAGTACAGTACTTATGGATTCAAGAGGTGTCTCGCACAAACTCTAGAGGTGGCTCACTCTGTAGCACTTAGCTCCGTGCAGCACGTTGTTCCATATCAGAAATACAGAATGGCCATCATAACAGTAAACAGTAGTGGTTCCAAACTTGGGAACCGACAGAGATCTCTGTAACAGTAACAGTAAACAGTAGGTGCTAAGGATGCCACAGTACATTTCAAAATAAGGGACATACATTTATTCAGTAAACAGTATCAGTTCAGTAAACAGTTCAATATACATTTCAGTAAACAGTTCGATATACATTTCAGTAAACAGTTCGATATACATTTCAGTAAACAGTTCGGAAAACAGTACAGTTTAGTGATTAGAAAATAATCCTTTGAACATATCTTTACACAGTTGTTACTCACAGAGTTCTGGGCTACAGTAAGCTAGAGCGTCTCCTCGGAAAGCTAACCCTACACAGTTAACAGATTGAACACACACTAAGCTACACAGTTGGGAAAGATAATAACTTAATCCCTAATTTGCCTCGGTGTGGTTCTACATCTATATCCTCATTAAGATGTCTTAAACTAGGCCTAAGGATGCCTAGGATGGGATGAGGATGCAAAGATGCACTCAGAAAACAGTTTCAGAATTTTCAGAAAAACAGTGGTCTCGCTCGAGCGTGGATTTCTACGCTCGAACGGACATGCAGACAAAGGTCTCCGCTCGAGCGTGAATTCCGTCGCTCGAGCGGACTGTGTGCTACAGTAAAAATATTGGATGCTCGCATTTCACGCTCGAGCGGAAGGCACGATCACAGAGTGTACGCTCGAGCGTGGACTTCCTCGCTCAAGCGTGGGTCCAAAATCTGGAAATTCCAGATTTGAACCTCAAGCTCAAAATCAAGTTTCAAAGCATCAAAATCGATCCTCTTGGGCTGAATTTCTGGAAAACTCTTGTAAACTCATAATATTACATGATTCCAAGCTCAATTTATAAAAATCAAAGCCCAAGGGTAGCTTAATTAAACTCATTTGAAACCAAAGTTCAAGAACAACAATTCAAATATGACATGCAAGGCTTTAATCAACTTCAAAGCTCCAAAGCAAGTTCAAATGAGTTTAAACTTCCAAAAACATGATGAAATCATGGACTTAAACATAAATATGAGCATGCATGTAACATTTGCCATGAAAACAACTTCAAACTTATCAATACAAGCATGCATGCATGGAATGAGCCTCAACTCAACACTATTGAACCAAATCATGCCTTAGATCACTAAAGACCCATGAATCATGCAAGAATAAACTCAAATGCACAATAAAGAAGGTCAATGATCTACCTTAGGTCTTCAATCACAAGACTAGAAGCTCAAATTCACAATTGTCTTCTAAATTCTCCAAGTCCACAAGCAATTATCAAGGAGGAACTCACTTTCTCTCACTCTAACCCTCTTGGTCGGCAAGAACAAGGGGAAAAAGGGCTGAGCAAAAGTTTGATCTAGGTGCAATGAGACTCAAAAGTGGTCTTAGATAGTGGCCACTCACAATGGCAATATGGTAATTAAGCTAACTCTTGTAATTGGCTTATTTTAATCTAATTTAATCATACCAAATCACTTTTTCAATAAATATACCATAAAATCACATAAATTATGCCGATCATAAAACACTAATCGATTTCTGGTTCGGCCGCCGATAAGGCCTTCAATTTGCAGTTTAAATTACAGAACATGAACAGATCGATTAACAATCGACAGAGAGAAAATGCATTTAAACAGTTACAGTCAATCAATCAGTCTCAGATTAGCAGTAATCAGTGCTTAATCAGTAATCAGTGGTGAGGGTTATTACAAATACATATTGACCTTGCAGCCTCCTTTGGAAGTGCATTAGCAGCAGCAGCTTCATCTCTTAGTATTTGATGCTGTCTCATCTTCTTAGACCTCTGAAATACAATAATTTCCTTAGAGTGCTCTTCTTCCACTGCTTTGGCAGCTGCCTCGTGAGTAGAGTTCCCAAGAAGGTCAGACGGTGTAACTGTCTTTTTCTTCCTTCTCTTCAATGGTATTTCTTTCTCCTTCTTTGCTCCTTCCTCTTCCAAGTGAGCCTCAGGTATCTCCTCTTCAGGATCAAACAAAAGTCTTCTTTTCCTCTGTTATTGCTGCTTGCCTTTGAGAATATTCAAAGCTTGAACTCTCTGAGGAGAGTCTTCCTATGAGGCTCTTGCACCAAAGAAAAGTTATAAGTAAATAAGTAAGGCATCATAAAAGAAAGAGAAAGGGAAAATAGAAATGCATACATTTCTTTGAAGTAGCTCTGGTAACTCTTGGAAGAGGTGAGGCAGTAGGAGCAGACACAGAGATAGTAGGAGTAATAGTTGGAATGGCAGGGACATTAGAAGCAGTAGTAATGGTCCCAGTCTCTTTGGATTTAGCTTGAGAGGGCACATCCAGCCCAACAAACAGATCCCGAGGAGAGATGGCCAGAAGCACCTACATATTGGCTGTACACCAATTGTGGTACCTCTTCAATGCAGTGCTGTGTAGGATGAAATGAGTGAACCTAAATTCGACCAAGTAGTGTATCAACTTGGAAATTGCCTCATCTAGCCTGGTTCTTGGCACCTTCAGCTCTCTGGTTGCAAGATTGGTGTTAGTTTGGCTACAGAGAGGGACATGAATTCCTTAAGTAAGCCCAAATTGCCTAGTAAATTGGGCAGGGCAGTAAGGTTCAACAATGCATTTGTAACCTCGAAAGTTCAAGGTACCAATGTAGAGCTCCCTTGGAATCAAAATCGAGGCCCATATATCCCTATGAATGGGGTTGGAGCAGGTGTTGTCAGCTAGGAAAGTCCTCAGCCATGTCAACCCTGTGTTAGCCGTAAAGGGACAGAAAAAGGTGGGAGAAGGGAAAACTAGAAGTTGATGGAAGAAGGTAAGGTAATAAGCAAAGCTAGAAGGGTAGAGTGAAACTCTGGCATACTTCATTCCATAAGTGGTAGGGTCTTCCACCAAGAACCTCAGGCACCTGGAATGTAAGTCAGTAAAGTACGCGAAAAGCCAGAGTTGCAACACCCAGATTGGTCCTCCTTGGTTAGCATCGAGGGGTTTCTCACAAAATTGAGAGCAAGTTCTGTATACATGACCCAGTACATAGGGAGCTAAGGATATCTTCTTAACCGAAGCGAGAGCCTTAGCAAGAGGGACGAATTCAGGCATAATCTTCTGTGAAGATGTACATAATAAAAACTTGTAGACCAATATAAAAGAAAAGAAAAGAACTCCCGATTAGTCATAGGACCTTCCTTTTTATTCTCAGACTTCACAAAATCACTAAAGGAAGAAGTCATAAGGGAAATAGAGAAAGGAACATTAATATCAAGATAATTAGGACCAAATGGAGTATCAGCGGGCGATAACCCTAGAA
This sequence comes from Camellia japonica, assembly GCA_030407325.1. Taxonomy (NCBI): domain Eukaryota; kingdom Viridiplantae; phylum Streptophyta; class Magnoliopsida; order Ericales; family Theaceae; genus Camellia; species Camellia japonica. The sequence continues at coordinate 174,302,042 of JAPPVO010000031.1, forward strand.
GATAGCATATGTTAAGGACAGTGGGGGCCATCATACCACATTGAAATTGAAAGAAATTGAAAACTATTTTCCAAAAACAAAAAGCAGCGGGTATGAGAAAAGGGTCTTTAGGAATAGAAAACTTGGCTAGTCAAAGGGCGTCAAGGAGACAGAGTTCCTGGAGGTCCAGTGTCCGGGCAGGAACAACTCAGTTATACCATTCCTCCCATTCCGGCCTCAATTTGGGCCAGCAGCGATGATGACAGTTCATCTTCCAACTTCCCCAATTAAGGCCACTCTCGTAAATGAGGCATTGACCTTCTAAATGCGGATACAGAATAGGGAGTTAGATAGGGGCTTCTCTGAAAATGGGACCAAAGATAATCTTCCCTTGAGCATGGTGTCGGGGAATAAAGATGCAGCCATCAATAGCACACTGTTCCCCAGTCTTGTATTTGTCATATTCTTCGTTGATGATTCTCCTCAAAGCCACAGATGGACTTACACGCTCGACGACTGGTATTTCAGAAGAAGAAGCCATTAATAAGGAATTGAAAGAAGAAAGTGAACGAAAGGGCAAAGAGCTGCAGATAAGGGTAATAGGAGTGAAAGAAAGAGTTTGGACAAGCGTATAGATAAAGCATGAGAAGAAGGGTTTTAAAACCTTTTTGTCCAAAGTTACCTATTTAACATAATGGGTTAAATAGACCCAGGTTCTAACCCATGTGTGATCAAGGCTTTTATTTTAAATCCCTGAGAACGCAAGAAAGAAGACTACCTCCGAGCCAGGATGTAGATACCTTATCAAGGAGGGAAACACATTTCAAATACCCACCTTAACTTCGAAAGGTGTTAGATGGCTTCAAAGCCAGTTTTCAAATACTTAGCTTAACTTTGAAAATAGGTAGTTGGCTTTGAAAGGTGTTAGTTGGCTTCGAAGCCAGTTTTCAAATACTTAACTTAACTTTGAAAACATGTAGTTGGCTTCGAAAGGTGTTAATTGGCTTCAAAGCCAGTTTTCAAATACTTAGCTTAACTTTGAAAGCATGTAGTTGGCTTCAAAAGGTGTTAGTTGGTTTCGAAAGGTGTTAGTTGGCTTCGAAGTCAGTTTTCAAATACTTAGCTTAATTTTGAGAACAGGTAGTTGGCTTCGAAGCCAGTCTTATGCCTTGAATTCAAGTATAGTTAAGATTTGCTCACTTCAAGAATCCTGGAGGTGTGCTTTTAAACTTTCCAACAAAAGAAGTTTCCTTCGTAATAACCTATAGTTAGAATATGGTTCTTGCCTATTCTTTCAGTATAGATAAGCACTATGAAACTAGTTCTTAGTTAAGCATTATATAAAGTCCAAAGGCCAAAAGACTAATCGAACGCTTTTGCTTATACAAGATTCTTCGAAGGCAAATAGGGTCGTTCTTAAGAGAATTTACGCTTTGAAATACCCGAGTCAGGCCTCGAAGCAAGATTGATACTATTATTCACACATATTATATTAACCATATGATTGGAGTGTGAAAACCTAAGATAAATACCATTACTCCTATAAAAGAATTTTATGATTCGCAACATTTGAAACCAGGCATCAAAGCAAGTTGGTTGCTTCGAAGTTGTCGTTCACAGATTACATAAACAGAGTAAGGTATAAAGCCATATTCGCCATGTAATCGATCATTTAATTGGAATATAAAACCAGATCATGTGAAAGAGGGAAAGAAAACCCCTAGTTTTATTAATATATAAATAATTACATTAGAAAGGCCTACTTGGCTACAAATTCAATTTCATAACAATAGAGAATAGAAAAAGTAACAAGTTCATTAAATTTAACCCAGTAGTGTTCTATGAACTTGTGTTCTTTCTTTATTCTATCATCCACTCTATCTAACTCAGTTTGCTGTAGTTGATAGGCTCTTATTTTGTAGAAAAGCTGTTCGGCCTTCACCTCAAACTCTGTCTCATTCAGGCCTTGCCCCATTTCGTCCATATCTAAATCATCCCAGTACACTGAGTCCTTGTTCTTGAAGTCATCATATTCTTCAATAAGGTTCTCTGCTTCATACTGAGTCTGAATTCGATTGGCTGTGATTTCGTCCAAGGAGTTGCTGGTGGCCAAAGAAATTTTGTACCAATGAAGAAGGAGTGGGAGTTGGTCCGAAAAGGCTCGAAACTCTGTTTGGGCAATGGGTTGAGAACATAACCCTGAGTCATAACATCATAGGCCCATTGGAAGTTCTTGAAAAGAATCTCATCTCCAAGAACATTGAAAGGCAAGTGAGAGAAGGCAGCAATCAGAAGCTGAGCTTTGTATCGCTCAAATGTAGTTGGAGGAACTAGAGGTTGGTAGGAAAAGAAAAATTGACCCTTGAAGAGAGTAAATTTCAATTCCTCCATCCAATGAGGATTTTGAGGAAGATGAGGTGCAGAGGGGTCTATCTTGAAGGAAAAGGGGAACTGGGGGTCATTTACACATTCGAGCCAGTTAGAAGAGCAAAGTTTGTCTTCTTAGCCAAGAATGACAGATTAAATCCCTATGCTTCGTTTGGATGAAGAGTTTTCCGTACTATCCTTGCTGGTATGGAAGACGTGTACCATGCCACAAGCAAGTTGTCCTCCAAACTGCGTTGGTAATCGATGGGTATATAAGGATAAACCACTGAGCTCCGAGCAGAAGGAGGAACGGAAAGGGGATCATCGAATTCAACAAATCGATGATGAATTCGTTCCCTCATTTGGTGTTCAACAGGTATTGACCAACTTCCCCAGCCAGTGGACTTGGAGGAAGAAGAAACGACTTCGTCCCAAATGGAGAGTTATGGGGCAGATGAGGAGCTTCTAACATCCATTTTTGCAAATGCTTGGTCCAAAGGTTTGTAGTTGACATATTCTTGGTCCAAAGGTTGGTAACTTGCAAAAGCTTCCATGACTTGTATAAATGGAGGCGGATAAGTGTAGCCAATAAATGCGTTAAGGTTCTTTCGAGGCTTGTAATCATCTTCCAAAGACTCCTTGTATGCTTGATCAATGTAAGAGAAGGTGTGATTGGCCATTGGAAATATGCCGGTCTTTTTGTCTACTCAGAGAATGGAAGTGCAAAGCACAAGGAATTAATGAAGTTCACTGCTTCATTGTTCGAAAAGCGGTTACACTTCCAGAATATACAGAGTCCATGCACGTCCTAGGACGTGGGCAAAATGCACTAGTCCACTAATATCACCAAGTATTGGGTATATTAGTGCAGGGGGTAATGTTGGCTGTATAATTTGTAAAAGTCAATCGTAGAGTGACATGTGGTACCTAAAGGGCAATTTGGGGAATTAATGCAAGTCTCCAATCAAAGACAGACATGTGGCAGTTCATATTGGTAATATCGAATCTGCGTGGCATCAAAATAGTTAAGAGGCGCGAGATGACATAGCCTAACGGTTACCTACAATTCAAATTCAAATTCAAAACGGAAGCCTAACTGCAAAAGAGGCGTAGTGGGAGCTAGTTGAGCAAAGCTATGACCAAAGATCGTGGAAGTATATTTCGACGGTTAAAAGACCACTTCGATGGTTACCATTAAAGAGTATAAATAGCAGAGAAGGCTAAACAGAAGGGACTTAGACTCAGATCCAGAAACTAGTCATTTACTTCATATTTTATTTCTAGTTTTATATTTCCAGTTCTTTACATTTTCAGCATTTCAATTCCTGTACTGCACTTCATTTTATAGGAGTAGTTCTCAAGTAGTCATTGCTGGAAATCTTTTCAAGACTAGGTCATTTCATTGTAAGTTCTTATTCAGTCAATGAAATTCAGTTTCTAAATTATTCTGTATTTGTTATTTCTTATAAATTTCTCCTAAAATAAGCTACCAGTAAAAGTCCTTTTTATTGAGACTGAAAGAATTTCAATATAATCATCTGATAATTGGTTGTCAATTATAAATTTTATAAGGACTTATTGATCCTTGTTAGCACGTTTAAAATTACACAATTAACTTTCGGAAGCCAAAAAAGTCAATACTAAACTAACATGGGATACAAATCTAGTCCAACCAAATAGTTTGGGGACAATGTATCCCAAGACTAACAGTCCGGTGGATTTCAATCCCCCCTTATCTAGTCTGTCCAAACAAACACACCCTTAATTCCTTTTCTTGTCTCGCTACCATCTCCCATTGCCTCTAATATCCGTCATTCCTTGAAACTAAAGGGTATTATTGTAATCTAACATTTTAACATAGAATATTTTATTTACATAACACTATTTCTCTTAGTCCATACAATTGCCTAATTTTTTTAAAAAATTATGAGTCATTATCACTGGGCTTTCAATTTCATGTACAAAAGACTGTAAATAACATCTTTACATATGTGAACTTTGTATGATTAATTTATTTTTACTTATTTATTTATTTTTTATTTTTTTATTTTTTGGGTACAACCAAGCATGCCCTTTGAATAAGGTTGTTGCTATATCAAACATTTTAGACCTAATTTGAAGTCACTTTAAATGTTTATTTGTCTAATTCACTTTAAATGTTTATTTGTCTAATTATGACTTTTTCAACTAACATTCATTTTTAAAACATTTTAGGTTTTAACTTTTAGGGTGAGTTTGTGTTTTGTCTTTTTAAATTAAAATTAGTAAAATTGGTGTATTTAAAAAAGTTTTAATTTTTTTTTTTATATTAATAAGGGTTATTATTTGGCCCACTAAGCCCATATTCCAATCGAGCTCCCTAAGCCCATATTCCAATCCAGCTGGGCTAGCCTTAACAAGGTTGGAGGGTTTGGGCTTTCTTGGTTAAAATAGTTACAACAAAACAAAAAACAAAATAAGCATTTAGTCTAATAAGATAAAATATCACATCTAATTTATAATTATTACATTCTTTCTCTTACAAAAAAGTTAAAAAAACCAAAAGTCCTTCCCAAAAAAGACTTTTTAGTCCCAAGCTAAAATAACTAAAAAATTAAAAAGTCAACCCACTTTCCAAACGAATACACCAGTCCATTTGCCAGTCAAAGTAGACTTATGCAGCTAGCCCTACAAAAATAAGGGAAAATAAACGTAAAAAAATTTATAAAACCCAAATATAGCCCCAAATCTCATCCAGCACAATTTAGGATTGGTTTGGGAATAAGTTATTGAATAAATTGCACTTTGCCCTTTTATGTTGGGCTACTTTTTTATTTTGGACCCTTTAAATTTATTTTTTTTCCACTTTAATTCTTCATGTCTCAAGTTTATCCCACTTTACTCCTAAAGCTAACTTATATTCAAAATTAGACAAAAATGTCACAATAACTGACACATAACATAAAAAATATATTATTATCTTAAAATTTAGGAGTTGTTTGGGATGACCTAAATAAGTGTACTTTTTGTCTTTTTACGAGAAGATGTGCAGAAAAGTGGATAGGTGATGTGATGGAAAAAAGATAAAAAGATAAAAATATGGATTATTTTGTGTATGCCAAACTTGGCCTTAAGTTTATATTAGAGGTGTGAGTCATATATAATAAAATATTTTTATTCTACGTAACTGACAAAGTGTCATTTTCTGTCTAATTTTTGATAGAAATTAACTTTAGGAGTAAATTGGAAAAATCATAAAACATGAAGGGTCGAAGTGGGAAAAAACAAACTTAAAGGGCCAAAGTGTGAAAGTGACTCTAAACATAAAGGGAGCAAAGTTTAATTTATCTTAAGTTATTTTGGTAACTTTTTAACTTTTTGGTTAAACTATGAGGTGAAAAAAATTAGTATGCTTAGGATACTTTTTGACTTTTTACGAAAATACATACAACAAGTAAGAAGAAAGAGAATCTTTAACTTTTTTTATACAGTTTTTTAATTTTTTGACGTTTTAGTATTTTTTGACTTAAGCCTATTTTGAAAAATAGGTTAAAAGTTGATTTTTTTTTACTTTTTTTTTTTTTGAAAAAATGTACAAAAAAATAAAAAAATAATGTGACCTAAAAATTTAAAAAATCCAAAAAAATTAACTTTTAACCATATTACCCAAATAAAATCTTAATAACTTTTAACCATATTACCCAAATAAAATCTTAATAACTATTATGGTAACTTTTTAAACTTGCCCTTAGTCCACTAAACCAAATGGATGAAACCCATTGGCAAGGCCGGTAGTTTTTTTATATTTGATTAAATATTAATAATCATATGATCATATTATAATTTATTTTTAAAATTATATTTATTAATTATTTAAAAAAATTATATATAATTTGATTACATAATTATCAATATTTAATCAATTTAAATTTTTTATATAAATAATTTACTTAATAAATCAATTTAAAATCAAATATACTAAGATAAGACAACACCTGTGGTGGAAATAAAAGTTAAGTGCAATAGTGATGCCATATATCATAGATGATACTATCTAAAAAATTTCTTACCATTATATATGAAAGATTGAAAATGAGATTCATTCGCTATATATAGGTTTATTGTTGGTTGGTGATATCACATCAATGATATCACCGTGATATTGAAAATTTTTAATTTTAATAATTCGAACTGCGTTCATCAAGGATATCATTTATGAAAAAAATCATATTAATTAAACATATATAATTTCATAATAAGACCACAGTTGCTTTGTAAAAAATATAAGTTAGAATAATTTTGATAGTTTTTTTTTTTTTTAAAAATTGCACTTGATCAAGGTTACACATATTTGATTAATTTAATTTCTTTTCATATATATTATGATTAATAAATTGTGAAGGTGTTTGGGATGAGCCAAAAAAACAAAATAGATTAAAATAGTCAATAAAACAAAATGTTCTATCTAATTTATAATCATTTCATTTTTCATACTACAATCATCAAATCAACTACAAAAGAAATCAACTAACTTCCCAAATATAATTATTTTAATTAAATTAAAATAATCAAAACACTAAAATCTAATTAAAATAGTCTATTTTTAAGTATTATTATGAACCATGTAAAATAGGGCTGAGGAAGGAATCTGCAAAATTCGTAATCTGATTTGGTCTAGTCCAATCCAGTAGGTTTGGATTGGTTTTTTGAATCTATGGTTCGATTCTAAATTGAAAAATTTTAAATCCGTAGTCCACAGATCGGTTCCGGATTGAACCTCACGGTTTTGGATTGGAATCGATCCGGACCGTATAAAATAACCAATATTTATATTATACACCCTCCCATATAATATCTTCTCTTATTCCATATAAAACCTAAACCCAAACCCAAACCTAAATCCGCATAGTATCTTTTTTTATTACTTTTATTTGTTGGTTTTTAGTTTTAATTTGTAATGGTTTAAATACTTATGGTGAAACTAGTTTTTTTATAGTTGTTTAAATTCTAGAATAGTATGTCGTTATTATGGAAAGACATGTTGTTATTGTGAAACTAATATGATGCTATATTTTTGTCTTTATGAAATTAAAATATTTTATAATTTTTTTGTCATTTAATTTTGTGAATCCGTAATCCTAAATCGATCCAATCCGTATTTAAATAGATTAATTTGGATTGATTCCATAATTTAAACGGATTGAATCAGTTCTAATTTTTCAAAAATAATAAATAATAAATTGATCCTAATTTTATTTTAATCGAAACTAATTCAAACCATGCTCGCCACTAAACGAACCGTGACCAGAGATCTCACAGGAGCGGTGGTGCGCCTCACCAACCCCAGATCCCACCCAGTGCGGCTTTGTGCATATGTGCCTCTCTCTGTCCTTACCTTAAAAATAGTAATTAATAACACAACAAACAAACACTTGAGATCAAAAAATAATAAATGATAATGGGGTGTTTGGGTAGAAGACTTTTTAATATTTTTTGATTAAAATAATATTAAAAGATCAAATAGATTAAAATAATTAATAAAATATAATATCACATCAAATTTATAAATATTTCATATTTTTTCTTACAAACATCACAATCAACTTAAAAAAGTTCAATCATCTATCTAAATATAACTTACTAAAATAACTAAAAATTAAAATAATTAATAAAGTAATATAACCCAAAAAAAAAAAAAATAAATAAATAAAAAATGTCTGTCATCTCTCTATTGATTTCCAATCCTAGTCTTCAACTACCATGCTCTGAGCTCTGAATCTCTGTGTCTTTCTTCACCCATTTGAGCCACTAAAGAGAGAGAGTGAAAAATCTAGAGAGAGAAACAGAGGGATGCATGTGCTTCAGTTGAACAGCTCGCGGCCGCGGATTTCGCCTCGAATTTCAAGATTAAACCCGATTTCTTGTCCTTCGAAAAGGTCGGTCACTTGGGAGTTTTGTTTGATGTCTTTTACGTCTCTTTGTTTATGTGTTTCTATATCGTTTAAAAATTCAGAATCACACATAAATATCGAAATTTATAATCATAGGCCAAGCGGTGCTCATTAACCTCTTATGGGATTGTGAAATGTATTTGAAATGCCTGAAGAGTGTTTGCAAAAATGTTTGTGTGAAAAAATGCCTAATTTGACATTTATCAACTGGGATGCCGTTATATGTACATACATACATGCTAGACGATGTACACACCCTATGAGTATTTTATGAAAATCAACAAAGTTGAAAATAAATTAAAAATGAAGAAGTTTTCAAATTTTGAATTTAAAATTTTGATCTTGGCCTTGTTTGGAAAGACTAAATAAGTCCACACTTTTTATCTTTTTATCTTTTTTGAGTTACATCAATCAACATCTCCTCTTTACTTTTCTACGCATCTTTTTATAAAAAATAAAAAAGTGCACTTATTTAGAACATCCCAAACAATCCTATGTTTTTTTTTTTCTAAGAAGTGGAATAGAGTAACCCTGTTGAAGTGTAATGATCATAATGCATTGTCTGCCTCATAATAGGAGTAAAAATTGAGTGTCACGGTAATACAACATCAGCATTGACACATGATATCACCAACCAACAATAAACCTACATGTGAAGGGTAAATGTCAAGAAATTATTAGATAGTGATACTAATGATAATGACATGGTATCAATAGGCCCCATTCGTCTACCCTTTCCCGGAAGTCGATGATTAGTCATAGCTATTACCTTGACACCAAAGAAGAGTTCATTCAGCCAAAGGCTTTATTTCTGTCCTAGTTGATCCTGTTTCGATATTTGAATAAAATTTTGCAGTAGTTGTGTAGAGGTAGTTGTATAGGGGCAATTTGGGAATGGAAAAAGGTGTGACAAAGTTCACACTAAATCGAGTTGTACACTTCATTCATATAATAGAATAGATGCAAATGCACAACCGTGTCATTTTTAGAATTCATATGTATGATCAAAAGGAGATTATATAGTCAATATGTGGAAAAGCCAAAAAGATTGCAGACACTCCCCAAAGCATGAGTGCAGTCAATATTTGGTGTTTTAAGGGGTGTCCGTAGCAGGATTGGTGAAAAAACACATGAAAGTAATGGACTCCATGGAGTGACACTTGGAGCTGTTGTTTTCTAGTATTGCCTGCTTGATTTGTAGAGAGTAGTGGAAAAAAGTTGTGGTTTGGGCCTTGCTTGCTTCATGAATTTATGTTGCTTGAAACTATGATTTGCAAATTGAATGAATTCAAGCCACAGAATGGGAGTGGCCCTGGATTAATTTGAGCTCATTTGGTTCAAATGCTCTTGGAAATTGTTTCCATAGCGTGCATAGTTTTGTGCTCATAAGGAGTGCTTGCAGTGTTTGAAGTATTGATTCTAATTTGGATTTTGTTTTTTTGTTTTTTTTGTTTTTTAATTTTTTTAATTTTTAAAAGAGCATCTTTATAAAATATGATAGATTAGGAAACTCTTTATTCGAAGATTTATAATCTTTCTTATTGTCATCAATGTATGAGCAATAAAATTAACCTGAATTTCACTTGAAAGCTGAACCTTTCTGACAACATTATACTTTTCAGACAATTAATGCCATGCCCGTGTTGGCGGATCGATTCTTCAGCTTTACGTGTGAGAAGTTTATTAATCAATGGTGAAGGTACGTTTTGAACACTCTATGTTGGAAAAGTCAGGATTAATATTTCTTTTTATCCTTTCAAAACTCTATCCTTGTAGTGGAATGTTGGCATATTCCATTTTCAATTGATAAGAATTTTGCACATGTATGACCTAAAATATGTTATACTCATAATGGGCACATATAAAGGATAAGGATCCTTTGCCATGGTTTCTGACAATGATCTAGTTGTGTTTTTTTTCTCTTAACAAGACACATCAGCAAAATGCATAGTCCAACGGCTCGAGTTTAAAAATGAAGTAAAATCACGTTAAAACTACACCCCCTAAAATGACGTAGCTTTGCTTCAACTTTAAAGTTAATAGATATCAAGATTGATTTCCATGTAAATGGTTACCATTATCTTGGTAGGATGCTCTCTTTGCTTTTCTACTTTCTACACTTTTGGCATGTTGGTTTCTTTTTAAGTCTTACACATTTCAACTATTCTACTTTTAACATGACAAACTCTTGGTTAACAATCCTGCATGAATTGCCTTACCAAAAAAAAAAAAAAAAAAAAAAGAAGAAGTCCTATTTGGAAAGTGGGTATCAGAAATATGTTCAGTAAAGTTTCAGAAAAAAAGTTTAAAAAATATGTTTGGAAAATCTGGTTTTTGATGCAGTTTATTGGTCTCCAATACTTGTACAGCATATTCTCTTAAATTGGTTTATATGTGGTTTTGTTCTCATTAGTATAGTTTTACTTTTATTCAAAAATGTTTGGCATTGGTTAGTGGATGTTCCATTTGCTCTTGTGCTAGTTGATTGATGAATTGTCATAATCCTTTGCCAGGGAAACGGGATGCTATTTTTCAAAGGACATGTTCTGAGTTGGATTCCTCTATGAATTTGAATGCTTCAGACAATTTTCATGCTAACGACTTGAGAGTGAACCTAAAAAGTAGTATAAAGGTGAGAATTAAAAGAGGGGCTGCTAAATTTCAAAAAGTTAAATAGTGGATGTGTTATCTGAACTTTAGAATTTCAAGAAAGAGATTTGTAATTTGCATGCTTTTCAGTGTTGAATATTTTCAATGTGATAGCTTGAATTGGTTGCATACTTATGATAATATTTCTTGTGGAGAATTTGTGGTGATAATTACTCTAATTTTAATTTATCCCCTTTTGCTTAGGCCTTAAAACATGAAAACACCTTGAAGTTCAAAAGATGCAAACTTTGCTAGCGTTAACAACATTGCAAAATGCCTCAAATACCATCCTCTAGTTCTTTCTCTCTTTTATTCCACCACTCATCGCCCACCAATACCACCACAGAGTTCTTCCTTTTCACTTCTCTTTCTAACTTTCATTTTCTCTTTATTAGACAATCTCTATTTCCTTTCTTTCCATTCTTTCTCTCTTTACCCAAACTGCCACCACCCATTTGTTCATCTTCTCCATTTTGTTATTTTCTTCTTCCCCCCTCCATCCTTTCTCTCTTTTTTCTATTGGCAAGTTGCGTTTGTGGAATGTCTTCACACCAGCTTGAGGCGGAGTGTTGGAATTAGGAAATTAGTATTTTGTATAAAATCTGTGATTGTGTAAATTGCAGATTTAGTGCCTTTGATTATTTTATTTCTTAATTTGTAAATATTCATTCAATATATATTCATGGCTTGGGCTCATTCAAAGGTAAGCCTTTCAATTATTTTCTTCTTCTTTAGGTTGTATGTGTGAGAATATGCCTATATTCAGGCTAAAATCCACAGGTCTCGAGTTCGAGTCACCCCTTGGGGCCACTGGAGGTTTGCCCGGTCGTTAACTTCAGGGCCCTCAGGATTAGTCCTGGCTTCCCTTAAAATCAGCGGGTTGGGGATACCTGAGTTATCAAAAAAAAAAAAAATAAAAGCTTATATTCAGGCCTCGTTTGGCAAGTGGCCTTTTTAACCAAAAAGTCACTAAAAAAACCAAAAAGCCAATAACCCATACAAAAAAGTCAAAGATTCCATTTTCTCTCTACTTTTTGCACATCTTTTCGTAAAAAGCCAAAAAGTCATCCCAAACATACTAGTGTTTTTTACATCACATTTTAGTTAAAAAGCCAAAAAGTTACTAAAAAAGCCTGTTCCCAAACGAGGCCTCAGAGTGTTCTCTTTTTTCCTTTTAGGATTAGGAATTAGTGTTCTATATCTATTAGAATTCTATATCAGTAATGTATTCGTTTAGGATTAGGAATTAGTGTTCTATATAAGTGATATATTCTTTGTTCAATTAATACAATCTAATATACAGTTTCATTCAGAAAAAAAAAAAACTTGCATGGTATCAGAGCCACTGTCGGAACCCTAGGAGCCGTTTGCTATTTGCTGACTCTGAGTTGGCTCTGGTTCGTAGTTTTTCCCTTTGTTTCGTGACTGGTTCTCCCTTGCGACTGGGTCTCTATTGCCTTTGATCTGTGGCTCAGTGTGAGTTGCTGGTCCAGTGTGATCCGTGGGTCTCTGGCGCATCTCTCCACATCGCTAGATCGTGGTTCTTCTCTCTGGTTTGTGGTTTTCTGGTTCGCTGTCTCTCTCTGTCTCGCTGGTTCTCCTTAGGGCTTCGATATTGTCGCTATCGAGCTCTCTGGTTATCTCTCTTTCTCGCTCTCTCTCTCTCGTATTGAGCTCTCTAGTTATCTCTCTTTCTCTCTCTCTCTCTCTCTAGTATTGTTATTAGTATCTGAGTTCACCGGTATTTGACCCAGCTGTGCTAACTTTGGGATTATTATAGTTTGACCCCTCTGATTAAGTTGTTTTATACTTGGACACCATAAACTTTGCTTTATTACAATGTCAGATACTAAAATCCAAACCATCAAATGCAAACTCACTGGTGGCAATTATGCCTATTGGGCCAGTGTTATGAAGAATTTTCTTCTTGGTAAAAAAAAATCAGGCTATCTTTTTGGTTCTGTTTCTCGTCCATCGGACCCGAAGGCAGAAGGGTATCTGACTTCCTGTGACTCTTGGGATTGTGATAATGCCCAAGTTCTGACCTGGTTTCATAACTTTGTGGATGATCATATTGGAATGATGTTTTCCAAGTACAGTACTGCCAAGGAGGTGTGGGATTATTTACTAGGTGTTTATCGACAATCCAACTTTGCTAAGCGGTATGAGTTGGAAACAGCTATTCAGAGTGCTCATCAGCGGGATCAGACTATTCAGGACTTCTATGTTGAGATGACAGGTCGCTGGGTGGGATTAGTTGGCTCTTATGGAACCACCTAGTCTCAAGATATTAGACGCTTATCTTGAGTTTCGGGAGCAGGATCGTTTAGTGCAGTTCTTAACGACTCTCTCCCCTCAATATGAGGCTATCTGAGGTGGCATCCTTCACCGATCTCTTCTTCCCTCTGTGGATGCTATTGTTCGTGAGCTCCTCTTCGAGAAAACTTTTCTTAAGACGACCAATCAGACTTTGCCTCCTTCTGTCTTCTTGGCTCCTGCCAAGCCTCTCTTGTTATCAACTACACCTCCTCATCAGCTTCAAGCCACTGCGAAACCCAAGAAAGGACCATTAGGGCCAGATGAGTGTGCTTTCTACCATCAGAGAGGTCATTGGAAGAACAACTGTCCCAAGAAGGGACGTTAGCTTGCTCCGTCTTCTCAGACACAGTTCTGCGGTCCTACTTCGGGTATTGTTCGACCTCCTGCCGCTTATACTGCATCTACTCCGGCTCTTGATCTTGACTTAACTTCTTTGAGTGCTCAGGTTGCACAACTGCAGCATATCTTGTCCACCTCTTAGCTATCCCCATTTACCTCCGCTCTTAGCTATCCCCATTTACCTCCGCTCTTACCTCTCTTCATTCAGGTTTGCTTGGGTCCTCTTCAAGTGTCCCTTTTTTTGTCTAGCTTTTTGATTATGGTGCCTCTCATCATATGACTCCTCACATTTCTTTACTTCAAAACTGTATCCCCCACCTGTTCCTATTACTATTAATACTGCTAATGAGTTTGATATGTCTGTTCTATCTATTGGGTTTGTCTTACCCTCTGCCATGTCTGTTGTTACTATTCCTTTTGTTCTTTATATCCTTCAGTTATCTGTCAGTTTCTTATCTATCAGTCAACTTGATGCGTCTGGTTTTGATGTTATCTTTTCCTCTTCTGTCTGTTGTGTGCAGGATCGGGTGTCCAAGAATCAGATTGGGACCGGCCGTAGAGTTGAAGATCTCTATGTGGTCGAAAGTTGGCATCTCCCGCTATCCACCTCTCTAGTTGCACTTTCCTCGTTTCAGTTAGATTCTTAGTTGAGTCAGTTTTACTTATGGCATTCTCACTTCGGTCATTTGTCTGTTGACCGCTTACGATCTTTAGCTTAGTCAGGGTAGTTGGGTAAAGTTTCTCCTAGTCAAATTGATGAATGTTTGGGGTGTAAACTTTTCAAAATGTCAGCTTTACCATTTAATAAAAGTATATCTATTTTTGTTTCTCATTTTTCTCTTGTGCATACTGATGTCTGGGAACCCTCTACTGTTCTTACTAAAGGGGGTTCTGCATACTATGTGTCTTTTGTTGATGATTGCACCCGTTACACGTGGGTTTATCTTATGACTTGTAAGTCTGACTTCTACTAGATATACCGTACTTTCCAGTCTATGGTCACTACACAGTTTGGGTCTACTATTAAATTGTTGTGGTCTGACTTAGGTGGGGAATACTTTAAAACTGAATTTTGTGAATATTTGGCCAAATTGGGTACCATTCACCAAACTTCTTGTACTGGTACACCTGCCCAAAATGATCGAGCTGAGCGTAAACCCCGTCATCTCCTTGAGACAGCTAGGTCTCTCCTCTTTGCCTTCGTTCCGGCTCCGTTTTGGGGTGAGGCAGTTTTTATTGCTATTTTTCTTCTTAATCGTATGTCTACCCCCTTCTTTCTGGTCGGTTTCCTTATGAGGCTTTGTTTTCTCAACTTCCTAATTACTCCCTCCTTCGTGTGTTTGGGTTTGTTTGTTTTGTTATTTTATCTCGTAAAGATAGGGCTAAACTTAGTGCTCGGTTTGTCGTATGTGTCTTTTTGGGTTATAGTCTCACTCAGAAAGGTTATAGCTGTTATGACCCTGTTTCCCGTCGCCTTTATGTTTCCCGCCATGTTGTCTTTCTCGAACGTCTATCTTACTTTCAGCTTCCTCTTCTCACCGCTCCAGTTTCCAAAGAGGATTTGGTTTATATTGATCCATTTCCTTCTGAGGTCCCGTCTGAAGAATACATCTCCACAGTTCCTCTTGCACTTGTTCCATCTTCTCCTCCTGCTTCACCTCTGGCTGCTTCTCCTCGTCCTTCGTTGTTAGTTTATTCTCGTCACAAGACTCCTCCTCTACTAGTTGTCTCTGCCCTTACTGCTGATCCTCCTGCTTTTGATGACTCTGATCCTGTTGCACACTGATATCCTCCTCGAGCACGTCATCCTCCAAACAGGTTGGGTTGGTCTAATACTTGTTTTTCTACTTCCTATCGTACCTTTTTGTCTGCACTACTAATGGTGTTCCTCTGGACGATCCTATGTTATATCGCAAGCTTGTGGGTTGCTTAGTTTATCTGACAGTTACTCGCCTTGATCTTGCTTATGCTATCCATGTGGTTAGTCAGTTTGTTTCTATTCCTCGCTCTACACATTGGGTTGCGTTACTTCAGATTCTTTGCTATCTTCGCAGGATTATCTTTCAGGGCTTGCTATTCTCTTCTACTTCTTCCTTAGACTTGGTGGCCTATGCTGATGTTGATTGGGCTGGTGATGTTAATGATCGTAAATCTACTTCTGGTTTCTGTATGTTTCTTGGCGATTCCCTGATTTCTTGGAAAAGTAAGAAACAAACTGTTGTTGCTCGTCCTACTGCCAAAGCTGAGTATCGTGCTATGGCTCATGCTACTGCTGAAATTGTCTAGCTTCATGGTCTCTTATCTGACTTGGGCGCCCCTCAGTCTTCCCCGACCTCTCTCTATTGTGACAACCGAAGTGCTATTCAAATTGCTCATAACACTGTCTTCCATGAACGGACAAGGCACATTGAGATTGATTGTCATTTCATCCGTCAACATCTACAGTCTGGCTTTATCTCGTTTCCTTTTGTCTTTTCGACTCTGCAACTTGCTGATTTCTTCACCAAGACTCACATCACTGCTCGATTTCGGTTTTTTCTTGACAAACTCTCAATGTTTTCTGCTAAAACACTTGGAGTTTGAGCGGGGATGTGAGAATATGCCTATATTCAGTGTTCTCCTTTTTTCTTTTAGGATTATGAATTAGTGTTCTATATCTATTAGAATTCTATATCAGTAATGTATTCGTTTAGGATTAGGAATTAGTGTTCTATATAAGTGATGTATTCTTTGTTCAATTAATCCAATCTAATATATAGTTTCATTCAGAAAAAAAAAACTTACAGTATGTTTAACTACTACCGAGTACAAAGAAAGAGTTTTGGGTAGATATCTATGTTACACGGACTCGGGTACGGGTATCGGGTGCGGGTGCGTATCTAGGGGTCGGACACTTCAAAATTAAAAATTGTGGATACATAGATATGTATCCAAATTTAAATACGGGTACGAGGATACGTTAAGTAGATTTAAAAAAAAAAATATATTTGTTATATGAAGATGAGTTATATTATATAAATAACAAATAAAAATTATAAAAATTATTTTAGATATAAAATAAATTATATTATATATGATAAAATAAGTTATTTTCATTTTAGACATAAAAATTATATTATTTATGATATATTATGTTATATAAACTTTTTTGGATGAATAATATTATATATTATTATATTAATGTAATTTATACTATATATTAATGTAAATGTAATATGAATAATAATTTACAAAAATTATTATTATATATGATATTTTAAGAAATAATAATTAGATATTTTATTATATATGATAAAAATTATAATTTATAAATTATATTATATATGATAAATTATATAAATTATATTATATATTATCAATATATATGATCAATTAAAACAGAGACGAAGAGAGAGAGAACAGTGAACAGATTGAGAGATGAAGAGAGAGAAGCAGAGAAGCACAGAGACGAAGAGAGAGACGAAGACGATCGAGATCGAGATCGACTGTGAGAGAAGAGAGTGATGAAGATGATCGAAGCCCTCAGAGACGAAGACGATCGTGATCAATAGTGAGAGCCCTAATCGTGATCGATGATCGAAGCTAACAGCGAGGTTCTCTCTTCCTTTCTCCTCTTTCATTTCTTTTGCTATCTGTAAAGAGCCGTGTCCAAGAGAGAAGAGGCAAATCCGATACAGATCCCACACCCGCACCCGTGTCGTGTCGACACGGGTACTTCGCCCCAAAGTGCCGAGTCCATGTAACACAGGTAGATATAGATAAAGAGAGAAAAGGGATTCCAAACTATCTCTAAGCTCGTTTTATCTCTTTATCCAAACTATCTCCAATCTCTTTTTTCTCTCTTTATCTATATCTACCCAAAACTCTTTCTTTGTACTTGGTAGTAGCTAAACATACAACCTCAAGAAGAAGAAAATAATTGAAAGGATTACTTTTGAATGAGGCCAAGCCATGAATATTTATTGAATGAATATTTACAAATTAAGAAATAAAATAATCAAAGGCACTAAATCTGTGGTTTACACAATCAAAGATTTTATACAAAATACCATATATACAAAATACTAATTTCCTAATTCCAACACTCCGCCTCAAGCTGGTGTGAAGACATTCAACAAACGCAGCTTGCCAATAGAAGACTGAAGTAGCATTGGACCCACAGACTTTGTGAACATTGGCTAACTGTTCAGAAGAAGAGACAAAGGATGGACTCACAACACCTATCTGAACCTTTTCTCTAATAAAATGTATATCAACCTTGATGTGTTTAGTATGCTCATGAAGTACTGAATCAGACGAAAGCATAATAGCCAATTTGTTATCACAAAGCAAAGAAGAAGGAGCAAATTCAAATCCCAACTTTGCAAGAATAAATCGAAGCCATAGAATCTCACATGTGCCCTATGCCATAGCTCGATACTTAGCCTCTGCAGAAGATCTAGAAACAACTACTTGTTTCTTACTTTTTCATGATATAAGATGATCACCATAGAAAGTACAAAAACCTGAAGTGGAACGTCGATCAGTCATGGATCCTGCATTAGCTAGCATCAGTAAAGTAGGAGAGCCTGGATTGAGAGTCTACTGAGAAGAATAATTCCAAACTAGGAGAAGTCTTTAGGATCTCAAAATGTGATAAACAATATCAAGATGCTCTGTACAAGGTGCATGTATAAATTGACTCACAACACTAATTGCAAATGTCAGATCAGGTCTATTGTTAGTCAAGTAAATGAGATGGCCAACAAGGCGCTGATACATGCTTGGGTCTGCTAACAATTCACCAGACTCTGATGTGAGCTTAACATTAGGCCAGTCCATACAGAGCTTTGCTCTAGCTTTAAATGGGCCCCCCGCTAGTGGACGGTGGGATTGGTCCCCCAGGGATTAGTCGAGGTGTGCGCAAGCTGACCCGGACACCCTGAGTTATCAAAAAAAACATTAGGATCCATAGGAGTAGAAGCAAGTTTGCATCCTAACATACCAGTATGCTTAAGCAAATCAAGAGTGTACTTCCTCTGGGACAAAGAAATCCCCTGATGAGAGCGCGCAAACTCAATACCCAGAAAGTATTTGAGATTCCCCAGATCCTTAATACCAAATTCTCTGCCTAACTCCCTTTTGACCTGACTAATGCTGTCTGTATCATCACCTATGAGAATGATCTCGTCCACATAAACTAACAAGATGATACACTGGCCTGTAGAATTATGGCGGATGAAGCAAGTATGATCAGAATGACACTAAGCAAACCCCATGGATAGGATAACCGAGCTAAAATGACCAAACCATGCTCTGGGAGACCCAAACTAGATAAAAGATTATAGGTAAAATTAGTAACATGCAAAACAGAAAACAAGGTAATATTAGAGGATAATGAAACAACACTGGTATGATGCACAGAAGATAAAGAACCATCAGCAAGACGAATAGATTGAGCAACAGTAGTAGGGATTGGAGAGGAAATAAAGGAAAACTTACCCGTCATATGATCATTAGCCCCAGAATCCAGAACCCACGAGGGACTAGCAAATTGAACATGGAAAGCAGTAGAAGTACCTGTAGCGAGAGTAGCAGCGGAGGTAGATGATGGGCCCTGAGAACTAGTGGTGAGGGATCTGAGTTGGGCCTGAATCTGTCCAATCTAAGTCTATAGCTATTGAACACTATTAGAGCCAGGAACATGAGAGGCCTCCACTAGAGTCGCAGTACAAGAGGAGCTAGTACCACGTGTGTGAGAGAATCGTTGCTTCAACGTAGGATGAAGTTTGAAACAACGAGCCTTAACATGCCTAGGTGCACCACAATGATGACAAGTCACACAACCGCTTGAACCTCGAGAGCTAGAACGCGTAGCAAGAGCCATCTGATCAAATAATCCTGGAGCCACTGGAGAAGGGCTAGGTTGGACTAATCGCCGACGGCACTCATCACTATCAATGGTAGCAAAGGCCTCATAGAGAGACAGCAAAGGCGATGCGTTTAAAATTTGAATCCAAAGAGATTCGAATTTAGAGTTCAAACCCATTAGAAATTGATAAGTGTGTTGTTGGGCAAGATGTTGGGATTGGGACACAAGAGAGGCAGCCTCTAGCGGAAGCTCGGTCAAAGGCTCATATTGAGCCAATTCTTCCCAACGGGCCTGGAGATACCCAAAAAACTCGGCCATAGTGAAACCCAAAGTAGACTGAAAAGCATGAGGTATCTCTTGATAGAGCTCAAAGATGCGAACATCGTTATGAGCATGAGCATACATCTGTGACAAGGCTTTTCATAAACTTAGAAAAGTATCACAATACAGAAACATGTGATAAATTTGTTGGAATATGTCCCACATTGCTTGGAGTTGCCCCATCTGTGCTAGTTATAAGGTTTCAGTTTCTCTCTCCTTAATACCTGGGTTTTAAGGAGAAGTGTAGGCTAGACTTTTCAATTTGGTATCAGAGCTTGGTTGGGCCTGTGACTGGTGTGCCGTTTGTCCGGCTAGTGTATGTTATGGTCTAGGAGAGTGTGTTGGAATATGTCCCACATCGCTTGGAGTTGCCCCATCTATGCTAGTTATAAGGTTTTAGTTTCCCTCTCCTTAATACCTGGGTTTTAAGGAGAAGTGTAGGCTGGGCTTTTTAACTTGGTATCAGAGCTTGGTTGGGCCTGTGATTGGTGTGCCGTTTGTCCGACTATTGTATGCTGTGGTCCAGGGGAGTGTGTTGGAATGTGTTCCACATCGCCTGGAATTGCCCAATCGGTGCTGGTTATAAGGCTCTAGTTTCCCTTTCTTTTATACCTGGGTTTTAAGGAGAAGTGTGGGCTGGGCTTTTCAACTTGATATTAGAGCTTGGTTGGGCCTGTGACTAGTGGGCTATTTGTTCAGCTAGTGTGTGTTGTGGTCTAGGAGGGTGTGTTGGAATGTGTCTCACATCGCTTGGAGTTGTCCCATCTGTGCTAGTTATAAGGCTCTAGTTTCCTTCTCCTTAATACCCGGGTTTTAAGGAGAAGTGTGGGCTAGGCTTTTCAATTTGGTATCAGAGCTTGGTTGGGCCTGTGACTGGTGTGCCGTTTGTTCGGCTAGTGTATGTTATGGTCCAAGATGGTGTGTTGGAATATGTCCCACATCGCTTGGAGTTGTCCCATCTGTGCTAGTTATAAAGTTTCAGTTTCCCTCTCCTTAATACCTGGGTTTTAAGGAGAAGTGTGGACTAGACTTTTCAATTAAATTTAGTCCTCCATGGAGTTGAAGATCCATCCCAATATAGTGCAGTTATCAATATCCCATTGGCTACTTGTAAGGTCTATATCAGCAGGTGGGGTAATGGTGGATGAAAGCCAATGAGCCTTTCCCTTGCCCCCTAAATAGAGTTTAAGGGAACGACTCCAGGCAGCAAAATCTTTCCCATTCAACACCACACTTGTAATACGATGAATAAGAGTTTGGTGAGAAAGAGAAAAATCTGAACTCACCGGGGTAAGTTTTGGGGTTACCATAGGTGTAATAGTAGAAGATCATTCATTCATGGTGCTAGAAAGAGGTCCAAGATATCACACAGCAACAAATAAAGTAACCAAGAAGCTGGAACAAAACAATGGCTTAACCCAATAATTGCTACCGAATAACCCGGTAGCCCAACAAGTGAAGTAAACACACAAAAAGTGCTTACCACATCAAAAACAAGAACCTTAGAAGGGGAAAAAAAGGAGTCACAACCTCCTCAAAGGGATTGTCAAACTAAACCCAATATAGCAGGGGTCTATTCGGCCTTCATAATAGACTCGGTAGCAAGGACAGAGGGCTGCAGAGGTGCTGGGATGTTAGAGAAGAGGCTGTCGACTGGTACAGAGAGAGAAGAAGGACAAGTGGGTGGATAGGTAAGGGTGGAAGGTCTGTTGGTGTGATGGGTGTGGGTGTAGGCTACCAAAAGAGAGAGGGAGAGAGGGTGGCTAGGGTTTGGCTCTGATACCAAGAAGAAGAAAATAATTGAAAGGCTTACCTTTGAATGAGGCCAAGCCATGAATATATATTGAATGAATATTTACAAATTAAGAAATAAAATAATCAAAGGCACTAAATCTGTGATTTACACAATCACAGATTGTATACAAAATACCATATATACAAAATACTAATTTTCTAATTCCAACACCTAACACATGCCAAACTTGAAAGTAAGGAATGGTGGTTTGAAGATTGCTAGTGTAAATGCATTTTGCACAGTAAGTTAGGGAAGTGGCAACCTTTACATGATATAAAAAATGAAATAACACAAATTTGTAGTGACAAAGTGGTGGTAGGGAGGGTTTGAGTACAGAAAGCAGCGAGAGAAAGAATTAGATAAGAGGGGAGGGATTAGGCTAGGGGAGGTACTAGTGATAGAAATGAGAGAAGTGGGTGGGTGGGAGGCAAGTTTTGTACTAAGTGGTAGTTGGAGGGTGTTAGGGTAGGAAAAACAATCTGAGAAGATGTGAGAGGTTGTGGGTGGACAGATGGTTGAGTAGTGGTGAAAGAGTTGAGAGAATATTATGTAATTATGGTATTATGTATCAATTAGGTAGGTTGATTGTGAATATTCGATTGATTGTATAGGGTTATTTCTTATTATAAATTAGATTTAGGATTGCTATAAATATTGGTTGTAATCTTTGTATTCTACAAGTTGAATATACAAGTTATCATCTTCAGAAACTTACATGGTATCAGAGTCGTGTACGAAACCCTAGCCATCAGCCTAAAAAATTGCGATCGTCATCAACAGAAGTCACAATCGTTGTGTGACCTAAGATTTCACGTTGCCATCGTCACTCCTTCACTCTGTCTTCTTCATCGCGACCACTGGTTTTCTATCTTAGACTTGTTGCGATTTACTTTTGACTATCATCGGACTCGCGATTCTTGTTTCTGGTTCGCGATTGTTGTACTTTGTCTCAGACGAGTCGCGAACCACCTCTGGCCCTCGTCTTCTTGTTTACAATCTGGTTCAGCTTCGGATCTAGTGACTGTCGTCTTCTGGCTTACGATCTGGTTCTCAGCTTTGGTGGTGTTATTGCTAAGTATTCTTGGTTTGCTGGTTATTTCACTCTAACCTCGAGGTTTTCTGGTATTTGCAATCTGACCCCTTCTGAGTTCTCATCATTTCTGAAGACAAAAGTCATGCCATTAGTTGCTGATTAACTGGTTCCAATTACACATATTGGGCCAGTGTTATGAAAATTTTTATCATCGGCCATGAAAAGTGGGGTTATGTTTTTGGTTCAGTCCCTCGTCCATCTGATCCCAAGAAAGTGAGATATGAGGCTGCGTGTGATGCTTGAGATTCTGATAATGCTCAGATTCTAACTTGGTTACACAATTTTGTGGAAGATCGCATTGGCATGATGTTCTCTAAATATTCCATTGCAAAGGAGGTGTGGGCGTATTTACCCAGTGTCTATTAGCAGTCCAAGTTTGCCAAATTGTATGAGTTGGAAACTGCTCTTCAGGGTGCTCACCAGCAGGATAAGTCTATTCAGGACTTTTATGTTGAGATGACTAGTCTCTGGGATCAGCTTGCTTTGATGGAGCCTCCTAGCATCAAGCTGCTAGATGATTATCTACGGTTTCGGGAAGATGGTCGTCTGGTCTAGTTTCTGACGGCTCTCTCTGTGAGAATATATATTATATATATGACATGCTTGTGTATATTAGGAATTAGGCAATTTCCTTTTCATTGTATTTCCTTTTTCATTCATAAGTTTAGACTATATAAACTGTTGAACTCTTTGTAAATATACACAATTGAATATACAGAATTATTCAAAAACTTACATGGTATCAGAGCTCAATTCGAAACCCTAGGTGCTTCAATTTTCGCCATCATGGTTCGTCTTTGCTGGTTGAGGGGTCATCTATCTTGACCCATCTCTGGTTCTTCCGGTTCGTGACCCTCAGCAACCCTGACTCGTGACTTCTCTAGTTCGTATCAGCCTTCTCTAGTTCGTCTGGTTCATTACTATCAGAATCGCGACTTCTCTCTCTCTCTCTCTCTCTCTCTCCAGACTCACGTTCGTGGTCATGAAGCCTCTCTCCCTATCTCGTGAAGCCTCCATCTTTGGTCTGTGGTCGTGAAGTGCCTCTCTCTCACGATCTCTGTCTGACCCCTCTTCGGCTTGGGCTTCAACTTTAGACTCTCTGTCTCTTAGGTCTTCCTCAAGCTCTGGTTTATATTACCGAGTCATTCAAATTATGATATTTGTGGGTGTTAAATAAAAAAATAAAATAAAAATCTGAGTGGTATATTTGGACCACACCTGGTTATTATTTCATTTGTGGGTTTGTTGGATAACTTTTTTTCTTATTACAGTTTGATCCCTCTGGTTCTGATTTTGGATTATTACATTGGAACCCCTGAGCTTTCTGGTTATTACAATGTCTCTGGCTTTTGATGAATGTGCCTTCTGTCATCAGAAGGGTCATTGGAAGTATCATTGTCCTAAGAAGGGAAGCCTGTCTGGCTCATCTTCTCAGTAGTCTTGGATCCAGTTTTGCCTTTTTTCTTTGAGTATTTTTCAGGCTTCCGCCGGTTTTACTGCATCTGCTCTAGCTCCTGATCCTGACTTGGCTTCCTTGAGTGCTCAGATTAGTCAGCTTTAGCATACACTGTCTGCCTTCCAGCCGTCCCCATCTATCTCTTTTGTTTATTCTATTTATTCAGGTTTGCTTGGGTCTTCTTCAGGTATCTCTTCGTCTGTCTGGCTTTTTGACTCTGGTGTCTCTCATCATATGACTCCTCATCTCTCTTTACTTCAAAATTGTACTCCCCCTCCCTTTCCTATTACTGTTAATGCTGCTAAGGGGTTTGGTATGTCAGTTATATCTGTTGGGTCTGTCCTACCGTCTGTTATGTCTGCAGTCTCTATTTCATCTGTCTTATATGTTCCTTAGTTATCTGTCAGTTTATTATCTATTAGTCAACTTGATGCCTTTGGTTTTGATGTAATCTTTTCTTTTTCTATCTGTTCTGTGCAGGATCGAATGTCCAAGCAGTAGATTGGGACTGGCCGTAGATTGGGACTGGCCGTAGAATTGGAGACCTCTATGTGGTGGAGAGCTTGCATCTGCCTATGACTACCTTTCCAGCTGCCTTTTCTTCTTTTCAGTTAGATTCTCTGTCAAGTCCTTTCTATTTGTGGCATTCCAGATTAGGGCATTTGTCTACTGACCGCTTACAGTCTTTAGCTCAGTCAGGTATACTGGGTAAAGTTTCTCCTAGTTAACTTATTGAGTGTCGGGGGTGTAAACTTGCCAAAATGACAGCCTTACCTTTCCGTAACAGTACTTTTATATCTGCTACACATTTTCTTTAGTTCATACTGATGTCTGGGGCCCTTCTCTTGTTCTCACCAAGGGGGGTTCTGCATACTATGTGTCATTTGTTGATGATTGCACCCGTTACACTTGGATTTATATTATGACTCATAAGTCCGATTTCTATCAGATATACCGTACCTTTCAGTCTATGATTACTACTTAGTTTGGGTCTACAATTAAAGTGTTACGATCTGACTTGGGTGGGGAATATTTTAAAAATGAGTTTTGTAAGTATTTGGCCAATTTGGGTATCATTCACCAAACTTCCTGTACAGATGTACCTGTCCAAAATGGTCCAGCCGAGCGTAAACACCGTCATCTCCTTGAGACAGCTAAGTTTCTTCTTCTCTCTACCTCAGTTCCGGCTCCATTCTGGGGGAAGGCAGTTCTTACTACTGCTTTTATTCTCAACCGCATGCCTAATCTCTTTCTTTCTGGTCGGTCTTCTTATGAGGCTTTGTTCTCCCAAATTCTTAACTACTCCCTTCTTCATGTGTTGGTCTACCTGTTTTGTCCTTCTTTCCCGCAAAGATAGGACCAAACTTAGTGCCCAGTCTGCTGTCTGTGTCTTTTTGGGTTACAATCTTACTCAGAAAGGCTACCGCTGTTACAATCCTGTCTCTCGTCGCCTTTATGTCTCCCATCATATTGTCTTTCTCGAACGTTTGTCTTACTTTCAGCTTCCCCCTCTTATTGCTCTAGTTTCCAAAGAGGATTTGGTTCACATTGACTCCTTTCTTTTTGGGGTCCCGTCTGATGAGCACATCTCCACTGTTCCTCTTGAGCCCATTCCTACTTCTCCGTCTGCGTCACCTATGGCTTCTTCTCCTCCGTTGTTGGTTTATTCTCATCGCCAGGCTCCTCCACCACCAGTTGTCTCTACTCTTGTTGCTGCTCCTTTTGCTTCTAACGACTCTGATCTTGCTGCACACCGATATCCCACTCGTGAGCGTGGTCTTCCAAACAAGTTGGGTTGGTCTAATACATGTTTTTCTGCTTCCTATCATACCTTTTTGTCTGTTATTCATTCTTTTTCAGAACCACAGTTTTACACAGAGGCCTGTTAGGATCCTAATTGGGTTCAAGCTATGGAGGATGAGTTGTTTGCCTTACAGAAGACTCACACTTGGGAGTTGGTTCCTTTGCTTGCTGACAAGAATCTGGTTGGTTGCAAATGGATTTATAAAGTCAAGACTCACTCTGATGGTTCTCTCGAACGCTACAAAGCTCGTTTGGTTGCCAAGGGTTTCTCACAGGACTATGGCATTGATTATGAGGAGATATTTGCCCCTGTTGCCAAGATGACTACTGTCCGTACCTTGATTTCTGTTGCTGCTGTTCGACATTGGCCTCTTTATCAAATGGATGTTAAGAATGCTTTTCTTAACGGTCATTTCACTGAGGAGGTCTACATGCGTCCTCCCCCTGGTCTTCTCCACTCCTCTGGGTAGGTTTGTCATCTTTGGCATGCTCTGTATGGTTTGAAGCAGTCTCTTCGTGCTTGGTATGATCACTTTCAGACTACTGTTACTGAGCGTGGGTTTCATCCTTCTGCTTTCGACTCTGCTTCCCTCAGTATAAGGCTATCCGTGGTGGCATCCTTCATCGGTCTCCTCTCCCCTCTGTGGATGCTATTGTTCGTGAGCTCCTCTCCGAGGAAACCTGTCTTAAGATGACCAGTCAAACTCTGTCTCTATTTGTCTTCTTGGCTCCTATTCAGCCTCCTCTATTGTCGACCCCACCACCTCATCAGTTTTAGGGCCATGCGAAGCCTAAGAAAAGGCCACTAGCCTCTGATAAGTGTGTTTTTTGCCATCAGAAGGGCCATTGGAAGTACAACTATCCTAAGCAGGGACGTCAGTTTGCTCAGTCTTCTCAGCCACCTCAGATACAGTTTCGACCTCCTGCTGCTTATACTGCATTTACTTCGGCTTCTGATCCTAACTTGGCTTCATTGCGTGCCCAGATGGCTCAGCTTTAGCATCTCCTGTCCACCTCCCAGCCATCCTTATCTGCCTCCGCTCTCACTTCTCTTCATTTAGGTTTGTTTGGGTCCTCTATAGGTATCTCCTCTTCTGTCTGGCTTTTTGACTCGGGTACCTCTCATCATATGACTCCTCACTTTTCCTTACTTCAAAACTGTATCCCCTCTCCCTCTCTTATTACTGTTAATACTACTAATAGGTCTGGTATGCCTATTCTTTCTGTTAGGTCTGTCTTACCCTCTGTCATGTCTGTTGTTACTATTCCCTCTGTTCTTTATGTTCCTTAGCTATCAGTCAATTTATTATATATCAGTCAACTTGATACTTCTGGTTTTGATGTTATCTTTTCCTCTTCTGTCTGTTGTGTGCAGGATCGGGTGTCCAAGAAGTAGATTGGGATCGGTCGTAGAGTTGGAGATCTCTATGTGGTAGAAAGCTTGCATCTCCCTCTATCCACCTTTCCAGTTGCTTTTTCCTCATTTCAGTTCGATTCTCAGTCGAGTCAGTTTTACTTATGGCATTCTCGCTTAGGTCATTTGTCTGTTGACCGCTTACGGTCTTTAGCTTAGTCAAGATTATTGGGTAAAGTTTCTCTTAGTCAAATTGATGAATGTCGGGGGTGTAAACTTGCCAAAATATCAGCTTTACCTTTTAATGAAAGTACTTCAATTTCTGTTTCTCCATTTTCTCTTGTGCATTCTGATGTCTGGGGACCCTTTCCTGTTCTCACTAAAGGGGGTTCCGCATACTATGTGTCTTTTGTTGATGATTGCACCCGTTATACTTAGGTTTATCTTATGACTCATAAATCTGACTTCTACCAAATATATCGTACCTTTCAGTCTATGATCACTACACAGTATGGGGCCACCATTAAATTGTTACGATCTGACCTGGGTGGGGAATATTTTAAAACTGAGTTCTGTGAGTATTTGGCCAATTTGGGTACCATTTGTTGGAATGTGTCCCACATTGCTTGGAGTTGCCCTATCTGTGCTAGTTATAAGACTCTAGTTTTCCTATCTTTAATACCTGGGTTTTAAGGAGAAGTGTGGGCTATACTTTTCAACTTGGTATCAGAGCTTGGTTGGGCCTGTGACTGGTGGGCTATTTGTCCAACTAGTGTGTGTTGTGGTCCAGGAGGGTGTGTTGAAATGTGTCCCACATCGCTTGGAGTTGCTCCATTTGTGCTAGTTATAAGGCTCTAGTCTTCCTCTCCTTAATACCTGCGTTTTAAGGAGAAGTGTGGGCTGGACTTTTTAACTCCATTCACCAAACTTCTTGCACTGATACACCTGTCCAAAATGGTCGAGCCGAGCGTAAACACCGTCATCTTCTTGAGACAGCTAGGTCTCTTCTTCTCTTTGCCTCAATTCCAGCTTTGTTTTGGGGCGAGGCAGTTCTTACTGCTATTTTTCTTCTTAACCGCATACCTACTCCCCTTCTTTTTGGTCAGTCTCCTTATAAGGCTCTGTTCTCTCAACTTTCCAATTACTCCCTCATTCGTGTGTTTAGGTCAGCTTGTTTTGTCTTTCTTCCCGATAAAGATCGGACCAAACTTAGTGCCCGGTTTGTCCTATGTGTCTTTTTGGGTTATAGTCTTACTCAGAAAGGCTATCGGTGTTACAAACCTATTTCCCGTCGTCTCTACGTCTCCCGTCATGTTTCTTTTCTCGAACATCTACCTTATTTTCAGCTTCCACCTACCACTGCTCCAATTTCCAAAAAAAATTTGGCTCACCTTGATCCTTTTCCTTCTAAGGTTCTTTTTGATGAGTACATCTCTACTGTTCCCCATGACCTTACTCCATTTTCTCCTCCGTCTCCCCAGCCTGCTCATTCTCTTTCTTCTCCTCTTTCTTCTCCTCTGTTGTTAGTTTATTTGCGTCGCCAGGCTCTCTCTCCACCAGTTATCTCTACTCCTATTGCTGATCCTCCTGCTTCTGACGACTCTGATCCTGCTGCACACCGCTCTCCTACTTGAGTGCATCATTCTCTAAACAGGTTGGGTTGGTCTAATGTATGTTTTTCTGCTTCCTATCGTATTTTTTTGTTTGCTATTTATTCTTTTTCAGAACCTCAGTCTTACAAGGAGACCTGTCAGGATCCCCATTGGATTCAAGCTATGGAGGATTAGTTGTCTGCTTTACAGAAAATTAGGACTTGGGAGTTGGTTCCTTTGCTTGCTGGTAAGAATCTGGCTGGTTGCAAATGGGTCTACAAAGTTAATACTCATTCTGATGGTTCTCTTGAGCGCTACAAAGCTCGTCTGGTTGCCAAAAATTTCTCACAGGAGTATGGTATTGATTATGAGGAGACTTTTGCTCCTATTGCCAAGATGACTACTGTCCGTACTTGGATCTCTGTCGCTGCTGTTCGTTCTTGGCCTCTTTATCAGATGGATGTTAAGAATGCTTTTCTTAATGGCCATCTCACCGAGGAGGTTTATATGTGTCCTCCCCTTGGCTTTCACCATTCTTCTGGACAGGTTTGTTGCCTTCGGCGTGCTCTGTATGGTCTAAAGCAGTCTCCTCGTGCTTGGTATGATTGCTTTCAGGCTGTTGTTACTGCACTTGGGTTTCATCCTTGTGCCTAGGACTCTGCTTTATTTCTTCTCCACACCGTTGCTGGATTTGTTGCCTTATTACTGTATGTGGATGATATGATCATCACTGGCTTTGACTCTTCTGCTAACTCTGATATTAACCAGCATCTTTTCCGCACTTTTGAAATGAAAGATCTAGGCCCCTTGTGGTATTTTCTTGGTATAAAGGTAGCTTCTTCTCCTAAGGGCTACTTTCTCTCTTAGGTCAAGTATGCCAATGAGGTTATTCATCGTGCCGCTGACACTAAGCTTTCTGATATCCCTATTGAGCTTAATGTGAAGCTCACCCCTACTGATGGTGTTCTTCTAGATGATCTTACTTTATATCGAGAGCTCATAGGTTGCTTAGTCTATCTGACGGTTACTCATCTTGATCTTGTCTATACAGTTTATGTGGTTAGTCAGTTCGTTTTTGCTCCTCGTTCTACACATTGGGCTTTATTGGTTCGCATTCTTCGCTATCTCCGGGGTACAATCTTTCAGGGTTTACTGTTGTCTTCTACTCTTTCTTTGGACTTGGTAGCTTATGCTGATTCTGATTGGGCTGGTGATGTCATTGATCGCAAGTCCACTTCTGATTTTTGCATGTTTTTTGGTGATTCCTTGATTTCTTAGAAGAGCAAGAAACAGACTGTTGTTGTGCGTTCCACTGCCGAGGCTGAGTACCGTGCTATGACTCATGCCACTGCTAAGATTGTTTGGCTTCGTTGTCTCTTGACTGATTTGGGTGTCCTTCAGTCTTCTCCGACCTCCCTTTACTGTGACAACCGCAGTGCTATTCAGATTGCCCATAGCATTGTCTTTCATGAGCGGACGAAGCACGTTGAGATTGATTATCTTTTTGTCCATCAGCATTTGCAGTCTGGCTCCATCTCGCTTTCTTTTGTTTCTTCAGCTTTGCAACTTGTTGATTTCTTTACGAAGACTCACATAACTACTCGATTTTAGTTTCTTCTTAGCAAACTCTCAGTGTTTTCTGCTAAAACACCTTGAGTTTGAGCGGGGGTGTGAGAATATTATGTAATTATGGTATTATGTATCAATTAGGTAGGTTGATTGGTTGATTGTGAATATTCGATTGATTGTATAGGGTTATTTCTTATCATAGATTATGTTTAGGATTGTTATAAATATTGGTTGTAATTTTTGTATTCTACAAGTTGAATATACAAGTTATCATCTTCAGAAACTTACAAGAGTATGGCATATCTTTGGCGGTGCATGAAGTTGTAGTAGTGCTATAAGACCAACAATACTTCATGGTACAAAATGTTAGGCAATTAATAAACAACTTATTCCTAAATTAAGTGTAACCTAGATGAGGATGCTGAAGTGGATGTGTAGCAAAACTAGGGAATATAGGATTAGGAATGAACAAATTTATAAGATGGTGGAGGTAGTATCTATTGAAGTTAAAATGAAGGGAAATCGATTAAGGTAGTCTGGTCATGTATAATGAAGATGGGAAATGCACCAATTAGGAAGAGTGACACTATCCATTGCAAGAGTAATGCCATGAGACGAGGGAGACTAACTTTAATGCGGGTTGATATAATAATGAAAAACATGTTATTTTGTAGTTTAACTGAGATTATAGCCCTTGATCTAGCGAAATGGCAAACAGAATTCATGTCGCTGACTCCTAGTAGTTGTGACGACAAGGTTTTGTTCAGTTGAGTTGAGATCGTAGAAATCATGGCCGTGGTCATGTTTCCAATTGAAAATTCAGCAATACTCTTTACTCAATCATTTAGTGAACTTGCTTAAAGCCATTTCCTATTGCTTTCCAATGTAAGGTGCACAAAGTGGTTGCTATCAAATTTGAATTTGCACCCTCATGGTTGTCAACTTGTCATCATCTCTAGCTTTTACCATTTTACCAAGTGATAGATCCCTTAAAATCACAACATTGCCTTAATGGAATGACGGAAACAATACAGTGCAAATCTTTGTTATGTTTGATGTATTTTCAGGACATTGGACCTTTATTTTGATAAGAACTTTGGAATTTCTACTTTATTCATTCTCTATATTTGCATTCTCATTATTATTTGGACCCTTTTGTTTATTTAACTGTCCACTCATACGTAAACAATTTATTTGTGAAAATTTATATAATGCTTTCATGCAGAACTGCAATTTGGCTGTATTTTTTATGGTGCTTGGGACTGTATGCTTTTCAAATTCTTCATTACTTGATCGACTTTGATATACAAAAGTCAAGACTACTGCCCTTGTTCTATTTAATTTAGTCAAGAATTTTGGACACTTCATATATTTAGACAAAAGAGCATATCCTCAAGTGTTAGCTACTATATTGATTTGTGTTAATGTTGCTGCTAGTAGTAATAAATATTTATTGCAAGTTCATGTTTGATTTTAATGTGGCATGTGCAGGGTCTTCATGTTAAACTCCTGATAGCATCTGCGTCATCTTATTTGCTCTCCAGAATGATGCAAGTAAACTTCATGAATAGATTGATAAAAGTGGCCCAAGATATACTTTTCTCTGTTGCAGTCACAAGTTTGCCCTTCGCTTGTATGTCTAGTTCCCCAGATAAACCCACACCTCTTCGGTTGGATGTATCTTTGCCCTCATTGCAAGATATGGGGTGGAGTTTTGCAAGGTTACTTTATTTATTCAACATCCAACTTGAAAGGAATGTTGCCACGTAAGTGAAGCTGATAATGCTCTTATGTGATTTGATTTGATTTTTTTCTTTCGATTGATATGTTATTTATGTGGTATTATTGAATTTGAATGACATTGCGGTCAAAATATGAAATACCTGCTCTTCTATCTTCCTCTGGGAAGTATGATGTGATAGTAAATGAGCTTACTATATTTTACAGTATGAAATACCTGCTATTCTGTCTTCCTCTAGAAGTATGATGCGATAGCATATGCGCTTACTATATTTTACGGTATGAAGTATCTGCTATTGTGTCTTCCTCTGGGAAGTATGATGTGATAGCACATGAACTTACTATATTTTACAAAATTTAATTATTCTTTTCTATTCTGTCTTCATTTAAAGGATTGCTTGCATTAGCAGTGCTTTATGTCCATCCACTTACCAATACTATGGAACAAATCCTTAAAATGGCAAACCAAGAGCTTCTTTTTTTTCAGTTTTTTTATAGATATTTAATTTTTTTTTTTTTATATATGTTTTTTGGGGAGATTCACCTTTTTTTGAAGTATTTTTGTATTTTCTTTTTCAGTGCTGTCCTTTTTCTTTATTTTTCATTTTTTAAATTTAGGCATTCTCCCCTCTTTCATAATGAAAAAAGGGTTACAACTGCCCTTTAGTAGAGCCAAGGCCAAACAACATTGAAGTTTCTGGCAGCATGTTGGACTAAATTTTTTGAGACTGTTTTATCATTTCCAGATAGGCTCCTGTAATGTCTTGGTTTGGAGAGGCATGGAGCTGTCTCATTTCTTTGTTGGTTTGCTAATGGTTGCATTTTGTTATTGCAATATGATGGAGTCTATTGTCTTTTTTCTTCCATAAGCAAGGGCAAAGTCTTTATGTATCCTTTCGACTAGTGCTCTTGTTACTGTTGGATATTGAGAAAGGTGGACTAAAACGTATTTCAGCATCAGTCAGTACTTCACTATCCTTGTGCTGTGCCCGATTGTTAACAAATAGAGCCTTATGCTTGACTGTACCCCTCTCTAAAATTTAAGCCAAGCACAAGTGGATATGACTCCATTTGTAAGTGTGTATGTGTTTTTTCTTTGTAAAGAAAAAAAGGGGAATCAATGTGTAAAGTGCAAACATATCCAGCTTAGTACGATTCCAAAGTGTTTTGAGCCCTCAATCCTTCCTAGAAAATGGACACATTACGGCAAGTTTCTAATGGATTGACAGTTGAGTTTCCAATCCCTCCTAGAAAGTAGATAGAATTCTGGCAAATTTCTAAAAGTTGACAGTTGAAACTTTTGCTATCAATAATATCTTCTTCCCCTGAGGTGATGTTGTAACTATTGAAGATCTGGTAAGCTGGTGTTACAAGTGGTCCATTTGGTGTAACAAACAGTTTGGGGACCACAAAGGTTGGATTATCTTTACAATTTGAAGTCCTTGTTAGTGTGGTAGGTAGATGTGAGTGTGTTAGGTGAGTATTAGTGTGGTAGGTGAGTGTATAGTGTGGTAGGTAGATCTGAGTGTGTTAGGTGAGTATTAGTGTGGTAGGTGAGTGTATAGTGTGGTAGGTGAGTGTGTTAGTATATTTTTCTTCCTCTCCTATAAATAGGAGAGTCATTGTATACATTCGATATCAATCAATAATACATCAATTTATACATTAAATTGCTACATGGTATCAGAGCGGGTTTAGCACCTAGTCTTTTCGCTTCACCGGCGGGCGGCAACCTCGCCTTGGCCGCCCGCCGGACCTCAACCTATTCCTCTGTATATTGATATAGCTTCGAGATAATATGTCATCCTCAAGATTTCTCACATGTGGATCTAAGTCAGTTTCTGCATCATCACAAGGGGCCTTCTCATCAGACAGCTCTTTGGTGGCAAGCTCCAAATAGAGATCTTGACCATCATTTAGTTCTGGGTTAAAGCACTCAGACTCTTTGCTGGCTAGGTTTTGAGACTCAACATTCTCCTCCTTCTGAGCTTCAGCAGCATCAGAGACAATCCAAGTCGATAATACATCAGATTCTGTTTTAGCTGAATCTTCACTCACCAAATCCTCATCAACAACAGCTTCTTCACTTGACAAGTGAAGACTTGTCAGAATCCAACTCATCTTTATTACTTGACTCAATATCAAGTTGATCAGGTTCTTCATTCTCCAACTGCTTGGATACAATTGAATGTTCAGGGTGATCAAACTCAACTTTTGCATCATCACCTAAGACCTTGTCTTCACCAATGAGGTTTGATTCGAGATCTTGAACTCCATGTGCCCCCAAATTTACCATCCGAACTAGGAAGCCATTCAACACTCATCGGCTTTGCTGCTGTTTTGGTTTGTACACATTCTGTGTAAACCTTTTAAGCAACCACAAAGCTCATTTGACAATCTTGCAGCATTTCCCGGGGATTGATCCAATTGTCAACAGAATTCCTCCATACAGTATTTCACCGCATAAGAAGTGAGTCTTCAATTCATATTTATGAATTCAGAACTCTTTACCAATCGAATGAGGGAATTCCTGAAACTAGAACTCGTTATCTATTGAAAGAGTTAGCTATGTTATCATCATAGTGCCCTCTCCATGCATTCCCACTGTCAGTTCCACTGCAAGCTTGTTTGGGAACCGGCACGTGACTCAGATCTCCGTCCAAACTCATTTGCTGCACCTCAGCACACACCAAGGACGTTCTCTCCATTGCCTTCTCCATCGACAATCGCCAGATCGTCTCTGCTCAAGTGCTCCTCCAAATCTGCTGTGTTCAGTTCAGACTTCAAGAGAGTTCTTTTCCGAAAAGCAATGCCTGTGGATTACAGAAATCTATGTCCCTTTACACCCTCTCTTTTTCTTTCTTTTATTTTAATATTGACATCCACTACATCTTGTCTTTCAGTACAAGCGTGTATGCCTCCACCCATATACAAACTTCCCACTCAAATCTTTTCTTTTTAACCTTTTCTCTCTCTACCAGTACTTGTCCACCACACAAAACCATCATCATAATCTCTTTATAATATATTCCTCTCTCTCTCTACATCACCAGTCAACACCCATCCTTTTATTTATTTATTTATTTTTCTTATCTTCCAACACCACCTTTATTCTCAACCCCACTCATGTTCCCACTACCACTATACCTATTTTTTTTTAATCCTCCGTTCCAATACCAAAACACCAACTACCTTCATGTCATCCGGATTTGCACAATCCACTCATTTTATTCATGTTGGGGTTCCACCCCGATCACAATTTTACACCACAGAAGAAGAAGAAAAAAGAAAAAAAAAATAAAAATAAAAATAAAACAACAACAACAACAACAACAACAACAACAACCACAACAAAAACCGGCCTTATTTTTTCGCCTCTTTAGCTGTTCTTTTCTTTTTGCCTTTGTCTTGGGCGTCCCTTGCTGGTGCTGCCTCCGTGTTTCCCACGCCGCCGAGCACATTCACTTCCCGTTGCTCCTCAACTGTCACATATGGAGGACCTCCAAATCTGAGCATCACGGTGGCCTTCCGCTTTAGTTCCTTATTTTCTGCCTTCAGCACACATATCTCTGCTCGGGCATCCGTATACATGCTCTGGAGCAGAGCCAGTTGGGCTTTTACCTGCTGCACCTCATTTGTTCTACTCTGAAGTCGGTGCGACAGGTTGTTGACCGCCGTCATTGTCTCAACACATGACTTCAGAGTATAATAATTGGCCTCAATATCAGATTGAGCAGCCATTATCTGCTCAACTGACAACATTGGAAAGTTCAACGGCGTAAAACCAGGGGCGCTTGGTCCAGGGGCACTTGGTTGAGGTTCAAGGGCAACTGCCCTGACTATCTCTCTAGTGGCCTCGTTGAGGTCGGGAAAGAGAGTGAGACCACGGGACGAAGAGGCTATGTTCTGGGTAGCTGAACGGGAAGAAGAGGCCATATTCAGGGTTGGTTGTAGAGTGTTTCAGAGATAACAGCTCTCAGAGAACGACGAGTATTTTTTCAGAGGTTTTCAGCTGGTTTGTTATGCATCAGCGGCAGCCTCGCCTTGGTTTAAATAGGCAAGGCAGACACGCATATCACGCGCCTCTCAACGCCAGACGACAAATCGGCGCGCCTTTTGATGGCTCGACTTTTGATGGCTGTCGGGCACACCTTTTGATGGCACGCCTTTTGATGGCACGCCTTTTGATAAGAGTGGGCACGCCTTTTGAGGGTGCGACTTTTGAGGGTCCGACAAGACTCTGTAAATTGTCCCGACTTTGATTCCGGTTAGCTTCTATATGGGTCCGACAAGACTCTGTAAACTGTCCCGACATTGATTCCGGTTAGCTCCTATATGGGTCCGACAAGACTCTGTAAACTGTCCCGACATTGATTCCGGTTAGCTCTTATATGGGTCCGACAAGACTCTGTAAACTGTTCCGACATTGCTTTCGGTTATCTGCTACAACGGTTCGACACAGCCATATAGTGTCTTCTACACCGGTCCGACATGACCCCGTAAACTGTTTTCTACAACGGTCCGACATGACCCCGTAAACTGTTTTCTACAACGGTCCAACATGACCCCATAAACTGTTTTCTACATCGGTCCGATATGACCCCATAAACTATCTTCTGCAACGGTCCGCCATGACCCCATAAACTGTCTTCTACATCGGTCTGCCATAACCATACGGTCTTCTACAACGGTCTGACACGACCATACAGTGTCTCCTATCCACTTTTATTTTATTTGTCAGATTTTTTTTTTCCTGTTTTGTTACTTTCTCCAAACTCAAGTTGGTTAGTTCCTATCCTCCTTGAGTTTGAGGGGGGCTGTTAGTGTGGTAGGTAGATGTGAGTGTGTTAGGTGAGTATTAGTGTGGTAGGTGAGTGTATAGTGTGGTAGGTAGATGTGAGTGTGTTAGGTGAGTATTAGTGTGGTAGGTGAATGTATAGTGTGGTAGGTGAGTGTGTTAGTATATTTCTCTTCCTCTCCTATAAATAGGAGAGTCATTGTATACATTCGATATCAATCAATAATACATTAAATTGCTACAGTCCTATATACTTATATTGGCCACAAAGTCATAAACATTGGTCATCATGTAGATATAGGAGTTTTACATTTGAAAAGTGCCACAAGTGAGATTTCTGCCACTCTTATACCTTCAGGAAATTCAAAGATATTGCTCAACTCACTAGATCACTTTTGCAGGCATTCCACTTCTGAGAATGTTTTAAAGGAACAACTATGATGACACTCCCAACCTAGCGTTGAGTTTCAGTTGTTGTGTCCTACTTGATAGGCTCATTTTTTTATTTTTTATTTTCCCTGGATGGTTCTGCAGGTTCTTTATTGTGCTCCTTGCAGCATGCTTCTCCTTTGTTCTCATTGGTGGTTTCCTCTTCTTCAAGTTCAGGTGACATTCTACTTGGCATTTTGGAAAATAATTTGATGCTACTGCTCTCTTCTTTGGAAATTATGAATTTTTAAGAGAGAGAGAAACTATTTTATATCTATTACACAGTTAAAATTTTCACGTTTGAAGTCAATGTCAGGAAGGAATACAGAATGATTTTTCTTATAATATGTTTTGGAATGTGATGAATATCTAGTTGGTTGTCTCATATGCCCTAACATTTTCTTCTATTCATGAGATTTTGAAGATGAATTACAGAATGTGAGACGACTTGTGATGGAGCAACTTATTGTGTATTCGGTGTCCCCAATTTTGCTACCAGTTATTCATTTATGTATGCATGTCTTGTTAGACAGACATTCACTCAGGTCTTTCCTTTTCTATTTATATATATATAAAAAAAAAAAAAAAATTGAATGTGGCAAAGAAATTAACTAGTGTTGATTGGTGTCTTTCCCTTGTAATTGATCTCTGACAAATCATTGATGACAAATTTAAAGGGATTGTTTAACTGGAGTTTGCCTTGGATTTTTTATTTATTTATTTATTATTATTATTGTTTTTTTTATAATTTAAAAGGATGTCAGAAAGTTGAATTTTTTCTCAAAACACTCTACTCTGCTGTATTAAAAACAGGGTTGCATATTTCTTCCCATTTTTTCTGCTAATTAAATATTGAATTGCAATGGTCAATAGGTCTGGTTCTTGTCTTAATTGACTGTTGCAACATTCATGCTGAAATAACACAGGAATAATACACAACCTCTGGAGGACTGCTTATGGGAGGCTTGGGCATGCTTGTGTTCATCGTCTACTCACTTGAAAGTACGACACTATTTTGGGAATTCAACATTGCTCATTTGATCAAGATGTCATTATTTTAATGTAGCTAAAGCAATTGTGACTCGTGACTTGTGACTTGTGAGTAGCAGTAACTAATACAACCACAAAATATTCTTTGTATTGGGCTGCAGCAAAGAACACGTGTTGAGCGTGTTCTTGGGTTTGTTCTTGCTATATGGGGCATACTGTTCTACTCTCGTTTATTGAGCACAATGACAGAACAGTTCAGGGTAAGCTCTTGGAAGTGGTTTCATGTACTAAAGGTCAATTACATCTCTACAACATCCTCTTGACTTTTTTTTTGGACAGAATAATATGCAAAGACTCAGAGATGGAGCGCAAATGCAAGTCCTGGAGACTGACCATATCATTATTTGTGGAGTAAATAGTCACCTGGCCTTCATACTGAAGCAGTTAAACAATATCATGAGTTTGCTGTTCGCTTAGGTACTGCTACTGCAAGGTAATTGTTTCTTTTGCTTTCAGTAGAGATGCTACATTAGATAAGTGTGAGCTACTGGTTTCAATAACTCTTTGCATGTATATATGCTGCAGGAAGCAGAGAATTCTTCTTTTGTCTGATCTTCCAAGGAAGCAGATGGATAAGGTAGCTGATAATATTGCCAAAGATCTCAATCATATCGATATCCTTACAAAAAGGTATGTGTACGTCTCATTACCAGTGCTAAGGGGTATGTATATCGCAAATTCACAATAGCTCCGGCTTATCTTGGAGATGTCTTTAATATAGTTATTTAGCTGGCACTTCTAGGGTACTTTCCAACATGAGACTTAACACCTTAGACATTTAGATTTTTTTCCTCTAATCATAGCATTGAGCGTAGACTATAAAACAGAAAAACTTACTTCTCCACCCTCCATACATATATGATATATATATTGCGCATATGCTTGCGTATATTTCCGTACGCTTTTGGAACTTTCTACTCTAAACCTTGCGTTTTATTTGACGTAACAAAATATATATTAAGTATTGAACATAAAAATTGATAAATATACATGTCTCATTACATGTATGTTTATAATTGTGTAAGCATAGATGCTCTGGACTGCAGCATGAATATCCTAGGCACTGTCCACTGAACCTTCTGCTTCTATTGACGTGACAATATATATATATATATATATTAAGCATTGAACATAAAAATTGATAAATATACACAT
Organism: Camellia japonica; assembly: GCA_030407325.1. NCBI lineage: Eukaryota > Viridiplantae > Streptophyta > Magnoliopsida > Ericales > Theaceae > Camellia > Camellia japonica. The sequence goes on from JAPPVO010000031.1 coordinate 174,341,631, forward strand.
TTCATTACATGTATGCTTATACTGGTGTATGTGTAGATGCTCCCCAAATATCATCTCCCTTACCACGGAAACAGATAATTTTACTATTTAAACACTCATGTGTTGTTATTTATTGATCTTCTTGGAGGAAAGATGGGGGAGGGGTGATGAAAGGAATTATTTTGAAAGTTAATTTTGGTAGTACTATATTGAATTTGTGTGAGCTGGTGCTATTTTTTGGCAGATATCATAATGTCTTAAGTTACTAGGCAACTTTTTTGGTAGAACTCATTTCTGGAGCTGTCTGTTTCATGTTTGGCGAGAGGGTTACTTATCTGAAAAATAAAACGAGGAAACAAATTGTGAAAGTGTTGAAAGTTCACTAATCTTATCTCAATTCCTTCTCTCTCATTATCCACCATTACTATATGATTATTTTTGTTGTTATTCCTTGTGAACAAGGAGTTATGATATTTGTTTGCTATATAGACAAAATACAGTAAAAATAGACATTCACTTGTTAACTAATTTAAAGTTTTTTTGGATTTCAAATAAATGGATGCGTAACTTTTACTGGATTAGATAAAATTATTCAGTCTTACTTCATTTCTTACATGTTTGAGCTTTTGCTTGTACAGCTGCAGTTTGAGCTTAACAAAATCATTTGAAAGAGCTGCAGCCAATAAGGCACGTGCCATAATTATTTTACCAACCAAGGGAGATCGGTAAGAATTTTGATACGAAAATATATTTTGAAATAGTAATTATTACTATTATTTTGTTTTGTTTTCTTTCCTTGTCATTTCACTTTTTTTCCCTTTCCTTTCTTGTCTTATCTTGGTTGAAGACTTTCCTTTTGTCCATGGACATCATCTAAACTAGCTCAGAACAATATTGAAGTTGCTTTCATTTTTATACGATACTGGTTATACTGGACCTATACATTTATTCTACGAAAATGGCAATCAACTTTGGGTTGTCAGCTTGAGAACCTGTGATTATAAGTATAATTAGCCTAAGCTATTGTAGCACAGTGGTTGAATGTTCATATCAACTGAAAAAAGGAGGCCAATAATTTTCCAGAAAGAAGGGGGGAAAAAAGTGATGAAGAATAGTTTCCTAATGGCATGTAATATGACATTTTAAGGGTGATTGTAATACAATATTTTAGATGGATTGAACATATTTCTATGGATTGGGTGTTCAATCTAAGAAACAACATTGTAACTCGGTACATTTCCTTGGCTACTAAATACTCATGCAACTATTTTGTTGAGGTAGCCAGAACCCTATCTTTTGTTGAGGTAAATTCTTCAAGTCTTATTTCATTATATAGTCTCTTTGTTCTTTTCAGCCATCCTATTTCCTATTCAAGGCTTTTCAGTGCTATCACTTGTTTCCTTTTCATCCTTTTTCTTACCCACAGGGCTAGTCATCTATCTCTGCATGTTTATCTGTTCAAGCTAACATTACATGCTTTGGGTATGGCTGCGTAGCCAAGATTACATGCCCTAGTATGCTCATGTTGGGTGCTTTTTTTTGGCACTCTATAATCGTCATCATTGCACATAATGACAATTTGCCAGTTAGAATTATAAAGTTATACTTCTTACAGTCTTTTGATTTCAGATTCTCAATTTATCAGATATGAAGTTGATACAGATGCATTTCTTTCTGTACTTGCCCTTCAACCACTTCCAGAAATGGCTTCTGTGCCCACCATTGTTGAGGTACATTTCTTGTGTGAAGTTAAAAGCTGACATACCATAAAAAGGTTCAGTGCAAAATTTAAGTTATCGTCTTTTCGTGCATGCAGGTTTCAAAATCCAATACATGTGAGCTCTTAAAGTCAATCACAGGATTGAAAGTGGAGCCTGTGGAAAATGTTGCATCCAAGTTATTTGTTCAATGCTCTCGGCAAAAAGGCCTAATTAAGATTTACAGGCACCTCCTTAATTATCGAAGTACTAACACTTTCAGATTCTTATTGAAAGTTTGTGTGCTCGCTTTTTTGTGAATTTCACCCTAGGAAAAATATATATATCATTTATCTATTTTCACATATTTTAACTTTATGATGATTATGAGTAGTTATACAATAGGTTAAAATCAATCAATAGAATTCGAAAAATGTAGATGAAGTTGTTTCTTCGAAAATCTGTATCTATTTTTTGTCCTTTTAGACTGGTTCTCTTCATTGATATACAACATTGTTGTTGGGAGCGTTGCCATTTGTGGAACATTGTCTATGAGGTTCAGTCGGTTGATTACTTGTCAAATGTGATCGACTTTGTATACTAGTGTTGGAACTACATCCCTGTTTGGTTCTTGGATGATTTGTGCTGTCTAAATACTACTTATGGTCCAATCATCATTATATTAGCTTATCTAGTTTTATCTTCCAATGTCTTATCGTGAGTGATGTCCTACTTAAGTACTATCGGTCATGTTTTGTTGCAGAAAATGTATTTAACCTCTGCAGTTTTCCTAATCTAGCCGGATTAAGATATAGGCAAGTAAGACGTGGATTTCAAGAGGTAAATGTCCATAAATGTAATTATTGCTGGTATCTACTACAGTTGTGGTTCTAATACTTTATCTATGTTTAATATCCTTCCAGGCAGTTGTCTGTGGTCTTTATCGGGGAGGGAAGATATACTTCCACCCAAATGATGATGTAGTACTACAGGAAACTGACAAAGTATGTAGAAAGAATTGTGTTTGATCATTTTTTTCTTTGAGAGAATAATATATATATATATATATATATTTTTGCAAATCCAGATGATTGATCCAATTGAATAGTTTGTGATGCTAAAAGTACATACAACAATAACTTGAATTAATTATCTTAGTACAGTTCAACATGAGTATTTTTCTGAAATTCCGACTCTAAAAGTACACAGTAGAATAACTTGATAAAATTTATCAAAACAGTTATCTTAGTAAACATTTTAACATGAGTATTTGTTCTAAAATTTTAATTATTTATCTGATGTGAAAAAATAATACTTAGAATAATGTAGGTATGCCAAAAAAAAATTAATTTAGTTTACGTTTGGATTTGGTTTCTGATATATGTATTGTTTTGTTTGAAATTTGGGTTTTATTTTTATTTTATTTGTTTTATGAAGATTTGAGATTTGGGCAATGTTATGGTAATCTTCTGTTTTTAAGATAATTTGTTCAAAATTTTAATTAATTATTTATTTTCATTCCAAATTTTCACGTCAATTGCCTCATTGGTGTCTTCTTAAAATTGTCTTCGTTTTTTTATTTTTTAATCCAAGGGAAACCATACTCATTATCATAATTACAAAATATTTTACCATATAATGGCTAGGTACTATATAAGTATTAGTTCTACTCAAATCTGTACCTAACTCCATTACTTAATGTTTTAATCCCCTAGCAGTTGATTTCAAATCTAGGCATTTCAAACCTAAGGACAATATACATGCAACTCAACTCAACTAGAATTTGTCCCAATTGCTTGAGGTCTGCGGATCCATTTTCTGCAATTGGATCTACTCACAGTCGTATATCCTCAATTAAATTTAAGATAGTCATGTTGTTTCTTATTGCCTCAACCTAAGTTCTCCTAGACCTTCCTCTATTTCGTTTGCTACCCTCAAATGGATCGAATCACTCCTATTCCAAGCTCGTTAATTGGTCAATGATGCACGTGACAATACGATTTTCCCTCATCTTATCTTTAGTTGGTGCCACTTCTAAAATATGTACTCCAAATCTAAATCCTCCTTCCCAAATATGACCTTAAAGTTTAAAATCAAGGGTGCCTCAAAATCTCATATTTATCATGGATCAAGAAAATCAACAAAGTGTACTTCATGCAGACCTTGACTTTGCTTCATCTTAAATTCGCAAACCAAATCAGATGCTTCACTTGTTGCTTTTCTATGTGCAACCGTAGGTTGGAATTTTGCAATGGAAGATTAATTTGCTACCAAGACGTTCAAAAAAAATCTAGTCACTGGATTCATTTGTTAGTTATTTGCTGTTCATTTGCTTGCTTTCTGATTCTGTCACTCGTATAGGTGTTGTTTATTGCACCTATTCATGGGAAGAAAAAACCTCAGCTTGCATATCCAGACGTTGTAAAAGAAGAAAATAGGATGGCAGATAATCTTGGAGTCCTAGAGAAGAATGGTGAATCACCTAATCAAGCCTCGGAAATGAAAAGGATGCGGCTCCAAAATATAGTAAAGCGTCCCACTAGATCAGGTTCAAAGGTATATTACTTTCCCAAGAAACAAGTGCATATATATATATATCATTATCCTTTGAAACACTTGGTGTCAGCCTATTATATGTTGAGTTTTGTTTGTAGGCATCAGATTGGAGTCTAGGACCAAAAGAATGCATACTACTGCTTGGATGGCGCCCTGATGTTGCAGGAATGATTGAAGAATATGATAATTATCTTGGACCTGGTAGTGTATTGGTATGTTCTAATGTTCTTTAAGAAACTTCATCATATCTGCTATTTTGTTTGAGGTTATATACAATAATAAGATTTTATTTTGTTGCTTTAAAATTTGGGGGAAACTTTATAAATTTGGTTTCATTTAAGACATCATAGCATAAAACATCTCATAAGATTAGTAGGTCCATTGGGCCGGATACTGAGTTATAATTTTTTTTTTTTAATACATATGGATCTGCATCAGCCATCAATAGAATGACATCATCATTCATTCTTGCTCTTCTTTCTTTTTTATTTTTCTTTTTTTTATTTTTATTTTTCTATTAGTTTTCTTTTTCACCTCTTTTGAAATCAGACACAAGCTATATTAATGTCTTAGATCGTACATTAAGTTCTTAGATTTTAAATATGTTGCTTGAAATTTTATTTTTTAAGATCCATGTATGTGTAGGAAATATTGTCAGATGCGCCGATGGATGACAGAAGCAGGGCAAGCAGCCTTGCTGGTCAAGGCAAGCTCAAGAATGTCCGGGTTTCCCACAGGGTACTGTTTCATCAATATGGTTAGAACTATTCATCTTCTTTCTTTCTTTCTTCTTCTTCTTCGTCTTCGTCTTCGTCTTCTTTTTATTATTATTATTATTATTATTATTATTTAATATAAGTTTGGAATACCTTCTTTACATTCCTTCAAATCTGTCATGATTTTTGATATTCACAGATTGGGAACCCCATGGACTATGATGTCTTAAAGGAAACCATTAGTAATATTCAGAAATCTTTGAAGAATGATGAAGATATTCCCTTGTCAATCGCTGTAATATCTGATAGAGAATGGCTGCTTGGAGGTAATGGAACATAATATTTGTGTTCTCTTAAACTAGCTTATCAGTAATTATTCTTTCTTCAGATCCATCCAGGGCAGACAAACATTCTGCATATTCCCTTCTACTTGCTGAAAATATTTGCAACAAACTTGGAGTGAAGGTGAGCATAACTCATATTAAATTATCTTGAAGGATATTAACGTTTATTTCAATTGTAAATAACACGAGTACACAACTACTTCCTTTTTCTTTTCTTTTCCGGAAATCTGCCTAATAGAATTTAGAATTAAGGAGAAAATTCTCATTTAGGTTGTGAAACTATAAACAATGGTTCTAATATGATAAGAGGCTTAACATGTGCAATGCTAGAAGGATCCAATTGTATGACCTAGTGAAGCATGCTAGCCGTTCTCTTTATCTTGAAATCCCTATATAGGGCATACATGGGCAACAAGCCCCATTTGGAACCTAGGAAAAAATGCAATATTATGTCAATGTATAATGTGTAATTGAATATGTTGTCTATGGTAATTTGGTTGATATCATTGCATATGTTTAGGAACTTTTAGATTATGCACTTCTCTATTATGGAAACTTGTAGTGTGTTGTTTATATATGGCATGGGTAGTCCATAGTTTGTGAGATATATTTTCTCTTCATGGTTCTTTGCTTGTATAAAAGAATGGGCCTACTGTTGGAGGTAATATTATATTGTCTCCAACATGTTGGAGGTAATACTATATTATCTCCAACAGCTACCACATGTAGGTTGTCCTTGTAACAAGCTATTGGGGGCATCACTTAGCTGATTTGCACAAGGCATAAATTCCTTTAGGAAACTTCCAATCAACTCATCAAAGCCGTCTTCTAACTACTTGGGTTTGGCTACATTAATCGTATATTTCCATTCTACTTGATCAAAGGTCCAATTGTGACAAGGGAATATGAAATGGAATCTCCCTAAACTGAGATGCTCTACTCGTCATTCTACTTGAAACAGGAGCGAATGTCCGGTCCAATTGTGAAGTAGAAAATGCAATGGAATCTCCATTCAAATCCTTGATTAAAGCACATTAGCCTTTTGGCTAAAGGTCTACAGCATATACTCTTTCATGTATTGTTTCTGCATAATACAATAAAAGTAATGATATTCAGAGTCAACTTTTAGCATCTCGCACTCCCTTTGTGAGAGGCTGAAAACAAAAGAGGGAGTGAAGATTATTGCTCTATTATGAATGTTTAAATTTAAGGGAGCACTAGCTCCATGGTTAAAACTTGGCAAACTAATCTTGAGGTTGTGAGTTTCGAACCTGAGGGAAGCAACTTTGTACAAATTATGTCAAAGGTTAGGTCTGTATCCATGGGCACTAAACTGGACGTACGTTTCATATATATGTTTAAATTTTCTATATAGAGGAAAAATATAATGATGAATGGATTGCAGGTGCAAAATCTAGTTGCAGAAATTGTTGACTCCAAATTGGGCAAACAAGTAATTCTTCCTTTTAGACTGATTAATTTTCTATGCAAAATTCATGGCTTAGTATAGCACTCACACAAGTTAAATTTTCTTTTGCCACAATCCTGCAAATCCCACAGATTACAAGAATCAAGCCGTCCCTCACTTACATTGCCGCAGAGGAAGTAATGAGCCTTGTGACTGCTCAAGGTCTTGAATTATTCTACTCTTCTTTCTAGCTTGTGGTTTACCATTAGATGTTTCATTGCATGATGTAATTTTTTATTTATTTATTTTTTGAGGTAAATCTCTGTTTGTTCATGACAGTGGCGGAGCATAGTGAATTGAATGAGGTGTGGAAAGACATTCTGAATGCACAGGGTGATGAAATATATGTGAAGGTAAATTCCCTTTTGTAGTGTAATTATTTTAATTTTTAGATATTCATGTTAGCATGGAAAGTTTAGGTTGAGTGCTGTGCTGAGGTTAGAGAACAGAATCAGCTTAAACCAAACGTGGCTCTTCTTGTTCCGTTGGTCAATCAAAATTCACACATAATATTTTCTTGTTCTGTTGGTCATTATTTTATTTTTTTTATTTTTATTTTCTGGGTTTCTAGACTAAGAGTACCTGAAAAGTAAAAACAATTGACCAAAATTTTGAAGAAAAAAAGGAACCGTCGTTGCCAAACCAAGCCCACAATTTTTAAAGAACGAGATCGCTTGAAATCTTTTGTAGGGTCATGTGAATGAAGACATGGTTTTCTGTTGCGAAAGTAATTTCAATAGAACCTAATAGTTTTTAGTTTTATCCTACCCGAGTGGGTAATGGATCATCAGCTTAACCAGGAATCCTCCATTATTACTTCTAGTATGTTTATGACCAAACCATCTATCCATTGTCGCTGATTTATTGATTTGCTTATTATTATTATTATTATAGGATATCGGCTTCTACATGCAGAAGGGGGAGAATCCTTCTTTTGCTGAGCTGTCTGAAAGAGCATATTTGCGACGAGAAGTTGCCATTGGTTACATGAAGAACAATACGAAGGTAATTTATGCCTTATAGTTTGAGAGTATTCAAATTTGAGAGATGCTTGGGAGATAGAGATCTCTCTTATGCTGTTTTCTTTTCATTTCTTTTTCATTTATTGCCTCTCTTGTTTTATTCTTTTCAGGTTATAAATCCAATGCCGAAGTCTGAGCCTCTGTCCCTTGAATTGACAGATTCGTTGATTGTAATATCTGAGCTTGAAGGAGAACAACCCTTGCTTATTTAAACTTGTAATCGTTTAATTTTGTATTTTCAACTAAACAAATCTTTGATTCATTTCATTGTTCACAAAGTGCATATTATAATGAGCAAAAAGTCTGTTATCATGGACCTCTTTGGTACTTCACATTAGCATCAATATTTATTTATTTATTTATTTTTTGGCGATAAAAAAAAAATTATAATATAAACAATTAGAAAGTGAAAAAGCGAAGGATCGATTCTCTTCTTACAAAGTGTTTCTTACAAAGTGTTTGATAACATGATTCGGCACTTAAAATTGAATTGATTAAGTGATAATTAATTAAGCTTATTTGATTATCATAATTGATATCACTTAAAAATTTAAGTGCTTCTTAAAATGTAAGTTAAAATTTAAAAAAATTTTAAGTCATATAAATTTTTTTTTTTAATTCTGACTGAATTTATAAATTTTAAACATAAATATCGATATATACTATTATAAATTCACTAACATCACCGTTATCACTACTATTACCATCCACACAACCATCATGCTGCCACCATCACTATCACTATCACTATCACCATGCCACCGCCATCACTACCACTATCACTACCACAACCATTACCATCATGTCACCACTACTACCATCACTATCATTATCACTACCACCACCATTATGCCACCGCTACCGCTACCACTACCACTATCGTTGCCATTATCATGCCATTGCTACCGCCGCCACTATCGCCACCACTACTATCTTCACCTTCATCACCATTGTCATTATTGTCATAAACATCACTATCATTTTAGTACTACTATCATCGCTACCACTATCACTACCACCACCACACCAACGCCATTAGTACCACTACTACTACAACCACCACCACCATCACAATATAAAAATTAAAATATATACTTTAAAAATAATAAATTTCAAATTTTATCTTACATATATCAAATAATTTATTTTTAATTTAACATTTAAATTTTTATCAAATAACCTTTTAACTTAAAAGATTTAACATTTAATTTTCAATATTTAATTTTCAATTTTTAACTTTATCAAACCTCCCCTTACTTGCTTACTCAATTGGTTTAGTCTAGAAAGAAACATGGTGTGGTGTGGGTTTATTATAATCAAATCATTTCCTCAACAATAATAATATTATATAATAATAATAAGGGTACTCAAGCGAAAAATCTAATTATGTATTTCTTATGTCCGGAGATTCACATGCTATTTTATTATGTCATAAGGACAAGCTTTTTTGGAAATGACAAAAATACTCATATATATATATATATGTGTGTATGTGTGTTTTTACCCTAACAAATCATTCTCACTCGGGGCGTTTTGAGAACTTTGGTAAAAACTAGCTTTTTAGTTTTTTTTTTGGGGGTTTTTTTTTTTAAGCTCCCTAATAATAACAATTTTCTGCATAAAGGACATTAAAAAATATAATACTGCCTCACGTCCCTAACCAAAATACCCGCGCATTTTATCAATTTCTTGGACCAAAATACCCTACGTCTGTTCATCTTCAGATGAGTTGATTTTTTTGACTTGTCTACTGGATATTCTCCTTTGTGATGCTGGTACTGGTGTTGGGTATTTTCCGGTGAGTACGAAAACAAATTCAGCAAAACAAAAGCACTAAGTTTGGCAAATTTGATTTTCTGGGTAAACAAACAGAGTAGAGTGGAGTTGATAGATGTATATATATATATATATATATATATATGATACATACATATATATATACAATCTGTTGCTTACTGTCTTGACTAGTATATATATGATAATTAATCAATTAAGACCATTTGCAACCATAATCAAACAGTCACTATTAGTTATCTTATCTATGGTTGCAAACATATATATATATATATATGTATATATACAATGTCAGTACGTATATATATCCAGTGTTGAATATAACATCTTCAGGTTCAAAATTTCTCTGAGTGTTGAATATAACGTCTTTTGATTTTTTGGGTTTAGTAGAATTGGAGTTGTTTCTGGAAAAGCAATATTTGGACCCCTACTTGAAGAATATTGGAAAAAGAAGCTTGAGGAAGAGGTAGCAGTAGAGGAAGGCTTAAAGTGATCTAGAAAATTTAAATTTTCTCTGGATTCAACCCAGAGAAATTCATAGCATTAAGTTTAAAGAAAATCTATCATACACTCATAGAAGAACTATTAATTTGTTTGTGCAGGAAATTGTGATTGAATCAGCAGCAGCAAAACCAAAGACAAATTGATCAAATCAGAGTTTTATCGTTCCAGAGAAATTCTGGACCAGAGAAATTTGAATTTTCTCTGAGTTGAATCCAGAGAAATTCTTTGGAAGTCCAGAATTTCTTTGCTTCCAACTGATGATGGGTTGCTTTCCTTTCAACTGTCAAAATTGAACTGCTTTCTGTGCATTTGGGGCTTCTTATTGAAGCTTCTTGTGTTCTTGTTTTTGTAAATTTCTCTGGCTTGCTACATTTGTGTTTCTCTATTGTGTAATTTTATCTGGCATGTTTATGTTTCTTCATTATTTTCTCAAGCAAATTATCTGTGGCTTACTACTCTATTGGTGTGTCTAATTTTCTCTGGCATTTATAATTTTCTCTGGCCAAATTACTTTTCTTACTTATGTGTCTAATTTTCTCTGGCCACATTATGTTTATGTCTTGTGTCTAATTTTCTCTAGCATGTTTATTTTGTTCAATGCTCCATTTCCTCAAAATTTTTCTGTTGTGTAATTTTCTCTGTCATGTTTATGTTGCTACCTTGTAATTTTCTCTGTTGTGTAATCATTGCTACCTTGTAATTTTCTCTGGGATTTAATGTTTATGTTTTCATTCTATAGAAATGGCAAAGCGCAGAAGCAGCACAACCCCACAAACCCGAAAAAGAAACAAAAAATCTCTGTGTCTGCGTCTTATGATCTTAGATCAAAACGCAGTAACAGCACCAGAACACCACAAAAAAAACAAGTCCAAGTTGAAGAAGCAATAAGCATCAAGATCAAGACACCAACTTCAAGGGTGATTTTCACTCAACTACAAGCTTAACATTTTCTCTGTCATTTTCATTGGATTATAATAACAAACCTACGATTTTCTCTATACTACAAAGAAAAGTCCAGAAACATGAATAGTGCAAAAAAAAAAAAAATGAAAAGTGCAAAGAAAACATATCAGAAAACTTTGAAAAGTGCAAACATATAAAAACACATAAAAACACAACATATAAGTCCAGAGAAATTTGTAATACTTATCATTTGTAATACAATCATATGATTTTCTCTGGACTACAAAGAAAAGTCCAGAGAAATTTGTGAACTTATATTCACTTTCAATATAACAAAAACAAAAACACATTAACATCAAGAGACAAAAATATATTAAACACAAGCACATAAAAAAATCACAGAGAAGATCTGTTATGTTCACAAAACATTCAATTCAAAAAATTAAAAAAAAAAAAACAAAACACTTACTACTCTATTGCTACGTCTGTAAATTTCTCTGCCTACTTACAATTTTCTCTGTGATTTTCACTGCACTACAAGCTTACAATTTTCTCTGTGATTTGAGTTCAATTATAGTAACAAACCTGCAATTTTCTCTGCACTACACAAAAAATGCAAAGTGAACAAAAAACAGAGCACAAAAACGCAAAAAAACAGAGCACCAAAAAGCAACTCATAAGCATGTTGACAGAGAATGAAAAAGCAACTCCAAAAATCAAAATCAACTCCATCGAAAATTCATCAATAACAGATAATGAAAAATTAACTTCAAAAATAAAAAACAACTACACTGAGTTCGTCTCTCTCACATTGATCAAAACAAAAAACAAAAACCTAATTCAACACCTACACGATCAAATCAAATCAAAAATTGAAAACTTATCTAATTCAACTCCACATGAAATCAAATCAAACACAATGAACCAGATTTCAACTCCTACACGATCGATCAACACCTACAAACAACGAACATGATTTCAACTCGTACAGGATTTCAACACCTACAAACAACGAACATGATTTCAACACCTACAAAAACCCTAGAAAATCTCCACAAAAATCTGAATCGTCAAGTTCATCCTCACGTAATCTCCCACAAAATATCAATATGATCTTTAGCTGCCAAATTCAAAACAACGTATATTATAAACAAGGGTAAGACAGGTATTTTACACTCTAAAATAACATTGAGGGACCTTAGGCTACAAAAGAACATATTGTGGACCTAATCCATTACTAAAAGTTGGATAGGGACCTTAAACCGATTTTCCCTTTCCCATTGTTGTGTTGTTGTTGCTATGTTTTGTAATTATAATTTCTCCATTTATTATTTTTTTTTTCCTGACAATATTCTAAATATTCCGGTAAGTCTCCGATGATGTTCTTGACATTTTCTAGTGACGTTCAGAATACTCCAGCGAACTTCTGATGATGCTCCGACAACTTTCCGGTGATGTTGAATATTCAGGTGAGTTTGACGAAAGTCGTTGGATGTAGCAACATTTTTTAAGTTATAAAAATAAAAATAAAAAAAGAGTTTTTGGTAACAATTAAAAATATGTAGGACTAATTGGTGCAAGTATTTTGTTTTGGGATTAGATGGATTTTGATGTTTGTGTATGAGACTTATTGGTAAGTGCCTCATAATTTAATTCATGAAATTTTTGAAATTAATAAATATCAATAGGCACATGTTTAAATCACATTCGTTTTATAAAAATAAACTGTAAATATGATTTAAAAAATAATTATTTATTTTTTCAAAAACAAATATAATCCAATAATATAATTATCCAATTATTAATGTCAAATTAATTAATTTTTTACATAAATAATTTATTTATAAAATATTAAAAATTGAACAATTCAAACTGAGGTCCATATAGAAGTCCCCGAATCTCCTAAAAATGATGTGATCCAAATAAAATAAATAAAAAAAAAGATTAAAAAAAAAAAAAATACTAGTATAAGGAATGTCAAACAAACCCCATAACCCAAAAATCAAACAATTGATTATTAAGCAAATCAAAATCAAAATCAAAATCAAAATCCAAATCCAAATCCAAATCCAAATCTAAACAAAATAGGAAACTTGACAAAAAGCTTCAATACAATTCCCAACACTACACATCTCAATCTCTATATAAATAACTCATCCATGTCTCTCTGTTTTTACAAAAACCCGCCTCTGCAAATACTTTATAGAGAGAGAGAGATGGCTTGTGTTAATGGAAAGGTTTTGGAACCGAAAACTCAACAACAACAACAACAACAACAACAATACTGACACTAACACTCTGTCAGAATCACAAGGCCTATTCATGTTACAAGTCAAGAACAAGATCAAGGGAGTATCTGCGGACAAAGATGAGTCTGTTACCAATCACCACACATCTACAAAACAACACGAGATCATGGTATTCGACCACGAATGCTTAAACAACCGTGACTCTATGGAATGGTGGCTTGGTATGGCGATTTCAAGAACACAACTCTTTCCTTTCCAAACCACTCCAAAATTAGCCCAAGACATATCTACCTACCTCTTCAGTTGCTTTCAGTTCAACAACATTAACAACCAAACCTCCTCGAGAAAACCCATAATTGTCATCGTCGTCAATGTTTACATGTCGAGAAACAAAGAAGAAGTACAAGAAGTTGCAGATGTTGATGTTGATGTTGATGGTGGTGGTGATTCAATGGAGGAAAATATTCTTGGTACGTTTGTGAGAGAGGAAGAGCCTAGGAGGAGGATGAATCGGGTTGAGGCTGCAATGAAGGTGAAGAGATTTCATGGCAATGGATCGGTAGATGATATGTGTTCGATTGTTTGGAGACGTTTAAGAGAGGTAGTGTGGTTGCGACAACTCCTTGCTCGCATGTGTTTCACAAAGACTGTGTGTTCCGGTGGCTGCCAAACACCGGTCAATGCCCCATTTGTAGATCATTTTGTGCGACCGCGATATAGTTCATGAAAAAGTCCAGAAACACACAAATTTATTACAGAATTTATACATGTGAATTTTGCGATTTTTTTCTATATGAGTATAAAAAAATTTAGTTGGTACGAAATTATTAATCATGTGTTTGATTTCATAGAGTATTCTTAATTATTGAGCTTTGTTTGTGTGTGTGGTATGATTCTGATATATAGTTCATATCTAGTCTTTATTTATTTATACTATGTATTATAATTCTCTTTATTTCAAAATCAGTAATGCTAGGTATCATGAAAAATATTTCATAAAAATGATCATGAAAGATTCATTAATTCAATATTGAGTTTTGAAACACTGATGGGCTCACAAATTGGTACCAGCTCTCTGTTTTTGACCATTTGGGTATGCGGTATACCAACCATGGCAATGGACTTTTTGCTTGGCTCTAAATATGGGTATGAAATTGATCGCCTTTGTTTTGCGGTTAGGTTGAATGAAATTGTGAGTAATCAATTTTAGAAAAATTTGTTAGATTAGAAAAAAAAAATAAATAAATAATCAATATAGCTTAAATTATTAACATTATAAGAATTATATCAAATTGAACATTCAAGTTTATGATGTCTTGTAAATTTGGGTGTTGTCCGTCACCTGAAGACTCTAAAAAATACTTAAGGATTTTAGAAGTTCTTAGAACTTTCTACATTTACCTAGAGTGTTGTAGAGTAATGTAGAGCATTGTATATAATTTTCTATATGTAAATTATTCTTCTACATTCTCACATAGTATAAAATATTTCTCTAACCAACATTCTAGGTTATTCATTATAAGTCTATAAAAGTGGGAGGGTCTCATTTGTTCAAATTCCTCTTTTAACTCTCATGTTTTCTTCTTTTAAGTTCTTTTTCAGAGTTAAGTGGACTTAAATGCTAGTAACTAGGCGATTAGGCGATAAGTTTGAAAATTCCTAGACTTTATGACCAACAATCTCAAAGTTTTTATTTGTTGGTGGTTTAACAATGAATATAATTATATTTTAAATTATCTTCTCATGTTTTTATTGTCACAGTTTTGAATTTAGTTTTCAGTATCACAGTTTTACATTTAGTTTTTATTTTCTTGCGTGATGAATGGATCTGGCAATTGGGGTATACAATTGTTTGCCTATTTATTTTTCTTTGGTTCTCTTATCAGTTGGCTACATTGCAATATTGTTGCTTGGTTGCTAATGACGACAACCATTACATGGATGATATGTATATAGGTCACTGGAGTATTCCATCAACATGACAAAGATCAAAGATGACTTGATTTTTTTTTATTGTTATTATTATTATTAAAAATTAGTGATAAATCTAATTTAAATAATGTCTAAAGTAATAAGTCCAGTGAATATTTTTTTATTAGTGAGAGGTTCACCCTTTGTGAAATAGTTTGATGAGAAATCCTTTTATTGGAATGCCTCTATTTACACACTACATTTTATTTCAAGG
The DNA here is from genome assembly GCA_030407325.1 of Camellia japonica. Classification (NCBI taxonomy): domain Eukaryota; kingdom Viridiplantae; phylum Streptophyta; class Magnoliopsida; order Ericales; family Theaceae; genus Camellia; species Camellia japonica. Next base: position 174,357,048 of record JAPPVO010000031.1, read on the forward strand.
CAAACCACTACTGAAGGCACACCTTTAGTAATTTGATAAATAAATGTTTTGCTCAATATACACCACAATCTTCCGTCTTTACTCTTACTCACACACCCCACCCACAATCTACCCACAATCTTTCATTTTTACCCTCACTCACTCACACACCCCACCCACCCACGATCTTCCATCTCCCCCTCCATTCTCTGTTTAAACCAGTGAAGACCCATTACTCAATACACTTTTTTTCTCATCAAAGACGTCGTTAGTAGTGCTCAACACAGTTGGAAACAACTCCACATTTGAGATACAATAGGTGACTTCTCATTTGGCTTAGATTTTAGGGTTTTATGTACTTATTTCCATTGCCATGAAATTTGTATTTGAATGAATTAGTTTCTGAACGATTCGATACTGAAATTTCAAACCCCAAACATCTGTACGGTCGATTTCTATTGAACAACATGTCATTCAACACTTGACTTTCAAACAATAGCAGTTTGTCCGATATATTGTTATCCAACATGTTCAATATCTTAGTGTCGAACCTTAAGTAGTAATTCAGATGTAGAATGTCAAACACTAACAATATGTTCGATGTTGTACTATCAAACAGTATTCTTCTTCTTCTTTTTTTTCCCCCCCTTTGTGTGTCTTATTGATTTCCTTGTTGTGAACATTAGCTAGAGGGCCAGACAAATTCCTCTGATGAAATGGAATACTGCGGGAACCAAAGTAACCAACTGAATTTGAAAGAATACATTACATAAAAAATAAAATAAAATAATAAAAAATAAATTTGGTTCCTATAAATCATTTACTGAAAATCAACAGACTCTTGACTCAACAGTTTGAGCAAGGCTAGCATGGTTTCAATAACAAATAACCCATTCATATTCATAAATTAAATTATATGAGAAAGAGCATTCCTTTCTATAAGTTGATATTTATAACCAATCATCATGTTTGTCACCAAAACTCACCACTTTTTTGTGAGAAAACAAAATATGTAGTACTGTAGGTGTTATCTTTCTCACTAGTTCTCACATAATCAAACAGAGTGTTAGCTCTATAATCCTCCTACTCATAATCCTCTTACTCAAATAGATTGTATAGCCACTATACTTTCATAAAATCAAATTATTATGCTTTCACATAATCAAATAGAGTGTTACTTCTGTGATATATTTGCCATACTAGAATCTGCTTAATTTCTACTGCTTTTTTTTTTTTTTTTGTAAATATTTTTTTAAAGCAAGGATGTTACCTAATGTTGGTATGCAATCCCAATCAATTTTACAAAAGAAGTCACTGTGGGTTATTTCAAACTTAAAGAAACAAGAATGTGAATGATTGTGGGTATTTTAACATAAATAGTTTGTGTTACTTCTGTTAACTTTATTGTTTTCTGTTTCATTTTCAGAAATGGATGACCCTTCGCGTATTCCACCCACTGTCTCAAAGAGACGACATCGTGCATTAACAAATCCTAGTCGTGACCAAGGTTGAGGTCGGGGTTGGGGTCGGGGTCGGGGTCCGGTAGAGGTCGGGATGATAATATTGTGTTGGAGAAAGCACTTCAAATCTTGGAAGAGGGTGTGATTGATAATGGTTCAAGGGATGATGATGTTGCTGCTGATGTTGATCAGGTTGAGGAGGTACTCACTAGTCCGTTTCCTGGGGGGCCATCAGATCCATCAGTACTGAAGAGCTTCAAGGCACATATTGCAGCAGCTATATGGGAGCAAAATGTAGTATATATTTTTTTCATGTTTCATTCATTTAATTATTTATTCACCAAATTATTTATGTTAATTATTACTTAACTTGCAGTAGAGGAATCCCTTAAGGTGTTATAATCATGCGTCCAAGATTCTTGAGTAGCGGTGGTGGTCAAGAATCGATAATAGAAGGTTTAGAGACATTGTGCAGCAGTCAGGCCTATCTTCTTTGGTATATCACACATATCGGTTTGTGAATAGGATTGTCATATCTGCATTTGTTGAGCGATGGCAACCAGAGACAAATACTTTCCATTTGATAGTTGATGAGATGACAATGACATTGGATGATGTGGGTACCATCTTAGGGATCCCGATCACAGGTAGATCAGTTAGTGCTGTAACTTTGACAGATCAACAGGCACATGCACTTGTGGTAGCTGCCTTGGGAGTTAATGATGCTGAAGCAATTGAGAAGCTATCATCTACTAGGGGACAATTAGTAAAGCTGGAATGGTTACAGAGCAAATTCAGTGGTTGCAAAGATTCAGACACCGAGGAATCCGTAGCTTGTGCCGCCAGAACGTATTTGCTATTTCTATTGGGTGGTACACTGTTCAACGACAAGAGTGGGACGAGAGTTCCTGTTGTGTACTTTGTTGATGGATTTGACTGATATTCATACATATGCTTGAGGTGCAGCTGCATTGGCATATTTATATCGACAGTTGGGATTTGCCACAAGATCAGCTGCTCGACAGATGGCTGGTTACATGACATTGTTGGAGGCATAGATTTATGAGTATTTCCGGCCATTTAAACCTCACCAAAACATGGAATATACTATACAATTGCCTCACGTGCATCGATGGACTCCTTATCAGGAATTTGGTTCAACAGTATCACACCTACAGGCGTTACAAGAGGAGCTTGACAGATTGGCATTTCATGAGGTATACCAATTAATATTAGCTCATTTAAGTGTTCTCATTACATGTCACTCATCAAGATTTCATTTGTGTTTCTCTCTTAGGTTACTTGGGATCCATATCGAGATTGTTATCAATATCACCCATATCATGAGATCACATTCTATACTGGCTGTTTGAAGTGTTTGGATGTAGTTGAAATAGTTTGGTAGGGTTCAGACCATTCCACCCACGCCACTCAACCCTATTCGTGCTGTTAGAGGTGTCACAACAGGCCGATATAGAATGATGTATCATTATCTTGATTAGATATGAGAGAGTTGGGAGAATCATGTTTTATCTGCTCGGAGGATGAGTAACCCAGTCAGACGTCCAACTGATTATGTTGATGGATACATGTAGTGATATATAAGTATCACACATTTATATATCCAGAACCCCACACATTGGTCTGGTTTTGACCCACGTGCATAGGATAGTCGATCTGATATGCAGGATGTTGAGGTATGACAATATTGCGGACACATTGTTTACATTTTTTTTTAAGATGGCACGTACTAAATTATAATTGTATTTGTTCTTAATGCAGCGTATTGATTACGCACTATGGATTGCGCATCCTATCATCGAGGCGGGCCATGATGCTAGTGTTCGTGAGTCAAATAAATTATATGAGGCCATTGAGAGGATGACACGTGTTCTTCAAGCTCAACAAATTGATGAGATTGAGCCTGGTTCTATTCCATTTAGAACATACAATCGTGGGAGACAAGTAGATGATAGGTAGTTGGTTTTGTGGTAATCTTGTTTTGTTATTTTGTAATGGAAGAGAAGTACTCTTTTGATGGTTTTCTTGTTTTGTAATGAACAAGAATTACTCTAGCAAAATTTTCTAATGAACAAGTATGCATCTGTAGACGTCCCCGAACGCCCCGGGAGGGAATGAGTCCCCCGTTCCGCTCATTTTGGGCTCACTATAGTTCAGGACTCTAATTGTCACGGTTCTTAATCTGAACCAAAGAGTCCAAATCCGGCAAATCGTTTTGAGAAAACAAATTTTTGAAAGAAGTGCCAAACATGGACTGTTTTGCCAGATACAGAGTCGCCACCTAAATATTTTATTTTTGGGAAATTTAGGAAACCTGACTCGTTTGCCTAAGGCCACGTGTCCGTCATCACCAAAGTTGCCTCGGCTCGGGAACTTGGGTACGATTGGGGAAGGTCACTTCGTGAGCACCCCCGCTCGCCCGATCAAAGATCGGCCTCTACTAAACATGATATCGAATTTTGAAAACCTTATGCATTCTTATTCCGGTTATTAGCCTAGATTTACTACGTGATGTGCACAGCATACAAGTATAGACCGGGTTGCCTGAATTGGAACAAAACATTTCATGTTTGTTTTTGAAAGATGGTTTGCTACTCGCAAGTAGGCTTAAAATGCAGATTTTGCCACCCTCAGGTGGGCTTAGAAAAGATGGTTTTGCCACTATCTAGTGGGCTTAAAACTCACAGTCAATGCATTGTTCCAATCCAAATAACCCAACCTTCACCCACAGGCATTCAAGCAGGTATATCACATAAGCACATAGCCTCATGGTAAGCATGCTATCATGACAGTCACTCACACACATGCAAGGATGCTAAAGCATAAAAACTTACCGAGTACTCCAAGCCAAAACAAAAGCTAATTAGAAATCATGCATGATCCTAACTATACAGAAATGCCTAATGCAACACATGCAATAATGCAACTATAGCAGGCTCGGTTATTCTAAACATGGCATATGGAATGCTACAGCTAACATGTATTCAACTTGGAATTGAAATACAAATGCAGTTAGTATGATGCGCCGAGCCCAGTGCATGCAAAACAGATGAATGAATGCAAACATGCTATCATACTGTAGCTAATTGAAACGTGCCCTAATCTAACCATCATAAGTGGATAAATAAAAGGGAGAAAGACGTGGGGTTGGAAGACATACATCACACGCACGCACACTTATTACAGTTGTGCCCTCGCTCGGAGGGTCCGAATAAATAATATAGTCCCAAATGAATAGTACAGTCCGAATAAATACAAAATCCTAATTAATTTACAAATAATCTAGGAAAGCATTAAACTAGCATGCAAGCTAGGGATTGCCTCGACTCCGCTCCGGATGATGAATGATGCATGTTCGGAGCAGAAATCCATCGCGATGCCCCAATTAGCCTCTGTTTGCAATTATTTTTGGAAAGCGCGCCAAGCTCCAGAAGGCTGCTGGTTTTTGATTTGCTGTAACAGAGAGCAAGAAAGGGACATGGCAATGTATTTTCACATATGTATGCATGTCTCGATCCTCGTGCCACCAATCACGCATCTCGATGCATGATGACCGGGGAATCGAATTGCACGACTCAATATGGAATGAATGCACATGAAAATATAACAAGGCCTAGACTCCATCATAGATAATCCGGAGTGTCGGCGACAGGGAATTGAGACACGTTCCGTCACTCAAAGTACGAAACGTCCCTCGTTTCCCGTGCTCGGGCTAACTCCTATCCCAAACACAATGCAATATGCATGACATGCATGAATGCAACTAATATACAACCTAGCATACACAATGCTATGAAATGGCATACACAATGCTCGATGTAACACGACATACACAATGTTCTAACATGCAACCTAGCATACGCAATGCTATGAAATGAAATGGCATACACAATGTATGATGGACTTACACCAACACAAGTGGACCTCAGCCACACTCACATAGGAGGACATTAGGATGGAAATGAGACACTCGAGATGCGTGCACATATGCACGCAAACCGAGGACCGAACCTAAGGCACGAATGCCACTCTACCAAAGCATGGTAAGGCATGGAACATGATATGCAAACAAGCAAATTTCAGCACTAAAACATGATGCTAAACAGCCTCGAAACATGGCAATATGGCACCCGATGCATGAGGTGAACCCCGAAACTCAAAACTAGGCATACGCAATGACCTATAGCTATACAAAGCATGCATTATTTGATCATGAAGCATGAAGACAGAGTCAAGGCAGTCCCAAAACATGAACTTTCTTAGTTCAAAGCATGGCCAAAAGATGCTAGCAAGATGGACTAAAATAGCATGCGATTTTGACTAGCAAACATGGTTTACATGGCAAGTACATGAAGCAAGTGAGCACTCACCAAACCAGCAAAAATCAGTGAACTAAACATGCCAAAGTATGCCCAAATACACATGGAAAGGCAGCCAACACATGCACAAATGAGGGGCTCCTTTGGAAGGGCATACAAGGGGTTATTAGGCACATACAAGATAGACATGTGGCAGCCCCAAATCAACTTTGAAAATCAAATATGATAGTCTTAAAACTCACCAAATTGACCCTGAAATGTGACTAAGAAGCATGCAAGATAGGGTCTTTTTGGAAGGCTAAAATGACCATCAAACAAGTCAAGGTGAGAGGGGGTCACTCCCCTCTGATTTGGAGGCTCAAAACAACATCAAAGCCACTGGAAATCCACTGGATTCTAGTGGCTAGAAGGTCAAACAAGGCATGCAACAAGGGCTAGGGTGTATGGCTCAAAATAGGAGGGAATCAAGCATACAAGGAAGCATGTGACCTCAAATAAGAAAATGCCCTTGATAAAACATAAATATGATATCAAAACAAGCCTCTTTCCAGTTTATGACAAATCTCAAAAGTGAACACAAATAGGGCTAATCTATCATGCAAAAATGGCCCTAAAAGAGAGAATAGAGACAAGGGACAACAGCTGGCCCCAAATGGCAAAGAGCCCTTCAAAAAAGTTGAAGAGGGGCTCAAAACATGGCACTTTACAGTTTACATCAAGTCTTGAAAATGAACACAAGTGAGGCTAAACTATCATGCAAGAAAAAGGCCTAAAAGAGGGATAAAGAGACAAGTGGTAGCTTCTGGCCTCAAACAGAGGAGAGCCCTTCAACAATGTTGAAGAGGGGCTCAAAAAAAGATATTTTACAGTTTATGACCAAGTCCAAAACAGCCCAAAAATAAGCCTAAAATACTATGCAAAAAAAGGCCTAAAAGAGAGTTAAAGAGGCAAGTGATAGTAGGAGACCTCAAACAGCAAGAGGTCCTTGATCAAACATGAAAAGGAGCTCAAAATATGACTATTTATAGTTTGGGTCAGAGCCCAAAAATGCAAGCAAAATGAGCTAATATATTGAGCAAAATAAGGCAAGAAAGAGGGAAAATGAGACTCACCCTTGTAGAGCCAACCTTCAACAACTTTTGGTCCAAGTTTGGGAGCTCCTAGCCTCTGGAAATAGCCTTCAAGTTGCTGGAATGGAGTGTGGAGGTGTGGTGCTATGGGTTGTAGTGTAAAGGGTGCAAGAACTTTAGGGTTTGAAGGGTTTGGAAGAGAGGAAGAGGGAGAGTTGTATGCAAGGCTCTAAACAAATTTTGTAACCCTCCCAAAATGCAGCTGGAGCTGCTGGTTTTATAGAGGGAGAGAAGGGAAAAAGGGGGGGAAAAACAAATTCAAATTTCCCCCCCAAAAGGCCAAACCCCGGATATAAGATCTGGGGGAAAACAAATTGCACAGCTAGAACACACTTGGGAGGGCAAGAATGGCCGGCCAGCTCAAAAGGGCCAAAGTGGTCAGCCAACATGCTAGGTGGCCGGCCAACCAGGTAAAAAGGGTCAAAGTGGCTGGCCACCTCCTAGGATGAAGCCCCAGAAGTTAGCTTTCCAATGCCGCAAACCTTGCATTAAAATTCCTTCTGTGGACAAAGTTATGCCAGTTTTGGTGAAGCCGCGCAGATTCTGTCCAACCGGAGTGATGCCCTACTTCAACCAATCATATCTCCCCCGCCCGGACTTGTCCTTAGGAGATTCTTGAGTGTAAAATGAAGCCCAGAAGTAAGCTTTCCAACGGTGGTGGCCTCATATCTTAATTCCTTTTGTGCAAAGAGTTATGCTCGTTTCGGTGAAGCCGCGCAGATGTTTTCCTCATTCCCGGATTCATGCTGAACCACTTTTGACCAAAAAAGCTATTTTTTCCAGAAAATTGCTGGCCTCCCACCCTTCTACAACCTTTCTAACAATGAAAATAAGGTCTCCACCAAAAATGAACCAAGACGGATGCAAAACGGAGGTTCGGGGGCCAAAATACGCAATTCGGGGCCCCGAAAACAGGCTGTTAGGCACCAGAAGTGGCGTTCGACCACGAAGTTGGTCTCTCGGACTACAGTGTCCCTCAAAAGGGAGGAAATAAGGTGTGTACCAAAAACCGGAGCAAACGGAGGTGGTTAAGCGGTCCCGAACCGAGGCACACGGCTGACAGTTCCGAAAAACCGGGACCCGGGCTCCAAACGGGGAAAATGGCCTACGACCACGAAACGTAGCCTACGGCCACTGAGAGATGGTCTACAAGACCTCTCCCTCCCTTTGGGAAGAGAAAATAGAGAAAACTGGGCCTGGTTCGCGAACCGAGGCAAAGTACAAAAGAGTCCAGAAGTCCGGAAGCAAGGCTCGCAGCCGAGACTCTGAAACCTCAGAACGAGCACAATATGCCATATCACCAAGCGCTCAATCGGTGACGTCTGAGTCTTAAGGTCGGTCAAAAATGGGGTGTCTACAGCATCGTTTGTATTTTTGGTAATAAACATGAAGTATTATGCCAATGTGTTTGACACACCGCAATGAACAAGTAGTACCATGTGCATTAAATTTACTAAAAGCTTAATCCAACTCAACTATTTAAATGCTCATCCGCAAAAAAAAATGTATCAGTAACTATCTGAATTGCATAACTACAACTCAACTCATAGACATCATTACTCATCAAGGTTAATACAATCAAATGTTTCTCTAGTAGCTATCCCTGAATGAACAACTTTTTTAAAATGCTTAATTCGGTGACTATATGCAGTACCCCATCCAGCCGCACAAGAATGATGAAACTTGCACCAATTGGTAGCTATCAGTGAAACTGGATGACCCGGTAACATGAACACCTACATTGACAAAGCTTTAAGTATGAGAGTGATGCAGTACAAAATGATAAATGTATTACACAAATCATAATGCTATACCTGGACAAAATGATTCCCATTAACAAACCCAATAGCAATCTCACGCCATTGAACTTGTGATATTGGCACTGATCATAGGGGGAGGAATATAAGGCATTGTTGTGCAGATAAGTGGTACAATACCACATTATAACAAGATGCAATAAGATGACCCATGTCAGGCATAGTCATCCAACGGTGATGCCCTGGATTGAGCTCAAAGTATGATAGAATATAGATCAACTCTCTAATCTTGTCATGTGAATCATATAGATGAGTGTAATGGTCTCTATATGTGTGCTATTCCTGTAGGACATCATGCCTGACTTGACCCCTTTCAGTCTCTGTAAGCCCCATCAAGCCAGCAATGGCCCTAAAACCACAATTGCCATCGGCATCTACATCCTTGCTAAGACGTATGTATAGCTTCAATCCAACTAGGAGGGCATCAACATATAAATAAGTCATAGTTGTACGAGTCCGATATACCTATTCAACAAGGAAGGCATCAATACATAAACAACAAAACACATAATTTATCATCAACAAAAAAGTAAGTAAAAAATGATTACATGTACCTTCTCTTTGGCGGGCTGTTTTTTATGTACTTTGACAGAATCCTGTGGGGGGATTTGGGTGCCCATATGTGAGTGGCTATCATGTTCAGACTAAACCAGCTCAAATGCACATGGGACTTGACGTGTAGATACATCTATCTTCTTATCTCCCTTCCTCGAGGGTTAGGCTTCACATCCAGCTCAATGAGAAAAGTACTTTGCGGATTTGCAATCTCTCCTAACTTATGTAGAATTTCCAACTTCATAGTATAATCAGATGCATTGAATCGCTTAAGTATGAGATCAAACTTTGGTTCACAACTCAATTCCATTTTATCATTCTTCAACTTTTGTACTATCTCAAGAGTCCTCCAGTGCGGGTTAACGTTATCAAATGGTATTGGACAACCCTATCGGATGTAATCCACAATCTCATGGACACAAGGTAACCTATGTGTTCGTCGAATAGCACATCCACATATTGAAGCATCAATGCCAACATCATCCGCTCGCTTACTCTCCGCTAAGACATGATCTAATGCAGTAATAGAGATATTGCCTCGAAGCTCTCTAAAATGGGATGGTTAGAACAAGTGTTGTACAACGGTTAAACTCTTCTCAAACGATGCCTTAATATCAACATGCTGCAACTCAAGCAAACTATGGATCTTGGTCCAAGAACACTCAAAATTGACTTGGTTAAAACCAAGTTGTCGTTTAAGTTTTGCATGTGCACTTTCAACCCTATATACAATGGAAACAATTAACATAATTAAGTTTAAATAATCAAAATCATAATGACTAATAGAGTAAGGTAGACAAATATATTTTACATGTTGGTTGTAACATTCCCGAAGTGCAGATAACTATCTATCCATACGGTAACAAACTTATCCTTATATAGAATTAACCAACTTTGTGACACATATTGCACTGCCTCAAGATATGTATCAAAATCCGTAGCATAGCAAGGAGTTCATTATATTGAAGCTTAGTTGATGAGAGTACTAAGAAATTCCATGAAGAGATAAACTTGTCCCATTTCTCCTTAATCTCAAACATTTTCTTGCATTTCGTTAGTACATTTCTACTAATATGCCATCGGCATAATAAATGTTTGAATGTCGAAAATACCCTGTCAATAGCATTCATCAAAGCAAGCTTCCTGTCCGTGACAATCACCTCAGGAATAACAATGTCATCTAAGAGACTACGCAATGTAGTTAACACCCAAGCGTAGTTATCAATCCGCTCAAATTGGAGATATGCAAAGGCTATGGAGAATGACATATTAGTGGATGTCACACTAACTATCTCAAGAAGAGGAAGACGATATCGATTTGTCTTATATGTGCAGTCCATGATCAACACTTTTGGAAATGAACAGAACAAATCTAAACTGACAGGATGTGCCCAAAACAAGTCTATGACAGTCATCATGTTGTTGTCACACTTATGCTGCTCAATATAATTATGCTTTTCTAATTCACTCAACAACTGTTGCATCTGTGATCTCCCAGCTTTCTCAATAACATTATTCTTATGACGTACATTGTAAATGGTTTTCATAGTGGTTACATTCAAAGCATCTTTTTGTTTCAAGGTAACCAAAATCTTTTTTGGTCTGACCATGCTTTTGGACATATCCACTAATAATGATGTTTCCTCCTCAGATAATCTCCCTATAAATGAATGTCCTTCAAAATGTTTAGCAGGAGCATGGTTATGCATTCCACATACTATATCTTACCATCCAATCATCATCAGCCATCAACTTACGAGCCCTCAACTCAAAGGGACACTCGCATTTCTTTGTACCCGTTATCTTCACAATTTTTTTGTTTGAATCATCTCTTAATTTCTTATGAGCTCTATATTGACCACTTCTCTCACAGACAAGACATATCCTTGGTGTCCTATGACCACCACCATAGTCCGATGTCTTGATGACAATCACAAAACCATTTTTCCTTCCAACATCCTGTACCCAACTGAGCAATTCTTCTTTGCTCTTGAAAACCTACATGTCAAATTAACCAAAGTCATTAAATATGCGGGGAAAAAAAAAATACTAATTTTCGACATAAGACTACTTCATTAGTAATAAATTGACTTGTGTAGTCAACAAGACACTCAAATCCAACATTACTGCATTCCGTGGATGCACAGTTCTAGAAAAAGAAAAAAGAAAAGAAAAGGTTATACGTGTTTGACAGTACAGAGTCGAACAAAGCAAATATGTTCGACTATTGATAGCCGAATAGATATTGTCTATTTGACACTTAAAAAACAAAACTTTGGAATCTGTTTGACACTAGTCAATCGAACAAATACAATTTGTATGGTTGTGTATAGTCGACATGAACATACTATTTTACTCTGGATAACTAAACTAATACAAACGGTTTACCACACAGCAAGTACACGAAAATAGGGAAAAAAAAAAAGAATGAAAAAATAACATTTTCCTTGATCCATTATTCCAAACCAGTATTGCTAGATGCATCTATCATTCAATCCAATCAAAATCTTCAATAATATGTATATTTTTGGTTGTTTCTTTTAAGGGTTTTGGGTTTTTGTTTTAGGGTGTTTGGATTCTTAACAGACAAGATACATAAGTAACGTTTGAAATTCTTGACGTGTATTGTATTCATTATTGTCTTTTATGGTAATTATACAAATGGTGTGTATCAAAACCATTTGTCCTTTGTGGTCATTTTATCTAAGGTTAAAATTATAATAAAAAAAAACTAATTAATAGCGTGCCTTAAGATGTCAGGTGATGTGTAAATAGAGGCACCTTTTTTTATCGATTTTAAATGACATTTTGTTTCCAATTTTATCCTATTGACTTTTTTTATCTGTTGACTATCTGTTCAAATTTTTTTCCTATCTATTCTAATTTTTCCTTATCAGTTCAAATTTTTTTCTATTTGTTCAGTTTTTTTGCTATATGTTCAATATTTTTAATCTTTTCAACTATTTGTTCAAATTATTTTTTATTTGTTCAAAATTTTTTTATTTATCTGTTCAATTTTTATCTGTTACAATTTTTCCCTATCTATTCAAGCCTATTTCACCTATCTGTTTAATTTCACAGCCTATTTTATATGTACGATTTTTATCTGTTGAAATTGATTTCAAACCTAGAACCAGATTAATATATATAGAGAAAGATGAAAAGAGGGAAATTAAGAGGAGCTGATGAAGCTCGATCGTATTCTTTGATGAGATTAGCGAGATCTTCATTCTCGATGAGATTAATAGCTCCAAAGAATCTACCTTTCTATGACTTGGAAAATAATATATTTGTCATCTGCAAGTCCAGAATGATTAGATAGTCCACCTCCATATAGTGCCCATTAGATATATACACAGATCTATATTATATACATATATATATATATATATATATATATATATAGAGAGAGAGAGAGGGAGATGAAAACGTTGGCCAAATTGAATTTATTTGTTCAAAGAGATAGAAAGCAAACAAACAAAAAAGAGAAGATAAAAGCTTTGGCCTCTGTCTGGTTTTGATTTCATTAGAAGCTTAGGGTTCATCTTCAAAAGCAGTGGACAAAAAGACCAGATTCATATATATATATAGAGAGAGAGAGAGAGGTCTTTTATGAGTTTTCTAGGGTTTAACATTGTTTACAATTACCACAACTTGATAGTCAGTAGTGCGATTGAAGAGTAATATTTTTTCTGGCGACGATTCAACCTCAGGGCTGCTGAAGCTTCGGTTGACGTCAAGGCATTGTCGCAGATCTAAGATCGGAGAGAGAAAAAGCAAATGATATGAGATTGGAGATCGACATGATGGCGATGGGAGTATGAGTGATGGGGTTGGTGCTGCGGTGGATGTCAGTGGTGTTGGCGAGTGAGGAGTAGGCAGAGAACAACATCGACGCTACCAGATTACGAGAAGTCGGGGCGGGTGCTACGGTGGAAGTCGGTAGTGGCGATGGTGGTGGTGGAGTGCGATTTGCAAGATCTGTTGATCAACGGGGCTATGACGATGACCGATTAAGGAAGATGGCAATAAAGCTGCATGGCGGCGATCGTGAAGAGGTTGTGCGGCAAGGAGGTGGCGACGGAGGGTGAGAGGAAGTGGTAGAGAGAGAGAGAGAGAGAGCGTTTCGCATAGGAAGATTGAGTGGTGTTTTGGTAAATAGTCCCGCTACAGACCCCCATAAAAAGCTTACCCCCACGACTCCCACTGATGTGGCTTGTGGATCAAACTTGCTTTGGACTTTTGCAATAAGCAAAGCGTGAACACACGCGTTCTGAAAGAAAAAAAAAGAAAAGAAAAGAAAAGAAAAAGTGTTGTGCTCTGTTGCCTTCTCGTTCTCTCCCCCCCCTCTCTCTCTTCTCCTTCTCTCTCTCTCTCTCTTCTCTTCCCAGCCCCCTCTCCGCCAGATTTGTAAACTGAAGAAAAAAAAATAAAAAAGAGGAAGGAAGGGTTGTGTTTGCAACAATGATGGTGGCGCCGATGAGTGGTGAATGAAAATCAAAATCAAAACCCAAACCACCAAAAACCAAATCTAAAATCAAACCCACAGCCACCACAAATTAGAACCCATAGCCACAAATCAAAATATATTCAAATCACATACTATTCTCTATTCCCTTCAATATATATGTCTTTTTTTTTCTTTTTCTTTTTTTTTTTTGGCTTTCTTTCCAACCCAAAATGACAAGGGAAATAAGAGTTGTGGAGAAAAAATTGGTAGCTTCACATTCCGGAACCAGCTTACAATCAACAATTTTGAGGTCATCAAAGCTTGAAATTTCGAAAACCCATTTCAATACATTGTAAATCCACAATGAAGGTTCAGAAACGGTAAGAATTCTGATCAACATTTGATTGAATTTGGTGATAGGCATATCATATATGTCATATAAATGTGATGAAATTGAGTTATGGGTTATGAAGAATGAATGAATGTACTATTGTATCAAATTCTGAAATCCAAGACCGGAGACTGATAATCCGTCAACGGCGTTCAACCATGGACCGATCTACGAATGGCGTTGAGGATGACGTAGTGGTTGAATCTCCTCCTCGTCGTCACGATACTTCGGCGGCAACGGAGGTGGCCGGAGCAATGGTGAAAAGAGAGAAGAGAGAGAGAAGGGTTGAATGATTTGCACAGATGAGAGAGAAAAGAGAGAGATGAGAAATGAGATGGGCGCGTGGGCTTTCATTCCACGTGACTCCCTCTATGTCAAGTGGGGTTCGTGGGGGTGACTAAAATAGGGGTTTGAAACATTTTTGTTTGGAAAGTTAGTAAAAAATTGACTTTTTGACTTTTTTTTTGGGTGACTTTTTAGCTTTTTTGTGTTAAAAAAGCTAATTTTTTGTGTGTAAAAAAGCTAAAAAAAAAGGGAAAATCGGTTTAAGGTCCCTATCCAACTTTTAGTAATGGATTAGGTCCACAATGTGTTCTTTTGTAGCCTAAGGTCCCTCAATGTTATTTTAGAGTGTAAAATACCTGTTTTACCCTTGTTTATAATATACGTTGTTTTGAATTTGGCAGCTAAAGATCATATTGATATTTTGTGGGAGATTACGTGAGGATGAACTTGACGATTCAGATTTTTGTGGAGATTTTCTAGGGTTTTTGTAGGTGTTGAAATCCTGTTCGTTGTTTGTAGGTGTTGAAATCCTGTACGAGTTGAAATCATGTTCGTTGTTTGTAGGTGTTGATCGATCGTGTAGGAGTTGAAATCTGGTTCATTGTGTTTGATTTGATTTCATGTGGAGTTGAATTAGATAAGTTTTCAATTTTTGATTTGATTTGATCGTGTAGGTGTTGAATTAGGTTTTTGTTTTTTGTTTTGATCAATGTGAGAGAGACGAACTCAGTGTAGTTATTTTTGATTTTTGAAGTTAATTTTTCATTATCTGTTATTGATGAATTTTCGATGGAGTTGATTTTGATTTTTGGAGTTGCTTTTTCATTCTCTGTCAACATGCTTATGAGTTGCTTTTTGGTGCTCTGTTTTTCTGCGTTTTTGTGCTCTGTTTTTTGTTCACTTTGCATTTTTTGTGTAGTGCAGAGAAAATTGCAGGTTTGTTACTATAATTGAACTCAAATCACAGAGAAAATTGTAAGCTTGTAGTGCAGTGAAAATCACAGAGAAAATTGTAAGTAGGCAGAGAAATTTACAGACGTAGCAATAGAGTAGTAAGTGTTTTGTTTTTTTTTTTAAATTTTTTGAATTGAATGTTTTGTGAACATAACAGATCTTCTCTGTGATTTTTTTATGTACTTGTGTTTAATATATTTTTGTCTCTTGATGTTAATGTGTTTTTGTTTTTGTTATATTGAAAGTGAATATAAGTTCACAAATTTCTCTGGACTTTTCTTTGTAGTCCAGAGAAAATCATATGATTGTATTACAAATGATAAGTATTACAAATTTCTCTGGACGTGTTTTTATGTATTTTTATATGTTTGCACTTTTCAAAGTTTTCTGATATGTTTTCTTTGCACTTTTCATTTTTTTTTTTTTGCACTATTCATGTTTCTGGACTTTTCTTTGTAGTATAGAGAAAATCGTAGGTTTGTTATTATAATCCAATGAAAATGACAGAGAAAATGTTAAGCTTGTAGTTGAGTGAAAATCACCCTTGAAGTTGGTGTCTTGATCTTGATGCTTATTGCTTCTTCAACTTGGACTTGTTTTTTTTGTGGTGTTCTGGTGCTGCTACTGCGTTTTGATCTAAGATCATAAGACGCAGACACAGAGACTTTTGGTTTCTTTTTCGGGGTTTGTGGGGTTGTGCTGCTTCTGCGCTTTGCCATTTCTATAGAATGAAAACATAAACATTAAATCCCAGAGAAAATTACAAGGTAGCAATGATTACACAACAGAGAAAATTACAAGGTAGCAACATAAACATGACAGAGAAAATTACACAACAGAGAAATTTTGAGGAAATGGAGCATTGAACAAAATAAACATGCCAGAGAAAATTAGACACAAGACATAAACATAATGTGGCCAGAGAAAATTATAAATGCTGCCAGAGAAAATTAGACACACAAGTAAGAAAAGTAATTTGGCCAGAGAAAATTATAAATGCCAGAGAAAATTAGACACACCAATAGAGTAGTAAGCCACAGATAATTTGCTTGAGAAAATAATGAAGAAACATAAACATGCCAGATAAAATTACACAATAGAGAAACACAAATGTAGCAAGCCAGAGAAATTTACAAAAACAAGAACACAAGAAGCTTCAATAAGAAGCCCCAAATGCACAGAAAGCAGTTCAATTTTGACAGTTGGAAGGAAAGCAACCCATCATCAGTTGGAAGCAAAGAAATTCTGGACTTCCAAAGAATTTCTCTGGATTCAACCCAGAGAAAATTCAAATTTCTCTGGTCCAGAATTTCTCTGGAACGATAAAACTCTGATTTGATCAATTTGTCTTTGGTTTTGCTGCTGCTGATTCAATCACAATTTCCTGCACAAACAAATTAATAGTTCTTCTATGAGTTTGTGATAGATTTTCTTTAAACTTAATGCTATGAATTTCTCTGGGTTGAATCCAGAGAAAATTCAAATTTCTCTGGATCACTTTAAGCCTTCCTCTACTGCTGCCTCTTCCTCAAGCTTCTTTTTCCAATATTCTTCAAGTAGGGGTCCAAATATTGCTTTTCCAGAAACAACTCCAATTCTACTAAACCCAAAAAATCAAAAGACGTTATATTCAACACTCAGAGAAATTTTGAACCTGAAGATGTTATATTCAACACTGGATATATATATGTGCTGACATTGTATATATATATATATGTATGTATCATATATATATATATATATATGTTTGCAACCATAGATAAGATAACTAAGAGTGACTGTTTGATTATGGTTGCAAATGGTCTTAATTGATTAATTATCATATATATACTAGTCAAGACAGTAAGCAACAGATTGTATATATATATATATGTATGTATCATATATATATATATATACATCTATCAACTCCACTCCACTCTGTTTGTTTACCCAGAAAATCAAATTTGCCAAACTTAGTGCTTTTGTTTTGCTGAATTTGTTTTCGTACTCGCCGGAAAATACCCAACACCAGTACCAGCATCACAAAGGAGAATATCCAGTAGACAGGTCAAAAAAATCAACTCATCTGAAGATGAACAGACGTAGGGTATTTTGGTTTAAGAAATTGATAAAATGCGCGGGTATTTTGGTTAGGGACCTGAGGCAGTATTACATTTTTTAATGTCCTTTATACAGAAAATTGTTATTATTAGGAAGCTTAAAAAAAAAACCCCAATGGGAAAATGTACATATTATTTTTTAATTTTTATAGGGTTTAAGCAAATAATCTGTAATATTGATCAAATTGAAAAGTAAGCTTTGAAACTATAAAATGTTACAGTTTCAAAACATTATTCTATTAAGCTGGAAAACATGTTATGAAACTACAAAATTTTACAGTTCTAAAGAATGTTATGAAACTGTAAAATTTTGCAGTTTTAAAATATGATTCATTTCAGCACCATTCATTTCAGCACCAAAAAAGCTGAAATTATAAAATTTTACAGTTTTCACTGCCTGTAACTAAAACTTCAAAACAACTTATTCAAAACTTGAAATTTTTCTTCATTAAAACAGAAAAATAGACGTGTAACAGAGAAAAGGTAAAAAAATTGAGAAATCGAAGGAAAGAATAGATATAGAAAGAATATTGTACTCTGGTAACTATTTTTGGTTTAGATCTAGTTGGATCTCATATAGATCTACTCAGATCTGATGTAGATCTCAGATCTACATCAGATTTGAGTAGATCTACTCATCTTCTTTGCTGTCGGTGATGATGAAGTAACAAGTTGATGTCGGTAGTTGGTTGTTGTCGGTGAACTCCAATCAATGGTAGTCGTTGATCATCGGTAACTATATATTAGAAAGAAAAAGAGAATAAGGAAGGTGTGATCACTAGTCGTCGGACATGACAAAGAGAAGAAGAGGAAAACGTAGAAAAAAAGAAAAAAGAAAGAGGAAAACGTAAAGAATGAGAGAAAACGCAGAGAGAGAGAGAGAGAAAGGAAAACGTGTAGGGCTTTTGGGTCTACTCAAAAAGTTGTTGGATTAAATAGTGTACACATATTTCAAACAGGACCTAGGAGTAATTTTTAGGGCTGAACAAGGAATTTGTAAAATCCGTAATCCGATCTGGTTCAGTGCAATCTGGTAGGTTTTGATTAGTTTTTTGAATCTGTGGTTCGGTTCCGAATTGAAAAATTAAAAATTCGTAGTCTACGGATTGATTCCGGATTGAACCCCACGGTTTCAGATTGGAACCGATTTGGACCGTATACAAATAGCCTATATTTATATTATACACCCTCTCGACATAGTATCTTCTCTTATTTCATATAAAATTTAAACCCAAACTTAAACCCGTATAATATCTTCTTCTATTGCTTTTGTTTGTGAGCTTTTAGTTTTAATTTGTAATGGCCTAATATTTATGGTGAAACCAGTTTTCTTATAGTTGTTTAAATTCTAGAACAATATGTCGCTATTATGGAAATACATGTTACTATTGTAAAATTAATATGATGCTTGTTTATGTTTTCATGAAATTAAAATGTTTTATATTTTTTTTGTTATTTAATTATGTAAATCTGTGGTCCTAAACCGATCAAATCTGCGTTTAAATAGATTGATTCGGATTAATTCTACGATTTAAACGGATTGGATTGATTTTAATTTTTTAGGAACCGTAGATAACGAATTGGTCCTGATTTTACTTCAATCCATACCAATCCGGACTATGCTTACCCCTAGTAATTTTTCCTTAAATTATTGAGATGAAGATAGGATGGGCCCAAAAGGCCTTCAACTGGACCCTCAGTCCAACCTTAATGCTACGAAATTATGGGGTTGTCAGTAGATTGGGCAATGATATAGAATTTCTATTCAGTTTTTATTTATTCTGTTTTTAAAGCACGAAAATAGTAGCTCCTGATGTACACAATTTGGGTAATTATTCAATAATTTCAGAGTATAAATACGTGGTATTGTATAGTATTATAATTGGTGGAGAATGTGGATAGGTGGGGTATTATATTGGATAATTGAGAAATATGAGGAGACATATTGAATAATAATTGATTAGGGAATATAAACACGTGGTACTCTGGGAATATTAAACAAATTTTCACAAAATACACAATTTGGCCAAATCTTTAATGTTGTAGAACACATTTTCCAATCTATTTTTGTTTTTTTAAATTTTTTGAATGAAATTATTTACTTATATTCTCAATTTTTTATCTCACAATTAATAAATATGAGTCAATATGTTGCACACTTAATTTTTTGGAAAAATTAGTGAAACATCCCTTTTCAACTTTGTATAGTACGAGAGGTCCAAGATATCTTTTTTTATTAACTAAGATCCCTCGATAAAAATTTTCTGTGATCATAGTAGAGAAATTTTAAAATTTCTCTATGAAAAGTAAAATTTTTCTATGTTAGCGCTGAAATTTCTTTGAGTCGAGCCAAAATTTTTCTGAGTCGGACATAAATTTCTCTGTAAAAATGTTGAGGGACCTGAACTACTATGAAAGTATTTTAAGTTCTTTATCTTATAAAATCTTAATATCAAGAATCTTAAAAAAATTTCCTACTTTTTTTCACTATTAATTTTAAAAATCACGTAAACAATGTCAAATATTTACCCATTTTAAGGCTCATTGTAACCCACAATTACACAATAAACAAATATGAAGTAATTCTGTAATCCTGGCAGAGTCTAAACACAAGAACTTTCACTAAATTTATTTTTTGGTAAAAAAATAATAATAATAATAATAATAATAAATTCGTGGAAATTTAATTTAATTTTTATTTTTATTTGTAGTATCTTTTTCTTTGTTAAATATTATTTATATTTATTAGGTAATAGTTTTGAAACACCATATGACATTTTGATTAGATGGTGCTCTAAACCAATAACATGGCCAATTTTTACAAGTGGCATTAGTGACTCATCTTTTTGCTAGGTAATTAAAAGATATGTCTCACTTCAAGTGTATTGTGATTTCTTATTGATTAGAAGGAAGTACCACAAAGATCTCATTGGTAACGATGATCGTCTAACAATTTTTTCTACATTTTTATTTAATTTCTTTTACTATTTCAAAACGCAAATTATTGTGATTCAGAATTATAAAAATATTACTGTCATATTATTATGTATATATTTAAAATTTGTATTTGTTTGTAAATTATTATTATTTTTTGTCTAATAATGGTTACATTGACATTGATTGTTCAAACGGAAAAACATGATTTCTTTTTTGTTTGGGGAGAAAATGCAATTCAGTGTAGCAGTAGGAAAAAAATATAAAATTTATGTTTTAAAACAAAATACCTATAATGATGATTTTTATTTCAGCAACGGTAGAGGGCTCTAATTTTTGTGGCTCAAATGGCTCGAATTTGCCAAAACGATGTCGTTTTGAGTACAAAACAACATCAAAATTGCCAAAACGACGTAGTTTTGACAATTTTGAGCCATTTGAGGTACAAAAATTAAGGCCCCCAAACATTTTTCTTTTTATTTACAAGTTTGGCATTATTACACAATTTTTATGGTGATATTTGTATTAATTTTTGGCATGAAAAAATTGTCAACCAACAAAAATGGCTTCATTAATAACTCAAAATTTAAAAACTTATTATTAAATTTATTTATTTTCTTCTCATAAATTACATGTTCGAATTAATGAACAATTGAGATTTTTTCTTCCCACATTTAGTTTTATACTCAATTTAAAACTCAATTAAGTGTAACATTCTTTAAAGAAAGAATTTAAGATTTCATAATTTTGAAAGCAAGAAAATCATAATCCATAATTCGAAAAGAAAGAAAGAAAGAAAGGCTATGAACCACATACATCATAATCATAACGCACACACAAACACAACTTAATAATAAAGAATACTTTATAAAATCAAAGAATTGATTAATTCAGTTTTCCGTACATAAATCAATAATAGAATCAAACACAACTATCAATCCTATGATCCGATTTCTGTGTTCTTAGATTTTCTCACGAACTACATCTCAGTAGTACAAAATGATCTACAGAGGGGGCATTGACCGGTGTTTGGGAGCCACTGGAAAACACAGTCTCTGTGAAACACATGCGAGCAAGGAGTGGTCGCAACCACAATATCTGGCTTAAACCTCTCCAAACAAATCGAACACTTATCATCATCATCATCTACCGATTCATCGCGATAAAATCTCTTTACCTTCACCGCAGCCTGAACTTGACTCAACGTAGCAAGAAGAATCTCTTCCTCATCTGTTTTACCCACAAAGAACTCTATCTCATTCGAATCACCATTAACGTCTGCGATTTTTCGCTTCTTAGCAATAACACCACCATTACCTTCATCTTTGCTTGATGAATAATGGGTTGGCAGCGAAGGCATGGTTCGAGTGCAGCCGATTCTGAGCATGTAAACGTGGACGAGGATGAGGATCATGGGTTTGTTCGAAGAGGTTTGGTCGTTAATGTTGTTGAATCGAAAGCAACTGAAGAGGTGGTTAGATATGTCTTGGGCTAGCTTTGGAATGGTTAAGAAGGGGAAGAGTTTTGTTGTTGAAATGGCGAGAAGAAGCCAACATTCCATGGAGTCTTTGTCGTTTAAGGTTTGGGAGTCGAATTTGATGGTGTCTTGTTGTTCTGTGAATGTGTTGTGTTTGGCAATAGAACCATCTCTGGCTTGAGAGACTCGTCTGATCTCGGTCTTGACTCGTAATTTGAAGAGGCCTTGTGATTCTGATACATTTGGGTTAATTTTGATGTTGTTGTGCTTTTGATTCCACTTAAAGACTCGAACATTTAAGCCTTTGATTTTTCCATAAACGCAAGCCATCTCTCTGTCTAGAAAGTATTTTTGAAGCAGGGGAATGGGAGGTGAGAGTTTTGTGAAGAGAGAGAAGCATCGATGAGTCGTTTATATAGAGTAGAGAGATAGGTTGTATTTCTAATTGTATTGAAGGTTTTGGAAACTTTTCTTTTTTTTTTTTTGTGGATCCCAATCCCACCCAGATGGGGATTGTGTTTGGATTTGGATTTTCTTGAAGAAGAATTAATTGTTTGATTTTGGGGAAGTATTTGGAACCGTTAGAATCGCTGATGGATGGGACTTACCATGTGCACTTCCATACACGCAATAAATGCTCTGTGATGCAGAAATTTTCCTTTCAGTTTATCCTTTAACTGATTTATTTTTTGAATAATGTTTTATGTATTAATTATTATACTAATTAATGCATCAATTGATGATGTGATATAATTTAAGATATTTTTTATATTTATAATTTTTATAATGAGTAGAATTAATAATAAAATCATAACTAATATTAATACATTAATTAATATACTAATTAATACATGTAGTACTACTCTCTCTTTCTTTCTTCTTCAATTTACAAACAACTCCTTAATAGAATATTTAGCATAGGTTATGATGTTAAGCGGTTGTTTATAAATTGAAAAAGAGATAATTATACTTTATTTTTTTTATATTTGTGTTTTTTTAATTTTTTTTATTTTAGCTTTTAAAATTTAGGATAAATTACAAATACACCTACTGAGATTTGTTTAAAATACAAATTGTTTCCCATGGTTTGAAAAATTATAAATACCTCCTTGTTAAAAAATTTTATTAACAAAATTAATTAAAAAAATAAAATTCATAATTACTCTTCTATACAATAATAAAATTATCTAAATTGTTAATTGAAACATATTTTTAACATCATTAAAAATTGTTAATTGATTTGATGATTTATTAATAAAAGGGACGATTTGTTATGAAATTAGAAACCTCAGGGGGTGGAATGTAATTTTCAAAACAACAGGAGGAAATTTGTATTTTAATCAAACCTCAGGGGGTGTATTTGTAATTTATCCTAAATTTTATTTATTTTTTTACTTTATATTTCAAGTTTTTCTCAATTTATTTTTAAAACTAATTTCTTTTTAAATTTAGACAGAACATATCACGATAGCTGTCATATAATATAAAAACATATTATTATATTGAGATTTGAATTTGTGTCAAATGTATGAGTTATATATAATAAAATATTTTTATGTCACGTGACTGTCAATGTGTCATTTCTAATCTAATTTTTAACAAAAATTAGCTTTAGGAGTAAATTGAGAAAAAAATTAAAATATAAAAGCCTAAAGTGAAAAAAAACTAACTTTAAAAATCAAAATGAAAATGCGACTAAACATATAGATGCAAAGTGTAGTTTACCCATTGAGAAACCATAGAATTTCCCTTCAGTTTTTGTTTATTCTGTTTTTCAAGCACAAAAGTAGAAGTTCCTCATGTACAATACACAATTTGGCCAAATCTTTTCCTGTTGTTGTAGAACACATTTGCCTATCTTTTATTTTATTATTATATTTTTTATTGTTAGAATGAGAAGAACCACTACTCCAAGATAAAGCCATTTTAGACAAAATAAATAAATAAATAAATTAGATACATTCGAAATATCATGTGATTGTTTACTTGTATTCTCAATTTTTTGTCTTACAACTAATAAAGGTAAGTCAACATGTTCTACATAAAAAATAAAATTAAAAAATTCACTACATAATTAATTTGAAACATCACTTGAATAATCTCAAATAGTTGCCCATTTTAGACTGAATCTAACCCACAATTACACAGAATAAACAAATATCAAATAACTCAAAGAAAGTATTGCTGGGAGTCTTAACAGAAAAACCTTCAATTTTATTGTTCGTCGCCCTTACAGATTTGAACTTCAGGGTTATTAAGTTGGTTTCCTATCTATTTTCTTTCCACAAAAATACAACAATGCACATAAGAATATACAATGAAATTAACAGTGGTGATCACGCAATTTAATAACTTATAGGTTGGCACATACACAATATGTGTGCACTTGAACACACTCAAAAAAAAATAAAATAAATAAATACACATAATAATAATAATAATAATAATAATAATAATAATAATAATAATAATAATAATTTAATAAATTCATTGAAATTTAATTTTTTTGATGCTTTTCTTCGTAATATCTCTTTGATAATCATTTACATTTATTAGGTAATTATTATTCAGTAGTTTCAAAATACCACATGACATTGATTATGTGGTGCTCTAAACCAATCATATAGCCAAAAATTTTATGAGTAGGTAGTTAAGAGATAAAGTATGACTCATTTAGTGTATATTGTGATTTCATATTAGGTACCACGTAAATCTCATTAGTTAGGAGTATCATGCAAACTATGTCATCTAACAAGTTTTCCTACTCTACATTTTTAGTATTTCAAAACAACCATCATTGTGATTAGAATTATAATAATGTCACTATTATATCATTTTGTATATATTTAAAATTTGTAATTGTTTGCAAATTATTATTATTATTTTGGTCTAATAATAGTATGTTGACATTGATTATTTAAATAAAAAAACATGATAATTTTTTTTTTAAGGTGGAGAAAATGCAATTCAATGTAGCAGTCACAAAAAATTATATTTTATGTAGGAATTTTATTTTAAAACAAAATACTTAAGGTAAATTACACTTACCTCTCTTGAGGTTTCTGACAATTACAGGGACCTCCTCTATAGTTTAAATGATTACACTAACCTCCCTTGTTTTTGGAATTATTATCAAGATTTCCCTACTGTTAGACTATTTAACATAATATGTTGATGTCATACTGATGTCATACCAAAAATGATAAAATTGCCCATTAATTACTTTATCTATTCAAATGAAAAATTTCACTCACTTCCCTTGAGGTTTTATATATATATTATCAAAAACTCATACATATTTTTCATTATTTAATAAAATTCTTAAATTTCATGCAATATTAAATAAAATCTTTAAATTATTAAATCATTTAATGAAAAAAAAACTTAATTTTTATTGATAAAATACTTAAAAATAAATAATATCTCTAAAATTAATTTTAGATATATCCTAACAATTTAATATAAGACTTATTGCACACCATATAAATAACCTAAATTTATTATTTTAAGTAATGCATTTATTATTTGATTTTTTTTTTGAAGTTAAAATAAATAGATTTTTTTTTTCCCGGCAATTGCATTACTTATTTATTCATATGTAAAAAAAAAATTATTATTTTATCTTTTTAAATCATATATTATTCTCAAATATTAATTTTTATCTTTGAGTCATTAAAATTAGTCAATGCATATTTAAAAAAACGCAAGATATAATATTTCTTACATGATTAAAAAAAATAATAAAATAAAAATAGAAATAAAAAAATTTAACCACCTCACAATAAATTAAAATTAGTTAATAGGAAATGAAAGATTAAGAAATCATTTGAGAATAATAAACTGTTATCCAAAAGACAACATAAGAGAGGGGTGAATTAGGGTTTTACAAATAAAAATAATAATACCCTAATAAAAATTATGACTAGCATAATAGATAAATATAGTTAATGAAATAAAAATAATTAAAACAAGTGTTCTAACAACTATGTCAATTAATGATTTTAGCACAATAAAAATATGAAATATAACTATGGTAATTTAAATAAAATAAACAGATAAGGGAGAGAGAGACAAACAAATTTATAGTGGTTCGGCTTCAATTCGACCTACGTCCACTCCTCAAGCTTCACTTGAGATTTTCCACTATTCTCTAACTTCACAGGGTGCTAGCAACCTTTTCACAGATGAAACAATCCTCCACAGATTTTAGACAAACTTTTAAGTCAAGAACACCGAGTGTACTAAACTCTTACAAGGTTGAAAAGAAAGTGTTTTTGCTTTCACAGAAAGCTACAAGAATTATCTTTCAAAGATAGATATAAAAATGAAGCTCTGGTTTTTCTGTAAATCTCACACAGGAAAGATGGGTTTAAAGCTATACGTCTCAGTGTATAATTTCTGAAAAATGATGTAAACAAAAATTGAAGAACACTTCTCAGAGAATTTTTCAGAGGATAGATGCGAGTGATTATAGATCAAAGAATATTTTTTGGTTTTTTTTGTAACTTATTTACATTAGAGGCTTTGGTATATATAATGAAACTTATAGCCGTCTATAGCCGTTATATTCATTTGAATATCTTCCACTCCATCATTACTAATTTGAATATCTTCCACTCCATCATTATTAATTTGAATATCTTTCACTTGAACCTTTTGGCCTGCTGCTGTATTGGGCTGTTTGAACCTTTGTTTTTGGCTGTTTGAACCTCTAATTTAATCAAATATTAAATACATTCTAACAACATTTAGAATAAAAGTTTTAGGTAAGAAATAATGGGACAAAATAAATTTTGACTCTATTTTTCTCTTCCAAATAAATTAAAAAACAAAATTAAATAAATCATCAAAATAAATAAGTCTAACAACCTCCCCCTTTTTTATGATGGCACACAATGATATTTTGATTTGATTTGGGCGTAAGAAAAGCTCTCCCTCAAGTCATGCTCCCTGAATTCATTTCTAAATACATAGGTTAGCACATATGTAATAAATAAGCTTTAATTAGAGACATGATATGAGACTAAGATATCAAACTATAAATACATAATCATCAGATTAGTTTTCAAATAATACCATAATTTGAAAATAATACTATAATACATAACATCATATAATTTCTCCCCCTGTGACATTATCAAAAGGAAATCATGGGTCAGAATCTGGAGGAGAATGAGGAAAATGATAGTGATAAATGACATCTATACAATTCAAAACATATATATACATATATATACGATTTGCGCGCCTCTATCTTTTCCGTCGAAAAGCGCGTCGGACACGCCCTTCTCGCTTTTGTGTCAGCCGACTGACAAAAGCGAGACGGGCCAATCAATGGCCTCGGCTCTCTCCCCCTCTTGTCATCTTCTCCTCCGTCTTCTTTTTAATCACTCTCTTCTCCTTCTTCTTTCTCAGTCGCTTCCATCTCTTTCTTCTTCTACGTGAGAGAGATAGAACAGAGAAACTGAGCAGAGCAGAAAGGCTGCCAAAAACGTCCCCCCATGTCGATTACATCTCTCTCTTTTACTTTATGGCCTCGTCCCCATCCCCTTACTCTCTTTCCAGACTCGAATGATCCCGTAAGCACTATAGGGCCGAATGCCCTGGATCCTACTCTTCCCAACCTTCCTATGATGTCGATTGAGAAAATAATGGCTGTTCAATCAGACATTGAAGCCAATCATTTTATACTGACGTCCTGTATGGAGACGGTGACTGCAGTCACAAAATTGGCTCACCGACTGCAAAACAGGATGAGTGAGCTCCACCAGGTCAACGCCCTACTCTCGCTGCTCCAGCGCATGTACAAGGATGCGCGAGCATAGATTTGCGCACTGAAGGCCAAAAATAAAGAGCTTAAATGGAAGATCACCTCCATGGCCCGATTTGGAGCAACGTCGTTCTTGGCCTTTGATAATCAGCGGGGAGTCGTCGCTCTCGACGAAAGCACGGGGGCAAGGCCTTCAAGGGCCTCCTAAGGTGATAAAAAGAAGAAGAAGAAGGTGGTGGAAGAGGTGAGTAAGTGAGGTTGACCAATGGCCGGAAAAATGAAGGGAATTTTTTTTTTTTAATGTAAATATGTATATTTTGATTTGTGTTTGTTTTTATGTTTAATGTAATCACTTGAAGATTAAAGTAAAGTGTAGAAAAAAATAAATCAAAACTAAGCCTCAGGGCAAAACAACAAAAAAAATGATGAAAATAAAAGAAAAAAAATATTAAAGGAAATGAAGCCTATTAGTAAAACAACAAAAAAAAAATAAAAAAATAAAAGATATTAAGCCTAATAGCAATAAAAAATAAATTAAAATAAAATAATACAAGCAGAAATTATACTTAATGGGATGTCGGTGTTGCTGGAAGGGTAATGCAAAAAAATACCATGAGGGTTTTAAAGAAAATTAATCTATGCAAAGTTAATTTTACCTCAAGATGCAGAACCAAAAAAAAATTACATAGTTGAGAATAGCAAACTGTTAAGGATAATAAATATATGAAGGACTTGAGAGCATGCAACTGATATAAATGTTTTTATATCAATGTAGCAATACACATATATCATTTTAACAAAAATTTAAGTTTCACAGTCATAACAAAACTTTTTAAGTAGAAATCGACATTCCAAGTTCGCCACGAATAAAATTGAAGCGATCCTCGCTTAGGGGTTTTGTAAAAATATCCACCAATTGCTTGTCGGTGTTTACAAATTCAAGTACAATATCTCCTTTTTGAACATGATCTCTTAAAAAATGATGTCAAATTTCAATATGTTTTGTTCGTGAGTGTTGAACTGGATTTTTGCTTAAATTGATGGCACTAGTATTATCACATTTAATAGAGATATGATCATAATGCAAATCAAAGTCCTCGAATTGTTGTTTCATCCAAAGTATTTGGGTACAACAACTTCCGGAAGCTATATATTCAGCTTCGGCTATTGATAAAGCAACAGAATTTTGCTTTTTGCTAAACCAAGATACTAATGAGTTACCAAGAAAGTGACAAGTGCCACTGGTGCTTTTTCTATCAAGTTTGCATCCGGCAAAGTCGGCATCCGAGTAACTAATTAAATCAAATGCAACACCTCTAGGATAAAACAGTCCCAAATTTTGAGTGCCAACAGGATATCTAAAAATTCTTTTAACAGCACTGAGATGTGATTCCTTAGGATTTGATATGCACACATACAAACACTAAACATAATATCGGGTCTACTTGCAGTTAAATAAAGAAATAAGCCGATCGTACCTCGATATTTTGTTTGATCAATGGACTTACCTTTTTTATCATTGTCTAGCTTAATGGATGTGCTCATAGGTGTTCCAACTATTTTTGAGTCATACATAGCAAACTTTTTGAGTAGTTCTTTTGTGTACTTAGCTTGGTTGATAAAAATTCATTCCTTACATTGTTTGATTTGAAGCCCAAGAAAATAATTTAGCTCCCCCATCATGCTCATCTCAAACTCACCTTGCATACACTTAGCAAATTCCTTACACAAGGTTTCATTAGTAGCACCAAATATAATGTCATCTACATATATTTTCACAATAAGTAAATCATCATTTTTAGTTTTAACAAAAAGTGTTGTGTCAATCGTTCCTCTAGAAAAATGATTTTCAATCAAAAATTTACTTAATCGTTCATACCATGCACGAGGTGCTTGTTTCAAACCATATAAAGCTTTTGATAGTTAAAAAACATGATTTGGAAAAGTATGATCTTCAAAACCTGGGAGTTGTTTAACATAAACTTCCTTATTTATAAAACCATTAAGAAAGGCACTTTTACATCCATTTGATAAAGTTTGAAATCTCTAAAACATGCAAATGCAAGTAACATGCGAATGGTTTCTAATCTAGCAACCGGAGCAAAGGTTTCATCGAAATCAATACCTTCTTCTTGATTGTATCCTTGTGCAACAAGTTTAGCCTTGTTTCTTATAATTGTGCCGGATTCATCAATCTTGTTTTGAAAGATCCATTTGGCACCGATAATGGTATGATCTTTAGGTTTTGGCACAAGTTCACATACTTTGTTTTTCTCAAATTGGTTAAGCTCTTCATGCATAGCTATTATCCAATGTTCATCGAATTCGGCTTCTTGAAAGTTTTTAGGCTCAATCTGTGAGAGAAAAGCCAAGTTACTACAAATATTTCTAAGTGAAAAGCGAGTTTCAATACCTTTTGTAGGGTCACCTAGGATTAATCCTTAGGGTGATTATGAACAAACTTCCATTCTCTTGGCAAATGATCATTGTTTCCTCCTTCTTCTTGAGGTGGGAGAATAGGTTGTTCAGTCTCTTTGTTCAACTTACATGGTTGGTTCTCTTCTTTGTAGATACTTGAATCTTCCACATTTGGTTCCATATCTATATTATCACTAATAATTTGCTTTCGAGCAAAGATGTTAGTTTCATCAAATGCCACATGTATAGATTCTTCCACAACAAGAGTTCTTTTATTAAAAGCACGATAAGCTCTGCTAGTTAAGGAATAGCCAAGAAAAATTGCTTCATCAGATTTTGAATCAAATGTACCTAAGTTATCCTTACCATTATTATGCACAAAACATTTACAACCAAAAACATGCAAGTGACTAATGTTGGGCTTTCTATCATGCCAAAGTTCATAAGGAGTCTTTTTTAGAATAGGTCTAATTAATGCACGATTTAAAATACAGCATGCGGTGTGAACGGCTTCGGCCTAAAAATATTTAGGAAGATTATTTTCGTAAAGCATTGTTCTACTCATTTCTTCTAAAGTTCTATTCTTTCTTTCTACTACACCATTTTGTTGAGGGGTTCTAGGTGCTGAAAAATTATGTCCAATACCATGCTCATCACAAAACAATTCAAATTTCTCATTTTCAAGTTCTCTACCATGGTCGGTTCGAATATTAGTAATAAGAAAGCCTTTTTCATTTTGAATTCTACGACAGAGTTTTGTGAAAACAGAAAATGTCTCATCTTTGTGTGCTAAAAACATAACCAATGTAAATCTTGAATAATCATCAACAATAACAAGACAATAATGTTTACCACCTAGACTAGATGTCTTTGAGGGACCAAATAAATCCTTATGCAATAGTTGTAAAGGTCTAGTTGTGAAAATATGAGATTTTGATTTAAATGATGTTTTAGTTTGTTTTCCTTGTTGACAAGCACTACAAAGATGATCTTTTTTAAATTTAATTTTTGGAAATCCAATGACCAAATCCTTTCTCAAAAGTCTAGCAATTAAATCTATATGAGCATGACCAAGTCTTCTATGCCATAACCAATTATTTTCATTATTAACATATAAACATTTAACATCACTAGCATAGAGATCATTAAGATGAAAAACATAAACATTATCATGGCGATTACCAACAAATAAAGCTTTATGATCATTTGTGCTTTCAATTGTGCAATGTGATTTATCAAAAATAACTCGATTATCTTTATTACATAATTGACTAATACTAAGTAGGTTATTGTAGACACCCCATTTTTGACCGACCTTAAGACTCAGACGTCACCGTTTGAGCGCTTGGTGATATTGCATATCGTGCTCGTTCAGAGGTTTCAGAGTCTCGGCTGCGAGCCTTGCCTTCGAACTTCCGGGCTTTTCTGTGCCTTGCCTTAGTTTGCGAACCAGGCTTCGTTTTCTCCGTTTTCTCCGTTTTCTCTTCGCAAAGGGAGGGAGAGGTCTCGCAGATCATCTCTCAGTGGCCGTAGGCTACGTTTCATGGTCGTAGGCTATTTTTCCCGTTTGCAGCCCGGTTCCCGATTTTTGGAGCTGTCGGCCGTGTGCTTCGGTTCGGGACCGCTTAACCACTTTCGTTTGCTCCGGTTTTTGGCACACATCTTATTTCCTCCCTTTTGAGGGACACTGTGGCTCGAGAGACCAACTTCGTGGTCGAATGCCACCTCCGGTGCTTAACAGTTAGTTTTCGGGGCCCCAGGCTGCGCGTTTTGGCCCTCGAACCTTCGTTTTGCATCGGTTTGGGTCCATTTTTGGCAGAGACCTTATTTTCATTGGTATGAAGCTTGTAGAAGGGTGGGAGGCCAGCAATTGTTCTGAGGACCAGCTTTATTCCTTCAACGCTCTCCGTCGCCCGTTTTTCTCGCTAGAAAGCTGGTGTTGACCACCCCCGGGCCATTTTTTTGGGCCATCAACCACATATTTGTGTTGTACACACCTGGGAGGCCACCAATATGGCATGGCTGGCCATTAACCCTTCCTGACCCTTTTGAACCCCTCTGAAAAGTTGGGTTTTCTCTCTCCTGGTTCACTTTTTCTAGGTTTTGACCACATGGTTGTGTTGTGCACACATGAGAGGCCACCAATATGGGTGGCCGGCCAGTTTTCCTTGATTGAACCTTTTGAACCTGGCTGGCCGGCCACCTGGACTCTCTGAACCTGGCCAGCCATGCTCCCCACACCTTGTTCCTTCCAACTATGCCCTCCTTTCCCCCCCCCCCCCCAGATTCTGTATCCGAGGGGGGAACTTTTGGGAGGGAAATTTGAATTCAATTTTCCCCCTTTTTCTCCACTCTTGTGCCTATATAACCAGGCCCTCCAGCTCCATTTTGGAAGGTTACAAAAATTGCTTTGAGCCTCTTGCATTAACTCTTCCTCTCTCTCTACTCCAAGCCTCAAAACCCCAAAGTTCTTGCACCAATCCATAGCACCACACCTCCTCACTCCATTCTAGCAACTTGGAGTCCATTTCCAGAGGCTAGGAGCACCATTTCTTCGACCAAAAACTGTTGAAGACATAGGCTACAAGGGTGAGTCCCATTTTCCCTCTTTTGTGCACTATTTTGGTCTATATCTTAGCTCCTTGTGCTTATATTTTTGGGCTCTGACCCAAACTAGAAATAGTCTTATTTTGAGCTTCTTGTCATGTTTGATTAAGGGCCTTTCCCTGTTTGAGGCTTCCTTCTCACCTTTTGTGTTTAAACTCTCTTTTAGGCCTTTTTCTTGCATAGTATTTTAGGCTTATTTGTGAGCTGTTTTGGACTTGGTCATAAACTGTAAAATATCTTGTTTTGAGCCCCTCTTCAACATTGTTGAAGGGCTCTCCTCTGTTTGAGGCCAGCAGCTATCACTTGCTTCTTTATCCCTCTTTTAGGCCTTTTTCTTGCATGAGAGTTTAGCCTCACTTGTGTTTATTTTCGTGGCTTAATGTAAATTGTAAAGTGCCATGTTTTGAGCCCCTCTTCAACTTTGTTGAAGGGCTCTTTGCCATTTGGGGCCGGCTGCTGTCCCTTGTCTCTATTCTCTCTTTTAGGGCCTTCTCTTGCATGTTGTTTTAGCCTTATTTGTGTTCATTTTTGAGACTTGTTGTGAACTAAAAAAAGGCTTGTTTTGACATCATCTTCATGTTTTATTAAGGTTCCATTTTTGTTTGGGGTCACATGCTTCCTTGTATGCTTGATTGTATCCTATTTTGAGCCTTACACCTAAGCTCCAATTGCATGCTTTGTTTGGCCTTCTAGCCATTGAAATCCAGTGGATTTTCAGTGGCTGGAACACTGTTTTGAGCCTCCAAATCAGAGGGGGCTGACCCCCTCTCTCCTTGACTTGTTTGGTGGTCATTTTGGCCTTCCAAAGAGACCCTATCTTGCATGCTTCTTAGTCACATTTCAGGGTCAATTTGGTGAGTTTTAAGACTATCATATTTGATTTTCAAAGTTGATTTGGGGCTGCCACATGTCTATCTTGTATATGCTTAAGAATCCCTTGTATAGCCCTCTAAAGGAGCTTATCATTTGTGCATGTGTTGGCTGCTTTTCAGAGGTTATTTGGGCATATTTTGGCATGTTTTATTCACTGATTTTTGCTGGTTTGATGAGTTCTTACCTGCTTCATACACTTTCCATGTAAACCATGTTTGCCAGTCAAAATTGCATGCTAATTTAAGTCATCTTGCTAGCACTTTTTGGCCACACTCTAAACTGGAAAAGTTCATGTTTTGGGACTGCCTTGACTCTGTCTTCATGCTTCATGTTCAAATAATGCATGCTTTGTATAGCTATAAGTCATTCCATGTGCCTAGTTTTGAGTTTCGAGGTTCACCTCATGCATCGGGTGCCATATTGCCATGCTTCGGGGCTATTTAGCATCATGTTTTAGTGCTGAAATTTGCATGTTTGCATACCATATTCCATGTCTTGCCATGCTTTGGTAGAGTGGCATTCGTGCCTTAGGTTCGGTCCTCGGTTTGCGTGCATGTGTGCACGCATCTCGAGTGTCTCATTTCCATCTTATGGCCTTTGATGTGAGTGTGGCTGAGGTCCACTCATGTTAGTGTAAGCCCATATTGCATTGCGTATGCCATCTTAGTCCTTTGCATTGCATGTGCTAGGTTGTATGTTAGAGCATCGTGCATGCCATGTTACATCGTGCATTGTGTATGCCATTTCATAGCATTGAGTATGCTAGGGTGTATGTTAGTCGCATTCATACATGTCATGCATATTTCATTGTGCTTGGGATAGGAGTTAGCCCGAGCACGGGAAACGAGGTACGTTTCGTACTCCGAGTGATGGAACGTGTCTCAATTCCCAGTCACCGACACTCCGGATTATCCATGATGGAGTCTCGGTCTTGTTGTGTTTATCTGTGCACTTATTCCATATTGAGTCGTGCAATTCGACTCTTCGGCCATCATGCATTGAGATGCGTGATTGGTGGCACGAGGATTGAAGACTACACTCCCTGAAGAGTAGTCGTGCATACATATGTGAAAATACATTGCCATGCCCATTTCCTGCTCTCTGTTATAGCAAATCAAAAACCAGCAGCCTTCCGAAGCTTGGCGCGCTTTCCAAAAACAATTGCAAACAGAGGCTAATTGGGGCATCGCGAGGATTTCCGCGCCGAACATGCATCATTCATCATCCGGAGCGGAGTCGAGGCAGTCCCTAGCTTGCATGCTAGTTTAATGCTTTCCTAGATTAATTTGTAAATTAATTAGGATTTTGTATTTATTCGGACTGTACTATTCATTTGGGACTGTATTATTTATTCGGACCCTCCGAGCGAGGGCACAATTGTAATAAGTGTGCGTGCGTGTGATGTATGTCTTCCAACCCCACGACTTTCTCCCTTTTATTTACCAGCTTATGATGGTTAGATTAGGGCATGTTTCAATTAGCATAAAGTATGACAGCATGTTTGCATTCATTCATCTGCTTTGCACGCACCGGGCTCGGCGCATCATACTAACTGCATTTGTATTTCAATTCCGAGTTGAATACATGTTAGCTGTAGCATTCCATATGCCATGTTTAGAATAGCCGAGCCTATCTTAGTTGCATTATTGCATGTGTTGCATTAGGCATTTCTGTATAGTTAGGATCATGCATGGATTTCTAACATAGCTTCCGTTTTGGCTTGGAGTACTCGGTAAGTTTTTACGCTTTAGCATCCTTGCATGAGTGTGAGTGACTGCCATGATAGCATGCTTACCATGAGGCTATTTGCTTATGTGATATAACTGCCCGAGTGCCTGTGGGTGAAGGTTGGGTTATTTGGATTGGAACAAATCATCGACTGTGAGTTTTAAGCCCACTAGATAGTGGCAAAACCATCTTTTTCTAAGCCCGCCCGAGGGTGGCAAAATTTGCATTTTAAGCCTACTTGCGAGTAGCAAACCATCTTTCAAAAGCAAACATGAAATGTTTTGTTCCAATTCAGGCGACCTGGTCTATACTTGTATGCTGTGCGCATCACATAGTAAAGCTAGGCTAATAACCAGAATAAGAGCACATAATGTTTTCAAAACTAGATATCATGTTTAGTAGAGGCCGATCTTTGATCGGGCGAGCGGGGGTGCTCACGAAGTGACCTTCCCCAATCGTACCCAAGTTCTCGAGCCGAGGCAACTTTGGTGATGACGGACACGTGGCCTTAGGCAAACGAGTCAGGGTTTCCTAAATTTCCCAAAAATAAAATATTTAGGTGGCGACTCTGTATCTGGCAAAGCAGTCCATGTTTGGCACTTATTTCAAAAATCTGTTTTCTCAAAACGATTTGCCGGATTTGGACTCTTTGGTTCAGATTAAGAACCGTGACAATTAGAGTCCTGAACTGTAGTGAGCCCAAAATGAACGGAACGGGGGACTCATTCCCTCCCGGGGCGTTCGGGGACGTCTACAGTTATGCTTAAGTCCATAAACAAGTAAAACATTTTCAATAGAAGGGTTAGGAGAAATACCGATGCCACCAATACCGATGATTTTTCCTTTCTTGTTGTCTCCAAAAGTAACAAATCCTCCATCTTTCGATGATAGTTTAGTAAAGAATGACTTATCTCCAGTCATGTGCTTGGAACATCCACTATCAAGGTACCACTTCCTTTCTTTAGCTCTGAACTTAAAACAAACCTACAATATGACAATCAAGTGTTGGTTTTTGGTACCCATAGTTTCTTGGGTCCTTCTTATTTAGTTTTGTTAGATCCTTTAATAATCCAAATCTTTTTAATTCCAATTTTCATATTCTTTTTGAATAGACAATAAGATATATAATGGCCTTTCTTTCTATAATAATGGTAAGTAATATGAGGGTGTGTCATGCGAGGTGCCTTTTTAAAAATTGTATTGAGTTTCTTTTGTTTCTTAATAGGGTCATATCTAATACCTGTTTTATCAAAAACACATCTTTGATTTCCAAAAAGCATGTTGAGATTATCTCTACCTTTTACAAAATTTTCAAGTGTTTTTGTTAAATCATCAACATTATTTTTTAAAGTAGTTTTCTCATTAGAGACAGTATCAAAATCATTTTTCAAAATAATTTTTTCTTTCTTTAATTCTTCTACATTAACAGATAAAGATGCAACAGATTTCTTCAATAAATTATTTTTGGTACAAACTTTTCTAAATTCATTTTGTAGTTCATGGAATGCACTTTCAAGTTCTTCATAAAGAGTAGTTACCTCATATTGAGTAAAGTCTCCATCTTCAAGAGCCATGAGACATAAGTTGGCTATTTCATTTTCAATTTCATCACTTGAGCTTTCTTCTTCACTTTCTCCCCAAGCTACTTCCATGGCCTTTTTGTTTCTTTTATAGTCTTTTCCATGATTCTTCAATTTTGGACAATCCATCTTCATATGTCCAGGATTTTTGCACTCATAGCAAATAATAGTGTCACGATCCAAACCCGCCCCTATGGGTTTAGCATCGTAACCGGCCAGTAATCCTTGGATTACCAAAGGCCTCTTGACATAATAACATATAGTAGGGGCTGCGGAAGCAAATATACTAAACATACATAGTCCATAGAGCTGTGCAGACATACATGGAACAGATAACTTAAAACTTTTTATAGACTTGGAGTGGCGACATAAATACAATATTTACACATCACTCCAGGTACATGTTATCAGAAATCTTGTCCAAGTACAACATGGTATAAACATAGTCTAATATGATTACAAAAACAGCCACGAAACTTGATTTCATTCGGAACTTCCTCGGGAGGCACAAAGGTTGGTTGACAAAACTGAAACATAGGCCGTCAACTCTGGGCTTGGTCACGAGCCTGCTCACCAACATGCATAATATAAATAGTGAGCGATCGCCCAGTGAATAATAACTAAGTAAAGATTTTACTGAATGATGTCCATACAGAAACAAAGTCTTGTACATAATCAGATGTCATAACAGAGTAGATTCTTTGGCGTGGTTACATTTGTATTTAGAACTTAAACATATATCATATTATAGTACATGGCATATCTATTAGTATTAACAAATCCGATGACCCACAAAGGACTGCCATGAAGGCTTTCTGATAACTCATGTACACAGAAACATTTCCGATAACCCATGAAGGGACCTGATGACTTATAAAGGGACACATATCATATGATGCTTACAGATGCCACGAATAACTTTTAGAATTTTGGACAATCATTCATTCATTCAAAACATAGCATTTCAGAAACTAATCATTACATATCATAGCGTTCAGAAAATATTTAACATTGAACATAACTTTACAAAGTTATTACTCACAAATAATTGGTAGCTTCGAATAGACGGCGAAGTGGGCAATTCAACTATCTTGAGGCGCGTGACTCAGGCTTGTCAAGGTGAGATCTAGAAACTTGATTCTTGAATCTCTAAGTTCAATTCTTCCTCTTCCTAGCAATTTCCCTTGGTTAAGCACAATTTTGATCTCAATTTTCCTTCCCTCTCTCTCTCTCCTACGTTTTTGCTTGTAGGCTCAAGAGTGTGTGTTGAATGAAGGAAAGAAAAGATAAGTGGAGGCTATAGGTGCTTTATATAGGCTTGATTAAGAGTTGGTTAATTAATTGACATTAATTATTCTAATTTAATCGTTCTGAATTGAATTTCAATTAAACCTACCATAAATTTCTAAAAATTCTAATTAACACATAAATCAAATCAATTTCTGAATCGGATGCCGATAAGGCATTCAATTCGCAAATCGAAACGAAAACAAGAACAGATCGTTCTACGCTAAA
Source organism: Camellia japonica (assembly GCA_030407325.1). Lineage (NCBI taxonomy): Eukaryota > Viridiplantae > Streptophyta > Magnoliopsida > Ericales > Theaceae > Camellia > Camellia japonica. The sequence goes on from JAPPVO010000031.1 coordinate 174,395,413, forward strand.
CATATATAACACAAAATAATGTAATGCACATGTAATTAACTCAGGATTTCTTCTTAATTACTTGTTAGGCACATTTAAGCATGAATTAACGTTAAATTATGGGTCGGGGTTGTTACAAATAGGCTCTTTCTTGTTATCTTTGTTGTACTCTTTCTTGAAAAGTCTTCTTCCTCTACAATTGTTTTTCTTGAAGTGCTTTTTGAGATTTTTACTAAACATGGCATAGTTTTCATCCTCACTGGAGTTTTCATGCTCTTCTTCATTTGATGAGGCTTTGAATGCAATTTCACTTTTCTTTTTGTTTTCAACATTCTCATGTCCTTTCATAGTGATCTCATGAGTTATAAGGGAACCCATAATCTCATCTAATCCAAGTGCGGAGAGATTTTTGGCTTCTATAATGGCCGTGACTTTTGCTTCCCAATTCTTTGGTAAACACCTAAGAATTTTTCTCACCAACTCACTGTTAGTATAAGTTTTGCCAAGAGATTTCAAAGAGTTTACAATTTTAGTAAATCTAGTAAACATACTTGAAATAGATTCATCAGAGTTCATTTTAAACAATTCATAACTATGAACAAGAATATCAATACGAGATTCTTTCACTTGGTTTGTACCTTCATACGTTACCTCAAGTTTGTCCCAAATTTCTTTTGCCGAATCACAACTTGAAATTCTATTATACTCCTTAGAGTCTAATCCACAAACAAGGGTGAGTTTGGCTTTAGCATTGGCTTGCAATAATTTATGATCCCTCTCATCACATTCATCTTCAGTTTTAGGTACACTAATATTGTCTACTAATTTGGTAAGAATTTTTGGACCTTTGGTGACAATAATCCACATAGCATAATCAGTGGCTTGTAGGTATAGGGTCATCTTATCCTTCTAATGACTATAGTTGTTTCCGTCAAACAATGATGGCCTATTTGTGGCTTGTCCTTCAGCTAAGGTTGCCATGGATCGAAACTCCCAGATGGTTAAATCTAAAACAAGAGTCTAGGCTCTGATACCAATTGTTACCCAAAAAACAACCTAAGAGGGGGGGTGAATTATGTTTTTACAAATAAAAATAATAATACCCTAATAAAAAGTATGACTAGCACAATAGATAAATATAGTTAATGAAATAAAAATAATTAAAACAAGTGTTCTATCAATTAATGATTTTAGCACAATAAAAATATGAAATATAGTTATGGCAATTTAAATAAAATAAAGAGATAAGGGAGAGAGAGGCAAACAAATTTATAGTAGTTCGGCTTCAACTTCAACTCGGCCTACGTCCACTCCTCAAGCTTCACTTGAGATTTTCCACTATTCTCTAGCTTCACAGTGTGCTAGCAACCTTTTCACAGATGGAGCAATCCTCCATGGATTTTACACAGACTTTCTAAGTCAAGAACACTGAGTGTACTACACTCTTACAAGGTTGAAAAGAAGGTGTTTTTGCTTTCACAAAAAGCTACACGAATTATCTCTCAAAGATAGATATAAAAATGAAGCTCTAGTTTTTCTGTAAACCTCACACAGGAAAGATGGGTTTAAAGCTATATGTCTCAGTGTATAATTTCTAAAAGAGGATGTAAACAAAAATTGAAGAACACTTCTCAGAGAATTTTTCAGAGGATAGATGTGAGTGATTATAGATCAAAGAATATTTTCTAGTTTTTTGTAACTTGTTTACATTAGAGGCTTTGGTATATATAATGAAACTTATAGCCGTTTATAGCCGTTGTATTCATTTGAATATCTTTCACTCCATCATTACTAATTTGAATATCTTCCACTCCATCATTACTAATTTGAATATCTTCCACTTGAATCTTTTGGCCTGCTGCTGTGCTGGGTTGTTTGAACTTATGATTTAATCAAATATTAAATACATTTTAACAACATTTAGGATAAAAGTTTTAGGTAAGAAATAATGGGACAAAATAAATTTTGATTCTATTTTTCTCTTTCAAATAAATTAAAACATAAAATCATCAAAATAAATGTTGACTCAATTTTTCTCTTTCAAATAAATCATCAAAATAAATTTTGATTCTATTTTTCTCTTCCAAATAAATTAAAAACATAATTAAATAAATCATCAAAATAAATAAGTCTAACATAAACAATTCAAACAATTTATTATTTCTTACACCTAAAATTAAAATTAATCTTTATTTGAATGAAGAAATTATTTGACAATAATAAAATACTCAATTAATTTGTTATGTATGATACTTAAAAAATCTATTTCTCTATCTTTATTTATCTCATTTAAACTATTTTATAAAATTAAATCTTAAAATTAATTTCTCACTTTCATTAATGGTTGAATTTTTATTTTATTTTTTGTTTATAAAAAGTTCAACAACTTGTAGGAAAAAATACAGCCAAGAAATTACATTTATATTTATTAAAAAAATATGAAAAATAAATAATAATTTCATATATATTTAATATGGTAAATTAAATTACATTCATTTATTTTTCTTTAGAGAATGTTTTATTTCGTTGTGTGTTTAAATCACAAGAATTTTCACTTTTGGCCACTAAATTTTTAGTCCCCAAAAGTTAATTTTTAGTCGTCGAACGGTTTTGGCGACTAAATTATTTGGTCGCAAAAGTAGTCGCCAAAAAATTGTTGGTAAAGGTAATTAGCGACTAAAATTATTTTAGTCGCCAAATGTATACAATTCCTGACTAAAATTTTAGTCGCCAAAAGGTTGGACATTAAATTAAATTAAACCCCTTTCGACAACCAAACTTTTAGTCGCCTAAAGTCTCACCTTTTTAGCTACTAAAATTTTAGTCAGCAAAGAGTTCTTTTTTGGCTACTAAGAATTTAGTAGTCGAAAGTCCCCATCTTTGGCTACTAAATGTTTAGTCGGCAAAGCGTTCCTCTTTTGGCTACTAAATATTTGGTCGCCTAAAGTTCTACATTTTTTGCTACTAAAATTTTAGTCGGCAAAAGTATTTTTATAATTTAATTTTTTGTTTTTAGTTACGAAATATTTTAGTCGCCAAATGTTTGATTTTCTTTTGGCTACTAAACTTTTAGTTCCCAAATGTCTTTTTTTTTTTTTTGGCTACTAAACTTTTAGTCGCTAAATGTCTTTTTTTTTGCTACAAAATTTATAGTCGCCAAATGTTTTTTTTTTTTTTTGGCTGCAAAACTTTTAGCGCTAAATGTCTTTTCCCAATTTCTTTTTACCTACTAATTGTTTAGTCGCCAAAAACATGATATTATGTTTTATCGCGAAATTATAATTTCTCCACAACATGTCTATATACAATGCAACCTGTAATACATATATAAACAAAATGATACATGCTATCAATCATTCCACAATCTGCATCCATATACCAAAAATAAATAACATTAAATATCAAAGTCCATACAAATCAACTATTGTCCAAACTAAAATAATAATTCCATACAAAATATATCATACAAAAATCAAAGCCTTCTGTATACAAAAAATACATTCTACCAAGCGAAATTACCATTTGGCATGGTACAAATTACCATCGTAATCTGTACCACAACAAAAGGTGATATATGTACCACGACAAAAGTTTTCTATGGACTATGACAAAATGTCCTATATGTACGCCGACAAATGGTATATATGTACCACGACAGAAGGTGATCTATGTACCACGACAGTCATTATCTGTTGATTGCCAAAAGTTTTCTGTATCAATAATAATGAACTACACAAAAGCTGAGGACGACAAAAGTATTATATTAGTTCTACACAAAAGTGAAAATTCTTCTCCATACACCAATATGGATTATCCACAAGTCCACGTAACAAAGCCATCTACAAAGAAAAACAAAAAACGAAACATTAGAATTGGTTACAATATATCAATTCAGTTAGCCATGTGAAACATGTTCTAACATGCATTTAAGGTAGAACAATGGAGAAATGTCTTCTTGGAAATAAAAGAAAGTATATATATATATATATATGTATCATGCAATATTTATTCCAACCAACACAAACAATGTAATATGTAATTTCTTCGTCCAATAAATATATAAAGGCAATTATTAGAATATGTAGATATTATTTTAATAAAATTGTTGCTTTTTGAACTAAGTGTTGCAAGTTTTTTGACTAAGTATAAGGCGTATTCGGGGGCTGTTATGAATTTTTGCCCCCGGAAAGCCCTTTTTTGAGTAAGTTTAGGGCGTATTTGGCTCTAACTCCTAACCTACGGGTCCGAATTACGTTCCGTTAGATCTCACAAATCCTATTTGTCATGGCGAAGCTATCCGTGTGACCCACACGGTCGTTCGGGGGCTGTTTTGAATTTTCGCCCCCGAAACGCCCTTTTTCGACTAAGTTTATGGCGTATTCGGCTCTAACTCCCAACCTACAGGTCCGGATTACATTCTGTCAGTTGTGACAAGTCTTATTTGTCATGGGGGAACTGTTTGTGTGAGCCACACGATGGTTTGGGGGCTGTTTTGAATTTTCGCCTCTGAAATGCCCTTTTTCGACTAAGTTTATGGCGTATTCGGCTCTAACTCCCATCCTACGGGTCCAAATTACGTTCCGTCAGTTCTCACAAGTCTTATTTATCATGGGAGAATTTTCTGTGTGAGCCACACGGTCGTTCGGGGGATGTTTTGAATTTTCGCCCCCGAAACGCCCTTTTTCGACTAAGTTTAGGGCGTATTCGGCTTTAACTCCCAACCTACGGGTCCGAATTATGTTCCGTCAATTCTCACAAGTCCTATTTGTCATGGCAAAGCTATTCGTGTGAGCCACACGGTGGTTCGGGGGGCTGTTTTGAATTTTCGCCCTCAAAACGCCGTTTTTTGACTAAGTTTAGGGCGTATTCGGCTCTAACTCCCAACCTACGAGTCCGAATTACGTTCTGTCATATTTCACAAGTCCTATTTTTCATGGAGAAGCTATCCATGTGACCCACACGGTCGTTCAAGGGCTGTTTTGAATTTTCGCCCCCGAAATGCCCTTTTTGGACTAAGTTTTGAACGTATTCGGCTCTAACTCTTTACCTACGGGTCCGAATTACGTTCCGTCAATTCTCACAAGTCCTATTTGTCATGGCAAAGCTATCTGTGTGACCCACACGGTCGTTGGGGGGCTGTTTTCAATTTTCGCCCCCGAAACGCCCTTTTTCGACTAAGTTTAGGCCGTATTCGGCTCTAACTCCCAATCTACGGGTCTGGATTACATTCCGTCAATTATCACAAATCCTATTTGTCATGGCGAAGCTATCCGTGTGAGCCACAGGGTCGTTCGGGGGCTGTTTTGAATTTTCGCCCCCGAAACGCCTTTTTCGACTTAGTTTTGGACGTATTCACCTCTAACTCTCTACCTACGGGTCCAAATTATGTTCCTTCAGTTCTCACAAGACCTATTTGTCATGGAGAAGCAATCCATGTGAGCCACACGGTCGTTCGATGGCTGTTTTGAATTTTCGCCCCTGAAACGTCCTTTTTCGACTAAGTTTTGGGCGTATTCGGCTCTAACTCTCCACCTACAAGTCCGAATTATGTTCCGTCAGTTCTCACAAGTCCTATTTGTCATGGTGAAGCTATTCGTGTGAGCCATATGGTTGTTCGGGGGCTGTTTTGAATTTTCGTCCCCGAAACGCCCTTTTTCGTCTAAGTTTTGGATGTATTCGGCTCTAACTCTCTACCTACGAGTCCGAATTACGTTCCATCAGTTCTCACAAGTCCTATTTTTCATGGAGAAACTATCTGTGTGAGTCACACGGTGGTTCGGGGGCTGTTTTGAATTTTCGCCCTCGAAACGCCCTTTTTCAACTAAGTTTTGGACGTATTCGGCTCTAACTCCTAACCTACGGGTCCAAATTACATTCCGTCAGTTTTCACAAGTCCTATTTGTCATGGAGAAGCTATTCATGTGACCCACACGTCGTTCGGAGGCTGTTTTGAATTTTTGCTCCCGAAACGCCCTTTTTCGACTAAGTTTAGGGCGTATTTAGCTCTAACTCCCAACCTACATGTGCTAATTACATTTCGTCTGTTGTCATAGTTCTTATTTGTGATGGGGATGGTGGCCGTGACATCCGTATAATGGTTCGGGGCTGTTTCGCATTTTTGTCCCCTTAACGCTATTTTTCTGTTAAGTTTAATGCGTTTTCAGCTCTAACTCCCAAATTACGTGTACTAATAACATTCCGTCTGTTGTGACAGGTTCTATTTGTCACGGGGAAGGTGGCCGTGACATCCGTACGGTGGTTCGGGGGCTGTTTCCCATTTTCGCTCCCTTATCGCCCTTTTCCGGTTAAGTTTAAGGCGTTTTCGACTCTAACTCCCAACCTACACGTGCTAATTACATTCCGTCTATTGTCACAGGTCCTATTTGTCATGGATAAGGTGGTCGTGACATCCGTACGGTGGTTCGGGGGCTATTTCGCATTTTCGCCCCCTTAACGCCCTTTTTTCGGTTAAGTTTAATGCATTTTCGGCTCTAATAATATAAACTCAAAATAATTACAAAGAAATGGAAGTACAAGACCTACTTACACAATTCAAGGCATAAATTGGTTGTATTTGCAATTCTCCCATCTTATTTCATGGCCTTCAAAAAATATGAGACTTTCACCGATAAGAATTTTTTAAAATTTTAAGCAATAGACTAAGTGGTCTAATGATTGAGTCACCTCTAATTTTACATATGTGGAGTTTATCTATTTAAGAAGGTGCACCTGTTACATATGATAATTTCACTTGCTAATGCCAATATATATCTTTTCACCGTATTTAAATCATGAATTTAGAGAGTAAATTAAAAATAAAATGGAAATAGAAATGAAAAACATAGATTAACTTAAATTTCATTCTTGAAGGGATGTTGGTGATAATAATTTTGTGTGTTTTGTTTTGTATTCGATTCTATGTCTTTAGACTTCTTGTTAATTTAATAGTAAGTTTCAAGACATAGATCTGACCACATAAGCAACACCATCAAAATAGATGGAACAACAATTTGAGTGAAACTATTTTTGTATGGCTAGAGATCATTGAAATGTTTCAATGTACTGAGAGATCATTGAAATGGTCCAGGGGCTACTTTGCATTTTCGCCCCCGGAACGACATTTTTCAACTAAGTTCAAGCCGTTTTTCACTCCAACTCTCAACCTACGTGTGCTAATTACATCATGTCTATCCCCATAGGTCCTATTTGTCACGGTGAAGCTACCCGTGACATCCATAGAGTGGTTCAGAGGCTACTTTGCATTTTCGCCCCTCGAACAGCCTTTTTCGACTAAGTTTAATGTGTTTTTCACTCCAACTCCCAACCTACATGTGCTAATTACATCTTGTCGGTCCCCACAAGTTTTATTTTTCACGAGAAAGCTGCCCGTGACATCAATAGAGCGGTTCGGGAGCTGTTTTGTATTTTCATCACATGAACGCCTTTTTTCAACTAAGTTTAAGGCATTTTTGACTCTAACTCCCAACCTACATGTGCTAATTACATGTCTTCTGTCCCCACATGTTCTATTTTTCATGAGGAATCTGCTTGTGACATCCATAGAGTGGTTTGAGGGCAATTTTGCATTTTTGCCCCCAGAACACCTTTTTTTAACTAAGTTTAAGGCATTTTTGACTCTAACTCTCAACCTACGTGTGCTAATTACATGTCATCTATCCCTATGGGTTCTATTTTTCATGAGAAAGCTGCCTGTGACATCCATGGAGTGGTTCGGGGGCTGTTTTGTATTTTCGCCCCCCCGAATGCCTTTTTCCAACTAAGTTGAAGGCATTTTCGACAAAGTAAACCAGCTATTTGGTTTGCTTTTCTTTTTTTTTTTTCCCTTAGAACAACTAAAGAAATCTTGGTTTGATTGAATTCAAAGTTGTACAAAGCTTTGTTTGTACTTTCAGAAGCTCAAAGTAAAAAAGCAAGCAAAATAAAATAGTAACTATTGTCTGAATTCTGAAAACAAAGCGGAGGAACATGCCAACTTGAAGATTGTTTGCTATCTTGTTTTCTATTTTTGTTTACTCTCAATTTCATATCATTCAGCATTTGCAAAAGGGACAAAGCATTTTAGGAATGAAGATTAAACAAGAAGTTCAAAAATACTAGAGCTTCATATAAACAAATAGTCTTAAGGGCATTATATAGCATGAAGATAAATCGGGCACAAACATTTTGATGAACAACAATCAAGATAGTTTAAAGAGAGCTACACATCCGATCATCACGAGCAATTAGTTGAATAAGAATGATGTGATGAGAAGAGAAAGATATAATGATATATAGTACTTTAAGTTTACCAAAATTCAAATGCACTCCAAATTGTTATCAATTCATATGAAATCTTGCAAAAAGAGATATGTGATGTAGAGATTAAACCAAACTCAATGACAAGTGCAATAAGAAGAAACAAAGTACCCCAAATTGTTCCACAAAATCCACATACAATCCAAATTGTAATCAAATATCAATTAATATGAAATCCTGCAACAAGATAAATGGGATGCAGAGATAAACCACCTGGTCTTTTTTTTAGTTGAATTTGAAGAAGTTTCAGATACAGCAAATGCCTCTTCCCGTGTCACCCACCTGCCTGTTTCATTTCATGGAAGTAAATATTATATCATAAGAACACAAAACCAAGAAGGATATTTTGGGAGGAGCAACAAAAAATGACTCAAAGTAAATCTACAAGAATAATCAAATATGAAACACATCACTACTTTTTAAATGCAATTGGTAGCTTATGAGTTCAGAAACAAAATCATAATTGTGTATCCAAGTGAAATTTCAGAAATATTACTTAATCATTGTATTACATAGCTGTAGAATCTTATCATGATCATCATCCTCAGAAATAATATCATGATCATCATCCTCAGAAGGATGCCCAAAATGCTACACACCATCATCAATTGCTATCAACATTAATAAAGCTATTAAAAAAAAATCTAATATTGAATTGAAGAGTTTGTCTAAATTTTATATAGGTTGAAGTTGTATGAAACTACATCTGACAAACCCAATGTAGAAAGCACAAGGAGACAAGAGAGCCTTCTAAAGCAAGAACAAACAGAGGAAAATAATCAATGACAGTAAAACTGCTGCATGGTTGGCTAGCGAGTCTGCAGTGAAATCATGGTAATAATGCATGCAAAAGAATGACACACTCATCAGGAAAAAAAGTAATGAGTCTCTGTCATATACTGATCTTCCAAGAGGCCTGCAAGCACTTTTGCTCAATAAATAATATTTGAAGGAGTCCCATTCATCAAAAGATCCTTGAAATCATCACTATCACAATCCTCAAACTCAAAAGGAATAGGCATTCCACTCAATTCCCTCTCCCTAACGTAAGGCACGGTTATAAGATATACAAATTTGGAAATAAAGATCATAAAATAATCTAGAAATATTTCCTAACTGTAAGATTGTATTATTTAAATCTTCGCAAATCAGCAGCTATATAACATGTAGTATGCTTACAGGAACAACACACAAATAATGAAAGTTATGAAACCATAAAATCTTGTGAGCAGAAAAGTATCTAACAACCACTAGAATTATTTGATTTGCAAGAAAATTGACGATACAAACCATTCATTGTGAACTTGCTTGGGAAAATCAGGTGGCACATCTCTGCTATTATATTACAGCAACCAGTTTAAACATATAATACATGTCATAACCTTCCCTTATATATTCTTGGCAGAGAAACCTCATAATTTCTCTCTTCTCAATGATCAAACCAACACCAACTAGGTCAAACAAGGTGCTAACAGCTAATTTTCTTTGTAAATGAGGCAATGACCATTAATTGCAGAAAAACCCCAAAGTCTCAATAACCCACCAAAAATTCCTTGAAAATGTTCAGCAAATGCTCGCAAGCCAACAAATAAAAGTGTGAATGCAAGAAAGAAGCAAAATAGTAACAAACAAATCTCAGAAGCCGCTGTTGGAAGAAGCTTTGCCTGGTCTAAGAGTGCTAGTTGTAGCAGTGCTAGTTTTGCTCATGATTCCCTTCCCAAAATACTGGGCAATCACAGAAAACCCATTTTGGACCCTAAATCGAACCCATTTTGGACACTAAATTTAAAAAAAAAAAACTCTGTCAAACCCATAAACCCTAAATCAAACCTATTTTGGGCATCAAACCCATAATTTTATAGAAATCAAACCACTTCAACCAAACCCATTTAAGAAATCAACACAAAATTAAACTAAAAAAATCATATAAAACCCTAGCAAGTGTGAGAAATTTGGAGATAGAGAAAGAGAGAGACAGAGAAAGAGACCGAGATCGACAGAGAGGAAGAGAGACCGAGTGCGACAAAGAGAGAGAGAAAAACTTATGATTTGTGGCAGTGGCAGTGGTGATTCGCAGCAGTGGTGGTGCGATGTACGATGGTGGCTATCGACGGTGGGGTGGTGAACGTCAGTGGCGAGCGAGGGTGAGATTTGGTGGTGACTGTTCTGTGTGTGAGAGAGTTGTGTGTGAGTGAGAGAACAGAGATCTTTTGTTTCTTTGAAAGAGGGGCGCGGGCGCCAATATATTCGCTTCCCTCTAAAAAAAAAATTTGTTTCTACCTTTAGCGACCAAACTTATATTTGTCACCAAATAATAATCAATACCAACTAAAATTTTTGTAGCCAAAGAGTAATCCAAAAAATAAGCCTACTATTTGGCGACTAAATTTTTTTTTGTCGGCAAATGGTTGTATACAACGACTAAAATAGGAATTAGTAGCCTAAAATGTAGACCAATGCCGACTAAAATTTGTTTAGTCGCCTATTACATCATATTTAGCGACTAAATTTTTTTTTATTCACTAATAACTAATATACGGCTACTCAAAAATTTTAGTAGCTAAAATATTAAACATTGCTGACCAATAAAAATTTTAGTCGCCAAAGGTCTGATTTTTGGCGACTAAATTCGTTTTAGTCACTAAATTTGGTTGCAAAAAGTGCAAATTGTTGTAGTGAATTAGTACTAGAGTATGATTCTCAGTCTTGTTAATAAAATTGTATGAGTATTAGATACATAAAAGAAGTAAAATTAGATAATTTAAATAATAAAAATTCGATATAAATAATAATAGAACAAAATAAAGGTGAGAAATTAAAAAATAAAATAAAAATTTAACCATTAATGAAGTTGAGAAATTAATTTTAAGATTTAATTTAATAAAAATAGTTTAAATGGGAAAAGTGAAGATGGAGAAATATATTTTATGTATCATATAACAAATTAATTGAGTATTTTAGTATTCTAAAATAATTTCTCCATTCAAATAAAGATTAATTTTAATTATAGGTGTAAGAAATGAGAAATTATTTGAATTGTTTATTATTCTCAATTGATTTCTTGACCTTTCATTCCTTATTAATTAATTTTAATTTATTGTAATGCGATTATATTTTTTTCACTTATATATTTATTTTTTAATTTTTTTAATCATGTAAGAATAACTTGCATTTTTATTTTTTTTAAATATGCATAGAAATTTAATGACTCAAAGATAAAAATTAAAATTTATTAATAATATCTTAACAATTTAGGGATAAATAATTTTCTTACATATGAAATAAGTAGGACAAATTGTTGGGAAAAAAAATTAATCCATTTATTTCAACTTAAAAAAAGAAAAGAAAAAAGAAATTTAAATAATAAATGCATTAATTAAAATTGATAAATATTTAGTTGTTTATATAGTGTGAAATAAGTCTTATAAATATTGTATTAATTATTAGGGTCTTATATTAAACTATTAGGATTTTAAGTTAAAATATGTATGGATCTTTAATAATATATATGCAAAACCTTAGGGGAGGTGAGTGAATTTTTTTTATTTAAATAGCTTTTTATATCTTCTTGGTCAATTCAAAGGGGGCAATGTGGCCATTTTGGATGGAAAAGTAATAGCGTTTGTGCTAAATTAATGGATTGGAATAATCTTGATAATAGTTTCAAAAATAATGGAGATTAGTGTAATTATTGAAATAATAAGGAAGATTTTTATAATTGTCAGAAACCTCAGGAGAGGCAACTGTAATTTACCCAAATGCTTACAATGATGACTTTTATTTATAAATTTATCGCATAATTTTTGTTGTAATTTTTGCATAAATGTTTGGCATAAACAGATTTTTTTTCTTTAAATGGAAAACGTGCATAGTATGTATACTTTTTATTTAATAGATATTGTCAACGAACAAAATGACTTCATTGATAATTTAGAATTTAAAAAAAATATATTTTATTTTATTTTATTTCATAAATTCCTATGTTCGCTGGATATTGGGTGCGACGTACCCTCAGAATTGTGTGTGATCGAATTATGTGTACATAAAAAAATTGTTCGAATTATTGGTAGACAATTGAGATTCTCTGCTGCTGTCTTCTCTATTTACATTCAATTTCATTCTAAAATTTTTTTGATCGGCAAGTTTCATACTCAATTGAACAGAACGTCCTTTATAAAAAGAATTAAGATTTTCATAATTTTGGAATGAAGAGAATCACAGTACATAATACCAAAAGAAAGAAAGAAAGACTTCATATGTATGAACCATATATCATAATCAGGGATGAAGCCAGAATTTTATCACCAAATGAGTCAGAAAACGAATAATTTTTCTCACCATATATACAAACATATATGTATGTATAATATAATATATAAATTATATATATACTTAAAAAAAAATTCATATATCATAGAAATAATCTCTAATAAGATGAATAAATTTTTTTTTTGATAGAAAATAAAAAGAAAATGCAAGATGGAAGAATGATTAGATGTCTTTTATATTAAGATGACATTTTATTTATGAAACAAAATATATAATTTTAAAAATATTATGACAAACAAAATTTTTTACAAAAACAGAAGACCATGCCCCCATAGGTTTTACCTAATTCCGTTCCGGATCATAATCATATCATAAACAAACACAACTTAACAAAGATTACTTAAAAAAAATCAAAGAATTGATTAATTCAATTATCCGCACGTAAACCAATAATATAATCAGACACAACTATCAACCCTATGATCAATCCTATGATTTGATTTGTGTGTTCCTAGATTTTCTGATGAACTATATCTCGGTAGTACAAGATGATCTACACATGGGGCATTGACCGGTGTTTGGCAGCCACTGGAACACACAGTCTCTGTGGAACACATGCGAGCAAGGAGTCGTCGCAATTATAAACCTCTCCAAATAAATCGAACACTTATCATTATCATCTAACGATTCATCGCGATCAAATCTCTTCACCTTCACCGCAGCCTGAACTTGATTTAACGTACCAACAACAATCTCTTCGTCATCTGTTTTACACACACGAAACTCTATCTCATTCGAATTCCCATTAACATATGCAAATTTTTGGTTGTTAATAACAACACCACCATCAGCTTCATCTTCTTTGTTTGATGAATGGGTAGGCACTGAAAGCATGGAATGAATGCTGCCGATTCTCAACATGGAAACGTGTACATTGATGACGATCATGGGTTTCTTCGAGGAGGTTTGGTTGTTAATGTTGTTGAATCGAAAGCAACTGAAGAGGTAGTTAGATATGTCTCGGGCTAGCTTTGGAATAATTTCCAATGGGAAGAGTTTTGTTGTTGGAATTGCGAGATGAAGCCAACATTCCATGGAGTCTTTGTCGCGTAAGGTTTTGTAGTCGAATTTGATGGTGTCTTTTTGTTCTATAAATGTGTCGTGTTTGGCATTGGTAATATAACCTTCTTTGCATTTAGAGACTCGTTTGATCTCACTGTTGACTAGTAAATTGAAGTGGCCTTGTGATTCTGAAACAGGAGGGTAAACGTTGATGTTGTCGTACTTTTGATTCCACTTGTAGACTCGAGCATATAGGCCTAGGACTTCTTCATTAAGGTAAGCCATCTCTCTCTCTCTCTCTCTCTCTCTCTCTCTCTCACTCTCACTCTCTCTCTCTCTCTATAAAGTATTGTTGAAGCAGGGTAATGGGAGGTAGGGGTTTTGTGAAAAGAGACGAGTATGAATGAGTTGTTTATATAAAGAGATGGGTTGTGTTTCTAATTTTATTGAAGGTTTTGGAAACTTTTCTTTTTATGTGAATCCTAGTTGGATTTGGATTTGGAACGTGAGGTTGTGGGTTTCGAATGTGAGGGAAGCCACTTTGTGCAAATTATGTCAAATGTTAGGTCTGTATCCATGGGGACTAAATTGGACGTACTTTTTAAATAGATGTTTAAATTTTCTATATACAGGAAAAATGTAATGATGAATGGATTGCAGGTGCAAAATCTAGTTGCAAAATTGTTGACTCCAAATTGGGCAAACAAGTAATTCTTCCTTTTAGACTGATTAATTTTCTATGCAAAATTCATGGCTTAGTATAGCACTCACACAAGTTAAATTTTCTTTTGCCACAATCCTGCAAATCCCACAGATTACAAGAATCAAGCCGTCCCTCACTTACATTGCCGCAGAGGAAGTAATGAGCCTTGTGACTGCTCAAGGTCTTGAATTATTCTACTCTTCTTTCTAGCTTGTGGTTTACCATTAGATGTTTCATTGCATGATGTAATTTTTTATTTATTTATTTTTTGAGGTAAATCTCTGTTTGTTCATGACAGTGGCGGAGCATAGTGAATTGAATGAGGTGTGGAAAGACATTCTGAATGCACAGGGTGATGAAATATATGTGAAGGTAAATTCCCTTTTGTAGTGTAATTATTTTAATTTTTAGATATTCACGTTAGCACGGAAAGTTTGGGTTGAGTGCTGTTCTGAGGTTAGAGAACAGAATCAGCTTAAACTAAACGTGACTCTTCTTGTTCTGTTGGTCAATCAAAATTCACACAATATTTTCTTGTTCTGTTGGTCATTATTTTTTATTTTTTATTTTATTTTCTGGGTTTCTGAGCTAAGAGTACCTGAAAAGTAAAAGCAATTGACAAAAATTTTGAAGAAAGAAAGGAACCGTCGTTGCCAAACCAAGCCCACAATTTTTAAAGAACAATATCACTTGAAATCTTTTGTAGGGTCATGTGAATGAAGACATGGTTTTCTGTTGCCAAAGTAATTTCAATAGAACCTAATAATTTTTAGTTTTATCCTACCCAAGTAGGTAATGTATTATCAGCTTAACCAGGAATCCTCCATTATTACTTCTAGTATGTTTATGACCAAACCATCTATCCATTGCCGCTGATTTGTTGATTTGCTTATGTTTATTATTGTTATTGTTATTATAGGATATCGGCTTCTACATGCAGAAGGGGGAGAATCCTTCTTTTGCTGAGCTGTCTGAAAGAGCATATTTACGACGAGAAGTAGCCATTGGTTACATGAAGAACAATACGAAGGTAATTTATGTCTTCTAGCTTGAGAGTATTCAAGTATGAGAAATGCTGGGGAGATAGATGTTGGGAGAAAACAAAAATAGCGGAAGTGTTTATTCTCCCTCTTTGTGTGAACCTATTAGGAAGCAATTTAATAGAGCACAATATATTCTAAAAATAATCTAAAAGTGATGATCCAACAATCACATAATAAGACGATAGCAATTTTTAACGTGGAAAACCTTCCCGATGTGGAAAGGAAAAACCACGGGACCGTAGTCCACCAAATATCTCCACTATAAACAAATAATGGGTATACAAAAGTTCTCTCTAGATAGAACTAGAGGCAAACAATCAAGAACAACTTACAAATAAGCTTCCTTGGCAACCAAAGATCAAACTACAAAGTTTAAGAAAAATCTCACAAAAAATGGTACTGTTCACGGGTCAAAAACCAGCAGTAGAATATTCCAAATCTGATCTCCACCGTCCAGAATTTAGAGTCTTGAGTTGTGAACTCGCCTACCAAATTTCAGCTCAATCGGACCACAAATTCTTGTTGATTGGATAGCTTGATCACTGCTGGACAGAATTTCTCTTCTCCTCTCTGTTTTGGTGGCAGCTTCTACGTCTCTGTTTTGTGTACAGAGAAAGGGTTTGTAATCCTAAACTTATGGGCCAGATCTTTTCAAAAACATAACTTCTCCATGTGGGCTTTGGAATTCACATGGGCTTACTAAATGTTTTGGGCCTTCCTCCACATAGGATGGAAACCCAACCCAACAAATCTCCCCCTTTCCAACTAGGTGGAGGGATTGTCCATCCTGACAATCGAGCAACACGTCTCAAGCTTCTCCCTTACCAAAGCTTTTGTCAGCATATCAGCACCATTATCATCAGTATGAATTTTTTCAAGTTCCAACAACTTATGATTAAGAATGTCTCTTATCCAATAGTACCTCACGTCGATGTGCTTCGACCTCGAATGGAATGTAGAGTTCTTAGCCAAGTGAATAGCACTTTGGTTATCACAAAACAACACATATTGTTGTTGTTTGAAACCAAGCTCCGTCAAGAACTTTTTCATCCATAGCAACTCTTTACAAGCTTCCGTTGCCGCAATAAACTCTGTCTCTGTTGTAGAGAGTGCAACACATTTTTGCAACCTTGCCTGCCAAGAAACAGCTCCACCTGAGAAAGTGATTAAATAACCCGAAGTAGACTTACGGGTATCCACATCTCCTGCCATATCTGCATCAGTGTAGCCAACTAAAATTTGTTGTCCATTTCCAAAACTGAGTGTCAACCTGGAAGTGCCTCTAAGATATCTCATTATCCACTTTACTGCATTCCAATGCTCTCTTCCTGGATTTGAAAGAAATCAGCTAACCACACCAACTAAATGAGCTATATCTGGCCTTGTGCAGACCATTGCATACATTAAGCTTCCCACAGCTGAGGCATATGGAACTCTTTCCATATCTTCCTTCTCTTTATTTGTAGAAGGGCTTTGATTAGTGCTTAACTTAAAATGAGTAGCAAGAGGTGAGCTAACCACTTTAGCATTGTTCATATTGAATCTTTCAAGCACTTTTTCAATGTACTGCTCTTGTGACATGTACAATTTCTTCTCTTTTCTGTTTCGATAGATTCGAATACCAAGAATTTGCTTTGTTGGCCCCAAGTCTTTCATGGCAAAGAACTTGCTTAGTTGCTTCTTCAATTTGTCAATTCTTGAAGGATTCCTGCCAATAATCAACATGTCATCAACATAGAGCAGTAAAATAATAAAATCATCATCAGAGAATTTTTGCACAAATACACAATGGTCAGAAGTAGTTTTCATGTAGCCTTGCTCCTCCATAACTGACTCAAACTTCTTATACCACTGCCTGGGTGCCTGCTTCAGACCATAAAGACTTTTCTTTAGCTGACACACATAATCCTCTTTTCCTTTCACCCTAAAACCCTCTGGTTGTTCCATGTACATCTCTTCCTCCAAGTCACCATGAAGGAAGGCAGTTTTCATATCCATTTGCTCAATCTCTAAGTCTAGACTAGCGGCTAAGCCAAGAACCACACGAATAGAAGACATTTTTACAACTGGTGAGAAGATCTCATCAAAATCAATGCCTTTTCTCTGACTGAATCCTTTAGCAACTAGTCTAGCTTCGAATCGTGGTTGTGAAGTGAGTTCATCATGTTTCACCTTGTACACCCACTTGTTCTTTAAAGCTCTCTTGCCCTTAGGCAGTTTCACCAACTCAAAAGTGTGATTGTCATGCAATGATTGCATCTCATCTTGCATCGTATCAGCCCATTCCAGCTTATGATCATCTTCCATGGCTTCTGCATAACCCTTGGGCTCTCCCCCATCAGTCATTAACACATAGTCATCTGCAGAATACCAAGTGGAAGGATGTCGGTCTCTAGCTGACCTCTGTAGACACCCCATTTTTGACTGACCTTAAGACTCAGACGTCACCAACTGAGCACTTGGTGATATTGCATATTGTGCTCGTTCTGAAGTTGCGGAGTCCCGGCTGCGAGCCTCGCCTCACCTCCGGACTTCCGGACTCTTTTATGCCTTGCCTCAGTTTGCGAACCAGGTCCCGTTTTCTCCGTTTTCTCTTCGCGAAGGGACGGAGAGGTCTCGTAGATCATCTCTCAGTGGCCGTAGGCTACGTTTCGTGGTCGTAGGCCATTTTTTCCGTTTGGAGCCCGGTTCCCGGTTTTCGGAGCCGTCGGCCGTGTGCCTCGGTTCGGGACCGCTTAACCACCTCTGTTTGCTCCGGTTTTTGGCATACACCTTATTTCCTCCCTTTTGAGGGACACTGTGGTCTGAGAGACCAACTTCTTGGTCGAACGCCACTTCCGGTGCCTAACAGCCTGTTTTCGGGGCCCCGAACTGCGTGTTTCGGCCCCCGAACCTCCGTTTTGCATCCGTCTTGGTTCATTTTTGGTGGAGACCTTATTTTCATTATTAGAAAGGTCGTAGAAGGGTGGGAGGCCAACAATTGTTCTGAGGACCAGCTTTATTCCTTCAACGCTCTCCGTCGCCCGTTTTTCTCGCTAGAAAGCTGGTGTTGACCATTCCCGGGCCACTTTCTTTGGCCCTCAACCACATATTTGTGTTATACAGACCTGGGAGGCCACCAATATGTCATGGCCGGCCAGTAATTGTTCCTGACCCTTTTGAACCCCTCTGAAAAGTTGGGTTTTCTCTCTCCTGGTTCACTTTTTATGGGTTTTGACCACATGGTTGTGTTGTGCACACATGGGAGGCCACCAATATGGGTGGCCGGCCAGCTTTCTCTGATTGACCCTTTTGAACCTGGCCGGCCGGCCAGGGGAGGTGGCTGGCCGGCCACTTGAACCCTCTGAACCTGGCCGGCCATGCTCCCCTCAGCTGGTTCCTTACAGCTGCACCCTCCTTTCCCCCCCAGATCCTGTATCCGGGGGGGGTCTTTTGGGTGGGAAATTTGAATTCAATTTTCCCCCCATTTCCTCCACTCCTTTGCCTATATAACCAGACCCTCCAGCTCCATTTTAGAGGGTTACAAAAGTTGTTTTGAGGCTCTTGCATACAACTCTCCCTTTTCCTCTCTTCCACACCTCAAAACCCTAAGCTTCCTACACCCTTTACCCTACACCTCATAGCACCACACCTCCATCCTCCATTCCAGCAACTTGAAGCTGATTTCCAGAGGTTAAGAGCCCCCAAACCTGGTCCAAGAGTTGTTGAAGCTTGGTTCTACAAGGGTGAGTCATTCTTCTCCTTTTTCTAGTCTTTTTTTGCTCAATATATTAGCTCATTTTTCTTGCATTTCTGGGCTCCGACCCAAACTGAAAATAGTCATATTTTGAGCTTTTTTTCATGTCTGATCAAGGACCTCTTGCTGTTTGAGATCTCCTACTGTCACTTGCTTCTTTAACTCTCTTTTAGGCCTTTTTTTGCATAGTATTTTAGGCATATTTTTGAGCTGTTTTGGACTTAGTCATAAACTGTAAAATATCTTGTTTTGAGCCCCTCTTCAACATTGTTGAAGGGCTCTCCTCTGTTTGAGGCCAGAAGCTACCACTTGTCTCTTTATCCCTCTTTTAGGCCTTTTTCTTGCATGATAGTTTAGCCTTAGTTGTGTTTATTTTCGTGGCTTGATGTAAACTGTAAAGTGCCTTGTTTTTATCCCCTCTTAAACTTTGTTGAAGGGCTCCTTGCCATTTGGGGCCAAATGCTGTCCCTTATCTCTATTCTCTCTTTTAGGGCCATTTTTGCATGATAGATTAGGCCTATTTGTGTTCATTTTTGAGACTTGTTATAAACTGGAAAAAGTCTTTTTTTGACATCATATTCATGTTTGATTAAGGGTATTTTCTTATTTGAGGTCACATGCTTCCTTGAATGCTTGATTGTTCCTTGTTTTGAGCCTTACACCCTAGCCCTTGTTGCATGCCTTGTTTGACCTTCTAGCCACTGGAATCCAGTGGATTTCCAATGGCCTTGATGCTGTTTTGAGCCTTCAAATCAGAGGGGGGTGACCCCCTCCCTCCTTGACTTGTTTGATGGTCATTTTGGCCTTCCAAAGGGACCCTATCTTGCATGCTTCTTAGTCACATTTCAGGGTCAATTTGGTGAGTTTTAAGACTATTATATTTTATTTTCAAAGTTGATTTGGGGCTGCCACATGTCTATCTTGTATGTGCCTAATAACTCCTTGCATGGCCCTCTAAAGGAGCCCCTCATTTGTGCATGTGTTGGCTGTCTTTCCATGTGTATTTGGGTGTATTTTGGCATGTTTAGTTCACTGATTTTTTCTGGTTTAGTGAGATTCCATGTGCTTCATATACGTGCCATGTAATCCATGTTTGATAGTCAAAATCGCATGCTATTTTAGGCCATCTTGCTAGCATCTTTTGGCCATGCTTTGAGCTAGAAATGTTCATGTTTTGGGACTTCTTTGACTCTGTCTTCATGCTTCATGTTCAAATAATGCATTCTTTGTATAGCTATAAGTCATTCTATGTGCCCAGTCTTGAGTTTCGGGGTTCATCTCATGCATCGGGGGCCATATTGCCATGTTTCGGGGCTGTTTAGCATCATATTTTAGTGCTAAAATTTGCATGTTTGTATGCCATATTCCATGCCTTGCCATGCTTTGGTAGAGTGGCATTCGTGCCTTAGGGTCGGTCCTCGGTTTGCGTGCATATGTGCACGCATCTCGAGTGTCTCATTTCCATCTAATGGCCACTGATGTGAGTGTGGTTGAGGTCCACTCATGTTGGTGTAAGTCCATTAAGCATTGCGTATGCCATTTCAATTCATAGCATTGCGTATGCTAAGTTGTATGTTAGAGCATTGCGTATGTCGTGTTACATCGTGCATTGTGTATGCCATTTCATAGTATTGTGTATGCTAGGTTGAATATCAGTTGCATTCATGTATGCCATGCATATTGCATTGTGTTCGGGATAGGAGTTAGTCTGAGCACGGGAAACGAGGGACGTTTCGTATTTCGAGTGACGGAACGTGTCTCAATTCCCAGTCACCGACACTCCGGATTATCCATGATGGAGTCTCGGTCTTGTTGTGTTTATGTGTGCATTCATTTCATATTAAGTCGTGCAATCGACTCCTCGGCCATCATGCATCGATATGCGTGATTGGTGGCACGAGGATCGAGGACTACGCTCTCTGAAGAGTAGTCAAGCATACATATGTGAAAATACATTGCCATGCCCCTTTCCTGCTCTCTGTTGCAGCAAATCAGAAACCGACAATCTCTTGGGACTTCGCGCAATATTCCGGGCTCAGTTGTAAACAGAGGCTAATCAGGGCATCGCGATGGATTTCTGCGCCAAGCAACCTAAACATGCATCATCCATCATCCGGAATAGAGTCGAGGCAGTCCCTAGCTTGCATGCTAGTTTACAGCTTTCCTAGTTTAATTTGTTAATTAATTAGGGTTTTGTATTTATTCGGACTGTAATTATTCATTTGGGACTGTATATTATTTATTCGGACCCTCCGAGCGAGGGCAATGTTGTAATAAGTGTGCGTGCGTGTGATGTATGTCTTCCAACCCCATGTCTTTCTCCCTTTTATTTACCAGCTTATGATGGTTAGATTAGGGCATGTTTCAATTAGCATACAGTATGATAGCATGTTTGCATTCATTCATCTATTTTACATACACTGGACTCGGCACATCATACTAACTGCATTTGTATTTCAATTTCAAGTTGAGTACTTGTTAGCTGTTGCATCTCATATGCCATGTTTAGAATAGCCGAGCCTGCTATAGTTGCATTTTTGCATGTGTTGCATTAGGCATTTCTCTATAATTAGGATAATGCATAGATTTCTAATTAGCTTCTGTTTTGGCTTGGAGTACTCGGTAAGTTTTTATGCTTTAGCATCCTTGCATACGTGTGAGTGACTGCCATGATAACATGCTTACCATGAGGCTATATGCTTATGTGATATATCTGCCTGAATGCCTGTGGGTGAAGGTTGGGTTATTTGGATTGGAACAAATCATCGACTGTGAGTTTTAAGCCCACTAGATAGTGGCAAAACCATATTTTCTAAGCCCACCCGAGGGTGGCAAAATCTGCATTTTAAGCCTACTTGCGGGTAGCAAACCATCTTTCAAAAACAAACATGAAATGTTTTGATCCAATTCAGGCGACCCGGTCTATACTTGTATGCTGTGCGCATCACATAGTAAATCTAGGCTAATAACCGGAATAAGTATGCATAAGGTTTTCAAAACTCAATATCATGGTTAGAGAGGCCAATCTTTGATCGGGCGAGCGGAGGTGCTCACGAAGTGACCTTCCCCAATCGTACCCAAGTTCCCGAGCCGAGGCAACTTTGGTGATGACAGACACGTGGCCTTAGGCGACGAGTCAGGATTTCCTAAATTTCCCAAAATAAAATATTTAGGTGGCGACTCTGTATCTGGCAAAGCAGTCCATGTTTGGCACTTTTCTAAAAATCTGTTTTCTCAAAACGATTTGCCGGATTTGGACTCTTTGGTTCAGATTAAGAACCGTGACATTTGAGTCCTGAACCGTAGTGAGCCCAAATGAACGGAACGGGGGACTCAACCCTCCCGGGGCGTTCGGGGACGTCTACAGTTTCTGGCGACTTTGCTGGGGATTTAGAGAACTTGACTCGAACTCATAATATCTGGTTTTGGCTACACTTGTGTGTTTCTTTGCATTGCATCTGCATTGGTGCGCCTAGGACACCGTGTTTGCCATATGCTATTCCTGAACGGTTTGCCGGAGGCTTGTCTTGTCAAGACATGACCATAAGGCTGACCGGTTGTGGGCTCTGCCAGTATGGGAACACAAACCCCGGTTTTACCAGGGCACCCTTTTGACCATTCGACCTAGTACATATCGAAATCCGTAGTGACCATTCCAAACTAGGACAGGTTGCTTACCCGATATAGGTTGTTTGAAACCGCTGCGTGCGTAGTGAAACCCTAGCTCCTGACAAAATAGGACAAGGAAATCCTACCCCAACATAAGGGTGTTTTGGCTCTCACTTGTCTGCTATGTGCTTTTAGAGTACGTCTCTATAGGAATGCATGTATCAGTCTACAAGTTTGGGCATCAGGCCTGCGGGCACCAGTTCAGTACTTTGGGATTCAGTTCACCTGAGGGTATCAGTTTACGGGAAGAATTTTGGGCAGAATTCTGTAGGAGGCACAGTCATTCAGCTCTGCTCATATGGGTTATCGTGAAATCGGGCTGAGATGCTGCATGTTTTCTCTTTTGCTAGGTAGTCTGGGAACCATAGCTTCAGAGGGCTTCAATATCCCCCGGGTACACCGAACTTGTGTTGATAGACGTTGTCGGGTCAGAGATTCAGTTCAAAGGCAATCAGTGTTCCTTTACCAGAGGTAGGGTGAAAAGGTCGATCAGGCACAGACCACCAGTACAGCAGCTGCCAGCTTAGTGGTCTTTGAACAGCCAGGTTGAGATTTCTGAGCCTACTGCAGACACAGATATACCAGTTGCTCAATTAGATCAGGACAATATGTCGGGTCTGGAAGAGATGGTGCGACAACTCCAGGATAGTATGAAAGCCATGCAGCAAGATGCTGTCCGTCAAGCGGAATTCACCAAGCAACAGGCCGTGGTCATAGCCCAATAGGCAGAGACAATTGCCAGGTTAGAGCAACAAACTGGGGTATCTACTTCACACCAGGCTCCTCTCCCACCAAGAGTTCCCATACTCGGGGAGGCAACCCACGTCCAGGATGATACGGACATTCCAGGCGGGCCAGCTCCGCCCCCGGTTCTACCCCAGCTATCTAAAACACCCACCAACTTACCAGACTCCCCCTTTGAGTTCGAGACGGACCTCACAGCATTGAAAGTGAGCAAGCTTGAGAAATTGTTCAAAAAGTCTCAGGGGGCTCGCTCTATTCCTGATATAGAGGATGGTTATACCGACTCAGTGGTGACCTTGCCGGAGTGGTTTAAAATGCCGCATATCGATCGATTTGATGGCTCTGAAGACCCAATGGTGCACCTCCAACTGTTTTCTGATATCTTGAGGCCAATGGGTTTGACCACAGCCCATAAATTGTCACTATTCGGTCGAACCCTGTCTGGGATAGCCGCAATCTGGTATGCAAAATTGGAGAACTCTGTGAAACAGAACTGGGAAGAGCTGGTTGAGGCCTTTATTGCTCAATACTCCTACAACACACAGATCGAGGTCACAACTCGTGATCTCGAAGTCACCCACCAAGAACCAAAGGAGGGTTTCTCAGAGTTCATGACGAGATAGAGAGCAAAAGCTTCAATAATGACCACTAGGCCCACTGATAAAGATCAGATTCGGATGATTGTGCGCAATCTCCAGCCCAAGCTTATGTAGAAAATGATTGTTCTCCCCTTCCCTACCTTTTTAGATCTTCATGAAATGGGGGTTCAAATCGAGGATGCCATCAGACAAGGGATCTTTGCAGAAGATAATGAGCCTTTGAAAAGGAATATTGCTCGCAGTTCCAATGCTACTACTGATGGTAGCACAGCTGCGAAATGCTCAGAAGTAGACACTATCACCACTTCCCTCAATGACCAAAAACCAACCACTTCAACTCGGCCCCAAGCCCGAAAATCTTTACATGAGTCTCTCCCAAGCTTTGAAAAAGCTGCAAGAAGAAGGGCACCTAGAACTCCTAGAACCCCAACCCCTTCCAAATCCTCTTCCACCAAGATATGACCCAGCTAAATACTGTGCCTATCATCAACAACACGGTCATGATACGAACCGTTGCATCCGCCTCCGTCATAAGATTCAGGATCTTATTGACAAAGAGACCCTAGCTCCACCTAAAGGACCTCAGGTTAGTACTGATTCGTCACCTCCCTATCTCAACCTCATCCATACACTACCATCCACCTTCGACCCCAGCATATACATCACCCTAGCCCATCTACCCAAGCCTGAGGTGTTCATTCCAGAAAGCATGGACTTATGCATAATGGATGCACCTGGACCCCAATCATCTCAAACCCGTGAGCCCACTACTTCTGAGCTGAAGAGAATGATCGAAGATCTTCTGAGAACTGTGACAGATTTGGCCTCCGGGACATTGGCTCCGTCATCAACCACATCACATACCAGGGAGTTCATGTCAAAAGGCTCCCCACTCTTGGAACGGGCTGCATTTGAGGAATGCCAATCCCTTGGCAAAGTGGAGGCAAGTGGAAAGAACAAGATAGGGGCGGACATGGATCCCCATGAACATCTTCTGTTGGCTGTTGAGGCTTTGAAAGCCGAGGGACTAAACAAAGAGCAAGTGCTCGTAGTTGTTGCAAAAACTGTGGACGACATTTTCGCCACTCAAGTTGGGGGCAGTTTGGATCAAGGGGCAAGCCGGGAGAAGGGTCGTTGTATCAGAAATGTTCCTTTCAGCTATAATCCTGCACTCGAAAAAGATCAACAAACCAGGCCAGCACCTGCCAATCCCTTTACTGGTGCGTCCAGCAAAAATCCACAAACCTTGAAGTACCAACCCCGAGGTCAGAGGGTCTTCCATGCCCTCTATATGCCTTTGTCCAAAGCTCTCCAAGTCCTTGTTGGACAAGGCCATCTCAAACCCCTTGAGCCTTAGCCTCTCCCAAATCCTCTTCCGGCTACGCATGATGTCGCCCAGTACTGTGCCTTCCATCAGCAAATTGGCCATACTACCGACAACTACTTCCGTCTTCGCCATGAAGTACAGGATCTATTTGACAACGGGGTCATTGCCGCGCCAAGCTCTGCAAAGTCTATCGGCACTGGATCGGTGAACTTGGGAGATAATGTGACCATGTGATCGGGGGATGAACCAGCTGTGGGTGGCACTCAATTAAACTCTAGACGTGGGAATGACACGCACTGTTCTGAGCAATACGCAAACACCAGTTTTTGTGCTTTCTAACTTGGGCATTGGGTCAGTCTTGTTGTTTGTACAGAGTCAGTCTTTTCTTACTGAGTCAGTTGGGTCTGTCTTGTTGTACCAAGTCAGTCTTATTTTGTTGGAGTTGGGTGATTTCAGGGGTGTTACCTCGGACATCACTATCTTGTTTTGTGTTTGTCTTGTCGTTTTGTCTTGAGTCTGTTTTTGCCACGGAGCCAGTTGTGCTAACAGATCTGAAATGAAATAGCAGTGATTTTCACATCCTTGTGTTTACTTCTGCCTTGTGCCAGTTATGCTAGAAGTTTGAATGAAACGGCAGTGCATTCCACCTGCTCTTCTGTGCCTCGAAATTATTGCATTGACCTAAGTTTTTCAAAACTTTTTGAACACTGCAGTGAAAACGAAGAGGAAGGAATTCCTCGGGATTTGCAAAAATTTGATCAATTGAGAGAAAGAGAGGCATGCTACGCCCTTAATGAATGAAATCATGCTTGTTAGTGCGAGTACTGGGAAGGATCCTGGCTTGATCCAGATTGGTTCTACACTGTCTTCAGTGCGAGCGACTAGTCGCTTCCTTAAAAGATTTCAAAAAATGTTTTGCGCGGTCCTGCGAAGACCTGTGTAGAATCGTTCTTGAGATTGTGCAGCTTAGGATCGCTCTCAGCCTCGAGACTCGACCCCTCTGCTTTCAAACCTTGAACTCAGATTCAGAATGTTCAACGGTCAATCACGATGTGAGGCCTGTGTGGCCAGATTTGACGCAGCCCTCGAACTAGGGCAGGGAAATCAGATCAAGAAGATCAGATGTCATCAAAAGAAGCTTGCGAAGCTAGATCAGAAGCACCCCTCGAACTAGGGGCAAAAATGTCAAAGGTGTTCGAAGATTCAAAAAATTGGGATGTTTTTCAAGCTAACAAAGATCGGCAAGAATGCCAAATCCCAGAAGAGAGGAAAGAAGAAAGAATTGCTGAAGGATAACTGAGTTCCTATCCACAACACTAGGGGCAGATTCAGCCCCCATTGGATGGACTCCTGCATCGTCAGCAAACAGCAACTATTCTCCTGGATTCAGATAACTTCAGGATCTCAAAACCATTCGACATGGACAAAGCTACACTTTTATCCTTGAGAGGCTCGCTGGGCTGAAAACCCGAAAGGGCGGCCCAGGCAAAAGTTAGAGCAAGAAAAGAAAAAAAGAAGAAGAAAAGAAGCACAAAAAAAGAGAAAAGAACAAAAAAAGAAAAATGCAAAGAAAAGAACAAAAAAAAAGAAAATCAAAAAAGAAATGAAAAGAATTGAAAAGAAGAAAAACAAAGCTCGCAAGGTTGAAAACCTGCAACAGGCGCCTTGGCAAAAGTTAGAGCATAAAAAGGAGAGGTTAAATACCCGAATGTACCTTAACCCCGAACTACATAAGGCTTGATTCCCATCTTTGGGATACGTAGGCAACTTCATTCTGAAGTCCAGCCGTAAAACAATTCAAATTCGATTATGTCCATGCGATGCTTCTAGTCATCTTTGTCTTCTCTGTATCTGAGGATTTGGTTGTGTTCGTTACTCTGAGATGCGTCGCAGTGCCATTCAAACAAGGGGCAACTTTCCGTTGCTATTCAATGCGCTGCGGTGCCATTCAAACAAGGGGCAACTTTCCGTTGCCATGTAGTGTCCTTCAGGAAAGGGGCAATTTTCCTTCGGATCTGAGGTTGTGCATCTCAAGAGTAGGTTCCGTGCTCGTTTAGCAGTGGCCGTTCGCGAAATAGTTTTTGAGAATTTTTACTGAGATTGACTAATTTTCTCGAAAAGTATTCCATTTTTCAAAACTGGACCATTTCTTGGACCCAAAAAAGGAAAATTTTCAGTGCTCATAGCCTGACTTGCATGATTTTAAAATCAGAAAATTGAACAAGCATGTTAATCTAACTCTCATTTTGGTCAAAATTGTCTTAGTAGAAAGCCAAAAATAAAAAATGGTCAAAATGATAAACTAGGGGCACAGTTGAGTCAAGTGTTCTGTCTTTTCCCCATTGTCAACATACATGCCAGAAAGGGCACCATACTTGCCAAGAAGGGCACTTTACCTGCCAGAAAAGGCACAACTGAAGGCGACAACAAAAAGGCCGAAAAGCTCTCACATCCTCTGAGCAATGAGGTATCAAGCCAAGTACGAAGCACAAACTGGAATGAATCCAGATGTTCCACTTCCTCATCTGGACATATCTGATCGCGTCCAAACTCCCCGGCAGAGCATCATCAACCGATGTCAGCTGCGAATTTGCTGCACACCCAGTTGTAGCACAACCCCTCTGTGGGAGGAACTCACTAGCTGCGCGCAGAAGAAGAAGGATCTGGCAGCATGCTAGGGGCAAGAGCCCGCAATTTCTTGTTCATCCATCAACCACCCAGGGGAGGGATAAAAAAATGAGAGATTAAAGAATAGAGAGATGTGCGTTGAGAGAAAAAGTAAGAAAAGGGCTTTTTCAGGAAAACAGAGCTTGAGGGCTGAGTGATGTGAGAATCACAAATAAGAAAAGGGTGGGAAACAATACCCGGAGAAACTGGCTCCTCGTGCACCAAGAGGTCTCTTGTCTTTGTAACACAGTTGAGAGTTGTGTTTGTGCATTTTGTTTGTCTCGATTCTTGTTTTGAGCGTTTAAAGTGTCTATAGATGTGTTTAGGTTGTCTTACCTTGTCTTTTCCTTTGTTGTCGAGTCGTGGTGTAGGCTCAATACCCGGTTGAGAACCCTTTTCTCATTTCAATTTCAAAAATCGTTTTGTGCTCAGAGTGCCGTGCCGTTTTCCACATTTGTGCAAATCAGGATTGGTTCTTTCATAAAGTCGCGGGATTCAACCCAGGTCATGTGAAAACAGTAAAACCAGGACCCATCTGAAGCTATGAAAGTTCTGGGCTACAAAGCAAAAGAAAAGAGGGAAAATGTCGGGCATCTGAGATTGTTTCAACTTCTGCAAGTTCCGTCGTTGCATCTTGTATGTTCAGAATGAGTAGTGTCTTGTATGAGCTGTGTGCCGAATAAACAAAATACTGTGTTATAGGCTGTGAGTTCAGAATGAGTTGTGTTCAGAACGGACCGTGTGTTCAGAATCAGCAGTGTCCTGCGTAAGCCGTATATTCCAAAATAAGTAGAATATTGTGTTATGAGCTGCATGTTCAGAATAAGCAGTATGTCGATGCGGGCTGTGTGTTCAAAGTGAACAGAATACTGTGTTGACTGTTTCACTGTTTCAAGCCAGAATGGTGATCAGAAGTGCTCTTCTTGAGTACCATTCCCCGCGAGAGTAAAGCGGTTTACCGCCACTCACTCCATGAGGTGCTTTCTAAAGTACCGCTTTGTTTGTTTATTGCATTCCTTAAACATCACGCTCCGCATTGCTTACAACATGTATCGTATCATCACACTTATTGCATTTATTTGCATCTTGTGTTATCTCTTATTGTTTATCCTTTTACGCTGAGCAGCGTTTAGGATCGTTGTCCCCCGGGACTCAACTTAGGTTGCGTGGAACACGCTCCCGAGTTGTTTACCTCTTTTCATGATTTCAGCGTGGTTAGAGTGTTCTCTTCCTCACACGATTTCAGCGTGTTTGGAATTTATCCCAGGTTGCGTTGTAGACGCGCTGGGCGGATTGTTTTTGGACCTCCTCTCACGATTTCAGCGTGTTTAGATTTTATCTTAGGTTGCGTTGTGCGTGCACTTGGGCGGATTGTTTTTGGATCTCCTCTCACGATTTCAGCGTGGTTTGAGTGTCCCGTTCCTCATACGATTTCAGTGTGTTTAGAATTTATCTCAGGTTGCGTTGTGCGCGCACTTGAGCGGTTGTTTTCGGACCTCTTCTCACGATTTCAGCGTGGTTAGAGTGTTCTCTTCCTCACACGATTTCAGCGTGTTTGGAATTTATCCCAGGTTGCGTTGTAGACGCGCTGGGCGGATTGTTTTTGGACCTCCTCTCACGATTTCAGCGTAGTTTGAGTGTCCCGTTCCTCACACGATTTCAGCGTGTTTGGATTTTATCTCAAGTTGCGTTGGGCGCGCACTTGAGCATTTGTTTTCGGACCTCTTCTCACGATTTCAGCGTGGTTAGAGTGTTCTTTTCCTCTCACGATTTCAGCGTGGTTAGAGTGTTCTTTTCCTCACACGATTTCAGCGTGTTTGGAATTTATCCCAGGTTGCGTTGCAGACGCGCTGGGTGGGTTGTTTTTGGAGCCTCTCATTCCTCGCACGATTTCAGCGTGTTTGGAATTTATCTTAGGTTGCATGGAACGCGCTCCTGATTGATTTTCTTTGTTCTTCCTCCACTCACGAGTCTAGCGTGGTTGGCGTGTGTTCACCCTTTGCATCTATTGTACTTTCCGTTGCATCGCATCTATTATCTATTGCATCACATCTATTATATCCATTGCATCGTATCTATTTTACTATCTGGTCTAGGAGACCTTAAATCCTCCGGTCTAAGGAGACCTTAAATCCTGCATCATTATTCGTATTGTCTTGTGCATTCCCGGGTCTAGGAGACCTTAAATCCTCTAAAGGTGCAATTCCTTTGGTGTTTGTCGTGCCCGAACGACTTCCAGTGGTCTGGTATAGCCACCTGCCTTTGTTAGCAGTGAGTTCCTAGGAGATCAACTGAGACGGTGGAAGCTAGAGTTCGAATGGCTCTTGCCTAAAACGCAAAGGTTCGGGATTTCCGAGACTAAAGTCTGGTTTAAATACCCAGGGGTATATCATCGGCTTGAAATCTGTATGGCAGCCCCATAGATTGAGATAGCATATGTATGCGCCTCAATTCTGGATACCGAATCAACCTAGTCTATCACCCTGTTGGAGAATAGGGAAAGCTGCAACCATAGTCAGGGAGAAAAGTAGTACCTGCAGTTCAACCAAGAAGAAGCGAAAGATTCCCACATCAGCATGAGATAGGACATCACCGAGGCACGATATTGTATGTACGGTTCATTTGAGGCTGGTGCAACCAGACGAGCCGCACAGGTATTGTGTCTTCTCCGTGTGAGATGTGGCGACAATTGAATAATTCTCTGCATTCTTAAACTGCATGAAATGTAATTGTTGCTTTGCATTCTTGCTTAAAACTGTTGCATCTTTTGGTGAATACTTGCTTCATTATAGCTTGCTACATTTGCATGATCATTGAGTTACATCCGGCTTTGTGCATATCGATTTGCATTTTGCCCCCCTCCTGCGGGCATGCCTGCGGGCACATTTCTCTGTTATCTAGTATGTTTGTCTGAGTCTTCGGCCTTGTCAAAAATGGGTCGTCTCTGGGCTTTGACATTCACTCCCGTCACTTCTTGACTTTCGAGTTCTGTCAAAGAGGGGCAACTGTAGACATCCCATTTTTGACCGACCTTAAGACTCAGACGTCACCAACTGAGCACTTGGTGATATTGCATATTGTGCTCGTTCTGAAGTTGCGGAGTCCCGGCTGCGAGCCTCGCCTCGCCTCGCCTCCGGACTTCCGGACTCTTTTATGCCTTGCCTCGATTTGCGAACCAGGTCCCGTTTTCTCTGTTTTCTCTTCGCGAAGGGACGGAGAGGTCTCGTAGATCATCTCTCAGTGGCCGTAGGCTACGTTTCGCGGTCGTAGGCCATTTTTTCCGTTTGGAGCCCGGTTCCCGGTTTTCGGAGCCGTCGGCCGTGTGCCTCGGTTCGGGACCGCTTAACCACCTCTGTTTGCTCCGGTTTTTGGCATACACCTTATTTCCTCCCTTTTGAGGGACACTGTGGTCTGAGAGACCAACTTCTTGGTCGAACGCCACTTCCGATGCCTAACAGCCTATTTTCGGGGCCCCGAACTGCGTGTTTCAGCCCCCGAACCTCCGTTTTGCATCCGTCTTGGTTCATTTTTGGTGGAGACCTTATTTTCATTATTAGAAAGGTCGTAGAAGGGTGGGAGGCCAGCAATTGTTCTGAGGACCAGCTTTATTCCTTCAACGCTCTCCGTCGCCCGTTTTTCTCGCTAGAAAGCTGGTGTTGACCATTCCCGGGCCACTTTCTTTGGCCCTCAACCACATATTTGTGTTGTATAGACCTGGGAGGCCACCAATATGTCATGGCCGGCCAGCAATTGTTCCTGACCCTTTTGAACCCCTCTGAAAAGTTGAGTTTTCTCTCTCCTAGTTCACTTTTTATGGGTTTTGACCACATGGTTGTGTTGTGCACACATGGGAGGCCACCAATATGGGTGGCCGGCCAGCTTTCTCTGATTGACCCTTTTGAACCTGGCCGGCCGGCCAGGGGAGGTGGCCGGCCGGCCACTTGAACCCTCTGAACCTGGCCGGCCATGCTCCCCTCAGCTGGTTCCTTACAGCTGCACCCTCCTTTCCCCCCCAGATCCTGTATCCGGGGGGGGGTCTTTTGGGGGGGGAAATTTGAATTCAATTTTCCCCCCCTTTCCTCCACTCCTTTGCCTATATAACTAGACCCTCCAGCTCCATTTTAGAGGGTTACAAAAGTTGTTTTGAGGCTCTTGCATACAACTCTCCCTCTTCCTCTCTTCCATACCTCAAAACCCTGAGCTTCCTACACCCTTTACCCTACACCTCATAGCACCACACCTCCATCCTCCATTCCAGCAACTTGAAGCTAATTTCCAGAGGTTAAGAGCCCCAAACTTGGTCCAAGAGTTATTGAAGCTTGGTTTTACAAGGGTGAGTCCTTCTTCTCCTTTTTCTAGTCTTTTTTTGCTCAATATATTAGCTCCTTTTTCTTACATTTCTGGGCTCCGACCCAAACTGTAAATAGTCATATTTTGAGCTTCTTTTCATGTTTGATCAAGGACCTCTTGCTGTTTGAGATCTCCTACTGTCACTTGCTTTTTTAACTCTCTTTTAGGCCTTTTTTTGCATAGTATTTTAGGCTTATTTTTGAGCTGTTTTGGACTTGGTCATAAACTTTAAAATATCTTGTTTTGAGCCCCTCTTCAACATCGTTAAAGGGCTCTCCTCTGTTTGAGGCTAGCAGCTACCACTTGTCTCTTTATCCCTCTTTTAGGCCTTTTTCTTGCATGATAGTTTAGCCTCACTTGTGTTTATTTTCGTGGCTTGATGTAAACTGTAAAGTGCCTTGTTTTGAGCCCTTCTTAAACTTTTTTGAAGGGCTCCTTGCCATTTGGGTCCAGCTTCTGTCCCTTATCTCTATTCTCTCTTTTAGGGCCATTTTTGCATGATAGATTAGCCCTATTTGTGTTCTTTTTTGAGACTTGTTATAAACTGGAAAAAGTTTTTTTTTGACATCATCTTCATGTTTGATTAAGGGTATTTTCTTATTTGAGATCACATGCTTCCTTGAATGCTTGATTGTTCCTTATTTTGAGCCTTACACCCTAGCCCTTGTTGCATGCCTTGTTTGACCTTCTAGCCACTGGAATCCAGTGGATTTCCAGTGGCCTTGATGCTATTTTGAGCCTCCAAATCAGAGAGGGGTGACCCCCTCTCTCCTTGACTTGTTTGATAGTCATTTTGGCCTTCCAAAGGGACCCTATCTTGCATGCTTCTTAGTCACATTTCAGGGTCAATTTGGTAAGTTTTAAGACTATCATATTTTATTTTCAAAGTTGATTTGGGGTTGCCACATGTCTATCTTGTATGTGCCTAATAACTCCTTGCATGGCCTCTAAAGGAGCCCCTCATTTGTGCATGTGTTGGCTGTATTTCCATGTGTATTTGGGCGTATTTTGGCATGTTTAGTTCACTGATTTTTTCTGGTTTAGTGAGATTCCATGTGCTTCATATACGTGCCATGT
This sequence comes from Camellia japonica, assembly GCA_030407325.1. Classification (NCBI taxonomy): domain Eukaryota; kingdom Viridiplantae; phylum Streptophyta; class Magnoliopsida; order Ericales; family Theaceae; genus Camellia; species Camellia japonica. The sequence continues at coordinate 174,428,954 of JAPPVO010000031.1, forward strand.
AATCCATGTTTGATAGTCAAAATCGCATGCTATTTTAGGCCATCTTGCTAGCATCTTTTGGCCATGCTTTGAGCTAGAAATGTTCATGTTTTGGGACTTCCTTGACTCTGTCTTCATGCTTCATGTTCAAATAATGCATGCTTTGTATAGCTATAAGTCATTCTATATGCTCAGTCTTGAGTTTCGGGGTTCATCTCATGTATCGGGGGCCATATTGCCATGTTTCGGGGCTGTTTAGCATCATATTTTAGTGCTGAAATTTGCATGTTTGTATGCCATATTCCATGCCTTGCCATGCTTTGGTAGAGTGGCATTCGTGCCTTAGGGTCGGTCCTCGATTTGCGTGCATGTGTGCACGCGTCTCGAGAGTCTCATTTCCATCTAATGGCCACTGATGTGAGTGTGGCTGAGGTCCACTCATGTTGGTGTAAGTCCATCATGCATTGCGTATGCCATTTCAATTCATAGCATTGCGTATGCTAGGTTGTATGTTAGAGCATTGCGTATGTCGTGTTACATCGTGCATTATGTATGCCATTTCATAGCATTGTGTATGCTAGGTTGAATATCAGTTACATTCATGCATGCCATGCATATTGCATTGTGTTCGGGATAGGAGTTAGCCCGAGCACGGGAAACGAGAGACGTTTCGTACTTCGAGTGACGGAACGTGTCTCAATTCCCAGTCACCGACACTCCGGATTATCCATGATGGAGTCTCGGTCTTGTTGTGTTTATGTGTGCATTCATTTCATATTAAGTCGTGCAAATTGACTCCTCGGCCATCATGCATCGATATGCGTGATTGGTGGCACGAGGATCGAGGACTACGCTCCCTGAAGAGTAGTCAAGCATACATATGTGAAAATACATTGCCATGCCCCTTTCCTGCTCTCTGTTGTAGCAAATCAGAAACTGGCAATCTCTTGGGACTTTGCGCAATATTTCGGGCTCAGTTGTAAACAGAGGCTAATCAGGGCATCGCGATGGATTTCTGCGCCAAGCAACCCAAACATGCATCATCCATCATCTGGAATAGAGTCGAGGCAGTCCCTAGCTTGCATGCTAGTTTACAGCTTTCCTAGTTTAATTTTTTAATTAATTAGGGTTTTGTATTTATTCGGACTGTAGTATTCATTCGGACTGTAATTATTCATTTGGGACTGTATATTATTTATTCGGACCCTCTGAGCGAGGGCAATGTTGTAATAAGTGTGCGTGCGTGTGATGTATGTCTTCCAACCCCACGTCTTTCTCCCTTTTATTTACCAGCTTATGATGGTTAGATTAGGGCATGTTTCAATTAGCATACAGTATGATAGCATGTTTGCATTCATTCATCTGTTTTGCATGCACCGGGCTCGGCGCATCATACTAACTGCATTTATATTTCAATTTCAAGTTGAGTACTTGTTAGCTGTTGCATCTCATATGCCATGTTTAGAATAGCCGAGCCTGCTATAGTTGCATTTTTGCATGTGTTGCATTAGGCATTTCTGTATAATTAGGATCATGCATGGATTTCTAATTAGCTTCTGTTTTGGCTTGGAGTACTCGGTAAGTTTTTATGCTTTAGCATCCTTGCATGCGTGTGAGTGACTGCCATGATAGCATGCTTACCATGAGGCTATATGCTTATGTGATATATCTGCCTGAATGCCTGTGGGTGAAGGTTGGGTTATTTGGATTGGAACAAATCATCGACTGTGAGTTTTAAGCCCACTAGATAGTGGCAAAACCATGTGTTCTAAGCCCACCCGAGGGTGGCAAAATCTGCATTTTAAGCCTACTTGCGGGTAGCAAACCATCTTTCAAAAACAAACATGAAATGTTTTATTCCAATTCAGGCGACCCGGTCTATACTTGTATGTTGTGCGCATCACATAGTAAATCTAGGCTAATAACCGGAATAAGAATGCATAAGGTTTTCAAAACTCAATATCATGGTTAGTAGAGGCCGATCTTTGATCGGGCGAGCGGAGGTGCTCACGAAGTGACCTTCTCCAATCGTACCCAAGTTCCCGAGCCGAGGCAACTTTGGTGATGACGGACACGTGCCCTTAGGCAACGAGTCAGGGTTTCCTAAATTTCCCAAAATAAAATATTTAGGTGGCGACTCTGTATCTGGCAAAGCAGTCCATGTTTGGCACTTCTTTTCTAAAAATCTGTTTTCTCAAAACGATTTGCCGGATTTGGACTCTTTGGTTCAGATTAAGAACCGTGACATTTGAGTCCTGAACCGTAGTGAGCCCCAAATGAACGGAACGGGGGACTCAACCCTCCCGGGGCATTCGGGGACGTCTACAACCTCCTGGTTGGAACATCTGGTGGTATCTCTGGTGTTGCCAACTGCTCAAGAGTCTCATCACCTGTCTCAACCTGTAAGGGGTCATCAGCATCACCTAGACCTTGTTGGTCATTCTGAACATCATGTTCAACCTGTGCAGGCAAATCTGTCAGAGGAACCGGATCCAAGTCAACTAAACCATCACTATGCCAGGACATTGTGTTCTCTGCTTTTTCAATATCTTGTATAGTTTGATCTTCAATAAATACAACATCTCGGCTTCTCACTAGTTTCTTGTCAACTGGATCAGATAACCTGTAGCCAAACTCATCTAGGCCATAGCCTAGAAAGATGCACTGTCGGGTCTTCATATCGAGCTTAGACCTCTCATCTTTGGGAATATGAACAAATGCTTTACATCCAAAGACACGCAGGTGATCATAGGAAACATCATTGCCAGTCCAAACTCTGTTTGGTACATCGAACTGAAGAGGAACACATGGTGTGAGATTAAAAACATGTACAACTGTGCTCAAAGTCTCACCCCAAAAGGATCTTGGCAACCGTGCCTGTGAAAGTAAGCATGTAACTCTTTCAACCAGTGTCCTGTTCATCCTTTCAGCTAAACCATTCAACTGAGGAGTCTTCGGGGGTGTCTTTTGATGTCGAATACCCTGTTGTCTGCAATAATCATCAAAAGGACCGCAATACTCTCTCCCATTATCTATTCTGATGCACCTGAGCTTCTTCCCAGTCTGTTTCTCAACTAAGGCTTGGAACTGTTTAAAAGTCTCTAACACTTGATCTTTGCTTTTTAAAGTGTAGACCCACAACTTCCTTGAATAATCATCTATGAAGGTTACAAAGTAACGGGAGCTACCAAGTGTTCTTGTCTTCATAAGACCACAAACATCTGAATATACCAAATCAAGTACATTTGGCTTTCTTGAAGGAGGGGAACTCTTGAAGGAAACTCTATTCTGCTTTCCTGCCAAACAGTGAGTACACCTTTTCAAAAGTGCATTCTTCATTCCAGACAGAAGATTCTTTTTAGCCAATGTTGCCAGGCCTTTCTCACTCATGTGAGCAAGCCTTTTATGCCACAATTCCACTGTAGACTCATCATCCACTGCATTAATAACTTCTTTGGGGAGCCTTGCCTGCATTATGTACAAAGTAGAATGCTTCTTGCCTCGAGCCACAACAATAGCACCCCTAGTGAGCTTCCACTGACCATTACTGAAAGTGTTGCAATACCCTTCATCGTCAAGTTTACCTGCAGAAATCAAATTCATGCGGATATCAGGAATATGCTTTACATCTCTAAGAACCAACCTCGTACCATTATTCGTCTCCAAGTGCACGTCTCCAACACCAATAATTTTGGCCAAGCCATCATTACCCATCTTTACCGAACCAAAGTCACCAGGTATGTAGGATGTGAAGAAATCTTTTCGAGATGTAGCATGAATAGAGGCACCACTATCAATCACCCAGTTGGTCTCATGGCATGCTATGTTAATAACATCTTTATCATAAACAATGAGAAAGTCTTCGGAAGTAGCGGTGGCAACTTGATCATTATCCTTTCCATCATGCTCAATCCCTTTCTCCTTGTTCTCTCTCTTCAATTTTCTGCACTGTTTCTTGATGTGCCCTTTCATGCCACAATGATAACACTCAGCATTAGCAAACTTGTTGGACTTGCTTCTACCACTATCTCTGTTCTTCGTACCTCTGCTCTTGCTTCTCCCCCTCCTTTTTGTAACCAAAACCTCTGACTGTGAAGAAGATCCCTGTGATTTCCTCATCATCTCTTCATTTAAAATACTGCTCTTAGCCAGATCCATATTGATTACACCATCTGGGGCCGAGTTAGATAATGACATTCTAAATGTCTCCCAAGAGTCCGGCAATATACCAAGCAAGCACAACCCTTGTACCTCATCGTCGAACTTGATACCCATTCCAGCCAACTGATTAATTACTCCTTGAAAAGTGTTCAAGTGATCTGTCAATGGGGTTCCATCTTGGTATCTCAAGGTCATCAATTGCTTTATTAGAAACATTTTATTGTTTCCAGTCTTCCGAGCATATAATTGTTCAAGTTTGTTCCAGAGTGTACGTGCATGTGTCTCTTCACTAATATGATTCAAAACATTATCATCCACCCATTGCCTAATGTACCCACACACTTGTCGATGTAGTAATGTCCATTCTTCATCAGATTTATTTTCTGGTTTTTCAGTAGCAAACACCGGTAGATGAAATTGTTTCACATAAAGGAGGTCTTCCATTTTTCCTTTTCATGTGTGATAATTAGAACCATTCAAGGTAACCATTTTACTCAAATTTGCTTCCATTATTCAACACAAGATGCACAAAAATATGAACCAAGCTCTGATACCACTATGTTGGGAGAAAACAAAAATAGCGGAAGTGTTTATTCTCCCTCTTTGTGTGAACCTATTAGGAAGCAATTTAATAGAGCACAATATATTCTGAAAATAATCTAAAAGCGATGATCCAACAATCACACAATAAGGCGATAGCAATTTTTAACATGGAAAACATTCCCGATGTGGAAAGGAAAAACCACGGGACCGTAGTCCACCAAATATCTCCACTATAAACAAATAATGGGTATACAAGAGTTCTCTCTAGATAGAACTAGAGGCAAACAATCAAGAACAACTTACAAATAAGCTTCCTTGGCAACCAAAGATCAAACTACAAAGTTTAGGAAAAATCTCACCAAAAACGGTACTGTTCACGGGTCAAAAACCAGCAGTAGAATACTCCAAATCTGATCTCCACCGTACAGAATTTAGAGTCTTGAGTTGTGAACTCGCCTACCAAATTTTAGCTCAATCGAACCACAAATTCTTGTTGATTGGATAGCTTGATCACTGTTGGACAGAATTTCTCTTCTCCTCTCTGTTTTGGTGGCAGCTTCTACGTCTCTGTTTTGTGTACAGAGAAAGGGTTTGTAATCCTAAACTTATGGGCCAGATCTTTTTAAAAACATAACTTCTCCATGTGGGCTTTGGAATTCACATGGACTTACTAAATATTTTGAGCCTTCCTCCACATAGGATAGAAACCCAACCCAACAATAGAGATCTCTCTTATGCTGTTTTCTTTTCTTTTCTATTTCATTTATTTAATCGGCCTCTCTTGTTATATTCTTTGCAGGTTATAAATCCAATGCCCAAGTCTGAGCCTCTGTCCCTTGAATTGACAGATTCGTTGATTGTAAGCTTGAAGGAGAACAACCCTTGCTTCTTTAAACTTGTTGTAATCATTTAATTTTTTATTTTCACCTAAACAAATCTTTGATTCATTTCATTGTCCACAAAGTGCATATTATAATGAGCAAAAATTCTGTTATCTTATAATGAGCAGAAAGTCTGTTATCTTGGACTTCTTTTGTACTTCATATTAGCACCAATAACTTATTTTTTATTTTTTATTTTTTTGCCGATAAAAAAAAAATTATAATATAAAAGTGAAAAGCAAAGTCTCGGTTCTCTTCCTACTTACTTGCTTACTCGGTTTAGTCTAGAAAGAAACCTGGTGTGATGTGGGTCTATTATAATCAAGTCATTTACTCAACAAAATAAATGATAATAACAATAATTAAAAAAAAAATCAAGTCATTAGTGTTCTTTGATCTTTGTCATGTTGATGGAATACTCCAGTGACCTATGTACATATCACCCATGTAATGGTTTTCATCATCAAGCAAGCAACAAAAGAAAACGAAAGAAAAATAAATAGGCAAACAATTGTATACCCCAATTGCCAGATCCATTCATCACACAAGAAAATAAAAACTAAATTTAAAATCTGACAATAAAAACTTGAGAAAATAATTTAAAATATATTTATATTTCTTGCTAAACCACCAACAAATAAAAACTTTGAGATTATTGGTCATTAGGAGTGGCAATGGAGAACCTACCGAATGGATATCCTTATTTGAATTTTTTTCTTTTTTCTTATCCTTCTAGTCGGATATGTGGTGTTTTTTAAATATCCATCGGGGATGGATACCCGCCCATTTCCCATATGTTTTCCCTAAACAAAGATGGTGTCTGCAAATTGAGAAATAGTGGTGTATTGCATTGACACCCTCGTCGCTCACTACAACGACTAAACCCCCTCCGCTAGCTTTTGACCATGGTCAACAGGGCACTTTATGCTTTCTCTCTCTCTCTCTCTAAAACCTTCTTCTTCTCTCTCTATGTATAAATACATGTAAATTGATAAATAATGTACTCGCATTGAATTTGATTTCGGCAGTGTCGGTAAAATAGGCAGATAGATGATTTATTTGCATGTTGATTGTGTGATTTGATTTTTAAGTATCATTATTATCAACCCAGAAAAGTAGTTTTTTTTTTTTTATTCTATTTTAAAATTCTTACACTTTTTGATGTTTGTTTTACCTGTTATAAGCTTTGTTTTGTTTCTAGTTATGCCTAGGCTTTATCGATGAGAATATGGTTTATTTATATTTTTTTATTATGATTTATTTTTAAAAATAATTTTTTAATTAATTAACTTATATGTATTTAATTTTGTTGTTGAGTCAAAAAATAAAATAAACTATATATTTAGCTTTGGTCGTGAACCTTAAAAAAAAAAAAAAAAGAAAAAAAAAAGGGTCAAGTTGGATTGGGAAAAATTCAAGCCCCTTTAGGAGATGGAGAGGATAGTTCCCATGAGATATGGGAAATGGAGAATGGGAAAAAATTATTATAAGGAAATGGAGAGCTGATATCTACCCTATTGCCTCCCATTACCATCCCTACTGGTTATAAATTCACTAAAAACACATTAGAACTATCATAATTAAGGAATTTTCAAACGTATTGCAGCCTAGTTACTAGCATTTAAGTCCGCTTAACTTTGAAAAAGAACTTAAAAGAAGAAAACATGAGAGTTAAAAAGAGGAATTTGAACAAATGAGACCCTACCACTTTTATAGAGTTATAATGAATAACCTAGAGTGTTGGATAGAGAAATATTTTAGACTATTTTAGAATGTAAAAGAATAATATTTACGTATAGAAAATTATATACAATGCTCTACATTACCCTACAACACTCTAGGTAAATGTAGAAAGTTCTAAGAACCTCTAAAATTTTTTAGTATTTTTTAGAATCTTCAAGTGACGGACAACACCCAAATTTGCAAGACACCAAATTTGAATGTTCAATTTGATATAATTCTTATAATATTTATAATTTAAGCTATATTGATTGATTATTTATTTATTTATTGATTTTGTTGAATCTAACAAATTTTTCTAAAATTGCCATTATTAGTCATTATTAGTACTCACAGTTTCATTTAACCTAATCGCAAAACAAAGGGGATCAATTTCATACCCATATTTTAGAGCCAAGCACAAAGTCCATTGCCATGGTTGGTATACCGCATACCCAAATGGTCAAAAACAGAGACCTGGTACCAATTTGTGAGCCCATTAGTGTTTTAAAACAATTTTGTTAGGTTTTTATAATTAGCAATTTAGTTTGATAAAACTCCTTGCAATTGTAATTTTATTTGATTGTACTTATGCAAAGGAGTTTGTGATCTTAATCCTATCATGTTTGCCATTTCACTAAGTCAAAGTTGTTTGACTGCTCGAGCAGTCGATTGTACGCTCGAGCGAAGATATAATTCTTTCAGAAGTTTCACTCGCCTACAAAAATATTGGGAGTTATATTTTTATGCTCGAGCGGCCTTTCCTGCGCTCGAGCATAGATCCTTATTCTAAAACACGCACTTTAGTCAGTCCACTCGAGCGGCCATTCTTGAGCTCGAGCGGAGATCGCAATTATGTTTTCTATAAATCTGCAATTAATTCAGTTTCTAGGGCACGTCTTTCAGATCTTCTTCTTGGGTATTAGAGTTTTTATCTGGAATTTCTTTATTTGTTTCCTTTGATATCTGTGAGAGTTTATATCATGAATTGAGTGGATTATATTAAAGGGTTTGTTTATATTGTTTTATTTAAAAAAGAGAGTTGTTTTTTGGTGAATTTCGTGGAATTTGAACCTGAAACTTTGGTAGATTCCGGAGTGGCTCGTCATTGTGGATTCGACATTGGCGTTGTGGATTCAATGTTGGACAAGACAATTCCAAGGTGAAGATGATGGTGGAAGAGACACATACGGGTCGGTTCAATTTGGGCATGGATTCGCTAGGTAATTAAGTGTACACTTGTATAATTCCTTTTTGTCTTCTTAGTGGATTGTTTTGTGACTTTTGTCTGTGATTTTTTTTTTATGATAATTGGAGGCACTCCAATTGTGATTTTTTCACGTTAAAATTGCTGTGTCAATTTGTCTTTGATTATTTGATTGAGATTACTAATTACTGGTTAAAATTGATATATAATCACAAATAAACCTCTCGGAATTTTTTAGATTTTTCAAATTTAAAACTCAATATTGAGTTAGTGATTGCATAATTTTGAAATCAAGAGATTTATAATACATAATACAAAATAAAAATAAAATAAAATAAAGACTAGATATGAAATATTATATATCAGAATCATATCACACACAAACAAAGCTCAATAATTAAGATCAACAATGTTAGGTATCATGAAAGTTTTGTGACCCTTAGGTTACACTTAGAATAAAGCACCACACACTAATCAAGGTAATCCAAGGATCATAAATCTTTCATAATCATTTTCATGAAAAAAATTTCATGATCCCTCTGTGAAATCAAACACATGATTAATAATTTCATATCAACTAACAATTTTTATACTCGTATAGAAAAAAAAATAGCAAAATTCAACATGATTATCAATTCTATAATAAATTTTTGTGTTTCGAGACTTTTTCATGAACCATATCGCAGTCGCACAAAAATGAACTACAGATGGGGCATTAAACGGTGTTTGGCAGCCACCGGAACACACAGTCTTTGTGAAACACATGCGAGCAAGGAGTTGTCGCAACCACACTACCTCTCTTAAGCGTCTACAAATAAATCGAACACATATCATCTACCGATCCATTGCCATGAAATCTCTTCACCTTCACTGCAGCCTCAACCCGATTCATCCTCCTCCTAGGCTCTTCTTCTCTCACAAACGTACCAAGAATATTTTCCTCCATTGAATCACCACTACTATCATCATCTGCAACTTCTTGTATTTCTTCTTTGTTTCTCGACATGTAAACATTGACGACGATGACAATTATGGGTTTTCTCGAGGAGGTTTGGTTGTTAATGTTGTTGAACTGAAAGCAACTGAAGAGGTAGGTAGATATGTCTTGGGCTAATTTTGGAGTGATTTGGAAAGGAAAGAGTCGTGTTCTTGAAATCGCCATACCAAGCCACCATTCCATAGAGTCACGGTTGTTTAAGCATTCGTGGTCGAATACCATGATCTCGTGTTGTTTTGTAGATGTGTGGTGATTGGTAACAGAACCATCTTTGTCCGCTGTAACAAGCCCGCGGGGGACCTCGCTACAGCTCGGACTCGATTTCGTGTCACGGTTCTTAATCTTGAACCAAAGAGTCCAAATCCGGCAAATCGTTTTGGAAAACAGATTTTGAAAGAAGTGTCAAACATGGACTGCTTTGCCAGATACAGAGTCGCCACCTAAATATTTTTAAAATGGGAAATTTAGGAAACCCTGACTCGGTGCCAAAGGCCACGTGTCCGTCATCACCAAAGTTGCCTCGGCTCGGGAACTTGGGTACGATTGGGGAAGGTCACTTCGTGAGCACCCCCGCTCGCCCGGTCAAAGACCGGCCTCTACTAACCATGATATCTTATTTTGAAAACAATGTGAGTTCTTATTCCGGTTATTAGCCTAGGTTACTATGTGATGCGCACAACATACAAGTATAGATTGAGTCGCCTGAATTGGAACAAAACATTTCATGTTTGTTTGTTTGAAAATGGTTTGATGGTGCTACCCGCAGGTAGGCTAAGACGTGGATTTGCCACCCTCAGGTGGGCTTAGAAGACATGATTTTGCCACTATCTAGTGGGATTAAAACAAACATTTGATGAATTGTTCCACTCCAAGTAACACAACCTCCACCCACAGGCATTCAAGGCAGTTATATCACATAAGCACATAGCCCCATGGTAAGCATGCTATCATGGCAGTTACTCACACACATGCAAGGATGCTAAAGCATAAAACTCACTGAGTACTCCAAGCCAAAGCAGAAAAACCGATTAGAAATCATGCATGATCCTAATTATACAGAAATGTCTAATGCAACGCATGCAATAATGCAACTATAGCAGGCTTGGCTATTCTAAACATGGCATATGGAATGCTACAACTAACACGTATTCAACTTGGAATTGGAATACAAATGCAGTTTGTATGATGCGCCGAGCCCGATGCGTGCAAAACAGATGAATGATGCAAACATGCTGTCATACTGTATGCTAATTGAAATATGCCCTAATCTAACCATCATAAGCGGGTAAATAAAAGGGAAGAAAGACGTGGGGTTGGAAGACATACATCACACTCACCCACACTTATTACAATTACACCCTCGCGCAGAGGGTCCGAATAAATAATACAGTTCGAAATGAAAGAATAATACAGTCCGAAATATACAGATTCCTAATTAATTAACAAATTAACTAAGAAAGACTGTAAAAACTAGCATGCAAGCCAGGGACTGCCTTGCTTCCGCTGAATGATGTATGCTGGGCTGCCTTTTCGAAAATCCACTGGGATGCCCCAATTAACCTCTGTTTGCAATGTTCCTCGAAATGTGTGCCAAGCTCCGAAAAGTTGCTGATTCTCTATTTTGCTGCAGCAGAGAGCAGGAAAGGGGCATAGCAATGTATTTCACAAATATATGCATGCCTCGATCCTCGTGCCACCAATCACGCATCTCGATGCATGATGGCCGAGGAGTCGGATTGCACAACTCAATATAGGATGAATGTAGATGAATGCTACAATAAAACCTAACTCCATCATGGGTAATCCGGAGTGTCGGTGACTTGGGAATTGAGACCCGTTCTGTTACTCGGAGTACGGAACGTGCCTCGTTTTCCGTGCTCGGGCTAACTCCTATCCCGAACACGATGCGATATGCATGATATGCATGAAATGCGACTAATACGCAATCCTAACATACACAATGTTATGGGATGGCATACACGCTATACGAGGTAATACACAACCGGGCATACACAATGCTACGGATGAAATGACATACGCAATGCAATAATGGGCTTACGCCAACATGAGAGAGCCTCGGCCACACTCACATAGGAGGCCATCAGATAAAAGTGAAATGCCTCGAAATGCGTGTACACGGGCACGCAAACTGAGGCGATGGCATACGCAATGCAATGAGACTAAAATGGCATACAGAATGTAAAATGGACTTACACTAACATGAGTGAGCCTCAGCCACACTCACATAAGAGGCCGAGAGGTGAAAAATGAGATGTCTCGAAATGCGTGCACACGGGCACGCAAACCGAGGCAATGGCCCTAAGGCATGAAATGACATGAAACATGATATACAATGAGACAAAATGAGATGTCTCAAAATGCGTGCCCACGGGCACGCAAACCGAGAAAATGGCGTACGGAATGTAACAGGACTAAAATGAGATATGCGATGCAATATGGGCTTACACCAACATGAGAGAGCCTCAGCCACACTCACATAGGAGGCCATCAGATAAAAGTGAAATGCCTCGAAATGCGTGCACACGGGCACGTAAACCGAGGCGATGGCCCTAAGGCATGAAATGGCATGGAGATGATATGCAAACATGCAAATGAATTTTGGCACTGAAATGTGGGGGAAAACAGCCCCGAAATGAGGTGAAAGTACACCCGATGCATGAAATGGCCCCGAACATGAATTTAGGCACCCGAAATGGCCTATAGCTATACCAAACATGCACAATATAGACATGGAATGAAAATACAGTAGCAAGGCAGCCCCAAGACAAGCATTTTTCTAGTCATACAAAGGGCTAAACAGCAGGCACACATAGGATTAAGCAAGTACGCAAAAATGGCCCCGCAAGAGGGGTATTGAAGCAAGTGATACATGCGATGCCCAAATGGGAAAATACCCTTCTAAAACACTGATGAGGGACTAAAAATATGAACATTTACAGTAGATGACATCCCCAAACTCAGTATGAAAACATGCTAAAAATGTCATGCAAGAACTAGGGTACATAAGGCTATAACATGAGGTACCCCAAAAATTCATCAAACCAGAAAATACCCTTAATGAAATATGTCAAGAAGATCAAAATATGACTCTTTCCAGTTCTGATGATGGCCGAAAACATAAGCTAGATAAGCTTTAAAAAGCATGCAAAAATGGGGGTCAAAGAGGGGTATAATGACAAGTATAACATGGAGACCCCAACAAGGTTGATCCCTTCTACAATGTTGTAGAGGGACACAAAATAAGCTTACTCACAGTTCATGACATGCTCCAAAACAATTTACATATAGGCCAAACAAATCATGCAAATTTACGGTAAATAGGAGGAATTGTGAAGCAAGTGCAAGATAGGGGACCCAAACATGGTTGATCCCTTCTTAAATGTTGAAGAGGGGCTCAAAATAGGCCCTCTTACAGTTTACATTATGCTCGAAAACAGATCACACATGGGCTAGAAACTTTATGCAAAATATTGGCATATAAGATGATATTGAAGCAAGTTCCAAATGGAGGGCTCAAACAGGGTTGAGCCCTTGAACAAAAATGAAGATAAGCTCAAAAGAGTGACCCTTTCAGTTAGGGTCGGAGCCTAAAACAATAAGCAAATAGGCTTAAGAAATGAGGCAAGAAAGTGCTACAAAAGAGGGAGATTGAGACTTACCCTTGAAGACCACACTTTTGCTACCTCTTGGCTTGAGGAATGTTACTTCTAAGCCTCTGAAAAGCTCCCCTTGCTGCTGGAAATGGAGTGGTGGTGGTGGTGGCTTGATGATGATGAAGAAATGGCACCAAACTTGAGAAGAATCAAAGAGATGGAGATGTATATGTGTTTGTGAGCTTGAGGCAAGTCTTCTAACTCTTGAGGGAGAGAGAGAGAGATGTATGCATGCAAGGATGGTGTGTCAAAAAGTGTGTAAGAGTGTAGGCCTTAAGGGATTAAGTTCCCTTACTTACAAAATATCCCCCAAAATCAGATATTTTGGGGGATAAAGCTATACAGCTGCCATGCACACCCCCCAAGGAGCATGGCCGGCCAGCCATTTTTGTTGCAGGTGGCCGGCAGGCCACCCCCTATGGCCGGCCGGCCGGCCAAGGGGCAAAAATGAAACACTGAATTTCTGGCCGGCCACCACATGTTGGTGGCCTCCCATGTGTACTCAACAAGACCCTATGGTCGGGAATTGGCAACTATGAAACAGGAGAAACAACAAGCCACTTTTCAAAGAGGGTTCAAAATGGACAAAAGAATTACTGGCCGGCCTGCTATTTTTAGGATCCTCCCATGTGTGTACAACACAAATATGTGGTTTTGGCTCGAAGAAAATGGCCCTAGGGTGTTCAACACTAGCCCGGAAGTGAGAAAAACGGGCGTCGGAGGGCGCCGGAAGAGCATAACTAGTTGCTGAGACAATTGTTGGCCTCCCACCCTCCAGTGATCTTCCTGGTGATAAAACAGAGGTACCTGCCAAAAATGAACAAAAACCGATGCAAAACGAATGCTCGGGGGCCAAAACACGCAGTTCGGGGTCCCGAAAATAGGCTGTTAAGCACCGAAAGTGGCATTCGGCCACGAAGTGGGTATCTAAGACCCCAGTGTCCCTCGAAAGGGAGTAAATGAGATGCATGCCAAAAACCGGAGGAATCGGAGATGGTTGGGTGGTCCCGAACCGAGGCACACGGCCTGACGGCTCCGAAAACCGGGAACCGGGCTCCGAAATGGGCAAAATGGCCTACGGCCACGAAATGTAGCCCACGGCCACTGAGAGATGGTCTACGGGACTTCTCTCTCCCCTTAGGAAAGAAAACAGAGAAAACTGAGTCCGGTTCGCAAACCGAGGCAAGGCACAGAAGAGGGTTCGGGAGTTCGGAGGCAGGGCTCACGGCCGCGACTCTGAGACTTCTGAACGAGCACGATATGCAACACCACCGAGCGCTCAATCGGTGACGTCTGAGTCTTAAGGTCGGTCAAAAATGGGGTGTCTACATCCGCAGATACTCCCTTGATCTTGTTCTTGACTTGTAAGATGAATAGGCCTTGTGATTCTGACAGAGTGTTAGTGTTAGTATTATTGTTGTTGTTGTTGTTGTCGTTGAGTTTTCGGTTCCACTTGAACACAAGAACATTTAGGTCTTCAACCTTTCCATTAACACAAGCCATCTCTCTCTCTATAAAGCATTTGCAGAGGCGGGTTTTTGTAAAAACAGAGAGACATGGATGAGTTATTTATATAGAGATTGAGATGTGTTGTGTTGGGAATCGTATTGAAGCTTTTTGTCAAGTTTCCTATTTTGTTTAGGTTTGGATTTTGATTTTGATTTGCTTAATAATCAATTGTTTGATTTTTGGGTTAAGGGGGTTGTTTGACATTCCTTATACTAGTGTATATATATATATATTTTTTTTTGGGTCACATCATTTTTAGGAGATCCAGGGACTTCTATATGGGAGTTGAGATCCTCTCCTTGGGCTCTCTCCTTACTTCCCTACTTGTAATGGTGGAGATGCATTTTAAGTTGATCCAACGATCCAAATTTAGGAGGGAAAAACAAATTTGAATTTATTTTATTATTTTATTATTTTTAAATAGTCAAATCTAAACTGTTGGATTAACTCAAAGTACATTTCCACTGTTGCAAGTAGGGAGGCAAGGAGAAAGTTCAATGAGAGGATCTCAACTGCCTCTGAGTTTGAATTGTTTAATTTTTAATATTTTATAAATAACTTATTTATGTAAAAAATTAAATTAATTTGACATTAATAATTGGATAATTATATTATTGGATTATATTTGTTTTTCAAAAAAATAGATAATTATTTTTTAAATCATATTTACAGTTTATTTATTAATTTCAAAAATTTCATGAATTAAATTATGGGGCACTTACCAATAAATCACATACATAAAGTTCAAAATCCATCTAATCCCAAAACAAAA
The DNA here is from genome assembly GCA_030407325.1 of Camellia japonica. Lineage (NCBI taxonomy): Eukaryota > Viridiplantae > Streptophyta > Magnoliopsida > Ericales > Theaceae > Camellia > Camellia japonica. The sequence goes on from JAPPVO010000031.1 coordinate 174,444,396, forward strand.
TACTTGCACCAATTAATCCTACATATTTTTAATTGTTACCAAAAACTCTTTTTTATTTTTATAACTTTAAAAATGTTATTACATCCAACGACTTTCGTCAGATTCACCTAAATATTCAACATCACTGGGAAGTTGCCGGAGCATCACCGGAAGTTTCCCGAAGTGTTCTGAACGTCATTGGAAAATGTCAAGAACATCATTGGAGACTCAGCGAAATATTTAGAATATTGCCGGGGAAAAAAAAATAAATGAAGAAATTATAGCTAAAAAACATAACAACAACAAAAAACAATGAGAAAATGTATATATTATTTTTCAATTTTTGTAGGGTTTAAGAAGATAATATGTAATATTGATCAAATTGAAAAGTAAGCTTTGAAACTGTAAAATGTTACAGTTTAAAAACATTATTCTATTAAGTTGGAAAATGTGTGAGTGATTTTTCGATCACACTGCCCTCCTTAGTAATTCAGCTGTAGAACACAGGCAGAACAGATGGCACCCTGTTCTCCTGCACAGAAGAAAAAGGCTCCGGCGCTGGTTCTTCCACCCGGGGGCACTCCGACGAACAAGTCAGTCTCTCTTAAAGATAATTCAAGTGCTTAAATTACTGCTCAAGGCTTAAAATTGCGTACCTTAGACCCGCCGGGGGTGCCCTTCTTTTATAGTTTTACTCCATCCCCGTCCCACTAGAAGTCTTACTTCCATGGACTCTAATTCCAGATTTACCTTGGACTCTTCAAGAGATAAGGATAGACTCCCTGAGAGTATTACCTGTATCCATCTTGTAGTCTTTCTTCATTCTAGGACTCCTGTCCCTTATCCGTTTATCCCGTATTCCTGTATTCTCGCAGATAACCTCGGCCTTGCCGAGATCATCCTGGTATCTAGACCAGGACACGTGACATCTCGGCTGACACTTCGGTGTCACCTCGGCCACGTGTTGATACTCAGAAAATATATCCCCACAACTGCCCCCTAGGTTCTATTACCTCGGCATCTGAGGTGATGGAACCTACATTGGTACTCTTGTTGAACATCGGCTCAAGAACTTCCCAGCCGAGATCATTTACTTTTAACCCGACATGCTCTCTTCGGAGAACAAGAATTCCAGTGAACTCTTTCACGCGTATGAGCTGTCATGTGTCACTTTTTAACCAGTTCACCTACGTGTTCCGTTTCCATTGGCTCGTGCCTGTGACGCGCTCGCAGGCCGTCTTTCATCTGTCTGCGCCGTCTGACGTCCGCGTTACCCCAGGCGCATTAAATGCTTCTGTTTTGCCGCCGTTTCAAATTTTGACAAAACTTTTGCCTCTTCTCTTTTGGCTCTTCACTTTCGCATTTGATTTCCTTGCTCTCTCTCTCTCTAAACTTTCTTCTTCGAAACCGCCATTGCTTCAAGCTCCAAGCTCTGTGACTGTCTTTCCTTCTCCTCTCTCGTGAAGCTGTCATCATTTCGTCACATCTGTGACTGCCGTCAGACTTCGGCGAAATTCATTCCGGCTCTATTTCTCTGGTAAGCTACTGTCCCCTTCGCTTTCATTTTCGTTGATATTATTTGCTCCCATTTTTCTTTCAAATCTTGTGAGTCATATATCTGAAAGTTTTCAAGTGAATTTGATTTCTGCCCATACACTGTTCACCACTTTCTTGCACTCTTGTCACTGTTCTTGACCGTATACTCCATGTATTCTTTATGCTTTTGGTAGCCCTACCTCTGTTCTTGATTCTGAAACTTCGCTCTTGCTTTTCTGTTTTCCAGATTTTTGCCCTTCATACTCGTTCTTCGTAGATTTAGGTTTGGGATTTGTCTGTAGGACCTTCAATTCGTAGGAAAAACTGAAATACTCCTTACCAATATATACCTAGGTTTAAGCCGAGGTCCCAATAACCCTTGAAAAAGTACCCTCTTTGTGTAGTTAAGTACATTCATACCGAAGTCATGGGTATGTGGAGACGTAGGGTAAATACCCCAACCAAGCTTGAATATTTTAGGCAAGAGTTCTCCATTCCGGATGATGTTTACCTTAGGCTAGCTGGGGATGACGATTCCATCATGCCTACAGACCATACGATGCATTTCCCTGTTGTAGCTTTTGTGGAATGTGGACTCCGACTTCCACTCGATCCCCTCTTCCGTGAAGTTCTTCACTATTACAAATTGAACCCCATGCAACTTACCATCAACTCCTATAGAGTGATTAATGGTATTATAGGCCTGGCTAGGCAGGAGAATGTTAGGATTACCCTTGCCGATATCCAATTTTGTTATACCATGTGCGCCCTGAACTTAAAAGAAAAAGGCTTTGTTTATTACCTCAAGCCGAGGTCCACCGAATTCAAAATTATAGCCGACCTCCCAGACTCCAACAAGGGGGCTGGAGACGACTACCTTATTGCCTCTGGAAATTGGGAGTTTGCCCCAGATGAAGATGCCCATTTATTCCCTCTTCCTCGAACTGTTAAAGAGGGCAAGGGTAAGAGCCCACTGTCAATCACTTTCTTGTTACTTTTTAAGTCTTCAGAACTTTGTCTGTTTTTGACTTCTTGTTCTTCTTGCAGATGTTCGCAAACCACCAAAGAACTTTCGCCAATCCTATTTTCTGGGCAAGGATTTGAAGAAGTTACTTGATCTGCCAATTGACAAACGAAAGGCTCCACTGGTGCTGAACTTTATCCCGACGTATAAGTCCGTTTTGCCCGACGTCCCCAAACGGAAGAAGAAAAGCCTCTCTCCATCTTCTGTTACAACCCAGACTGCGTCCACATCACGAGCTGACCAAGGATCAACGTCTGACCCAGCAGATTTGCCATCCACTTCGGCACCTTACTTGATCCCAATACCAGAAAGAAAACGTCGGAGACGACTTGTCAAAACAGCCGAGATGGTTCGCCCGAAGCCCGTTGCTCAAGATTTGCTAGCCAATCTTCCAACTGATGTTGACGCTGAACCAACTCAACCTTTGCCACCACCAAAACCAAAAAGAACCAAGAAGGCCCAGCCGAAGTCCAAGGCTGCTGAGGCCGAGGCTGAAGATGCTCTACCCATCTCTAAATTAATCGAGAGCAAAAAGACCACTTCTGTGCCTGCGAAGAGGTCGGCTGCGACGCAACCCTCTGGATCCACTCCATCGAAGAAACAAAAGTCATCCTCTGGGACGACCTCGGGATCCAAAGTCCCAAAAGTTCCCTGGGCGTCTAACATTACCCTTGAAAACAGGCCTGTTTATGCCAATGAAAGCGCCGACGACGTTAATATCGGCGTGGCACTCAGTACTGCAGTTCTTCTCGAAGGCAATCTTGAGCGCAATGCCAAGATGAGTGAATTTGAGAATTATGCCTTTATGCTGCAGCGTTCTGTCCAAGTAAGTCTTTGAATTTGATAACTTGTCTTCCTGCCACTTTCTTCATACTTGTAAAGTTTTGCAATATTTTGTAATAACTTTTGCCTTGTGTTCTTTCAGGCCATTCAACATGCCCACTTTTTCTCCATGCAAGCTTTTGAAACGAAGGAGAAGTTAGCCGATATGAGGAAGGAGTATGCTGCCCTTCAAAAACAAAATAAGAGTCTTCAAAATAAAATGAAGACTCTGGAACATCAAGCTGATGCTGCAACTCAGGCTAAGCAAGAGGCTGATGAGAAGGCCGAGGCTGCTGAAGCCATTAAAACAGTTGCTGTAGCTCAGCAAAAAGAGGCGGAGGAAAAAGCGGCCCAGGCCGAGAAAGAACTTCAAGAGACGCTGGCCACCAAGCACGCCGAAATCAAGGCGGCCGATGACAAGGCGTATGCCCAAGGCATCGCCGATGTTACAGAAGACTACAAGTTACAAGTTAAGCAGGCATGCAACAGGGGTTTTTCCCTTGGTTGGTGTAGACGTCCCCGAACGGCCCGGGAGGGTTAAGTCCCGTTCTGTTCATATTGGGGTCACCACAGTTCAAGGACTCAAATGTCACGGTTCTTAATCTTGAACCAAAGAGTCCAAATCCGGCAAATCGTTTTGGAAAACAGATTTTGAAAGAAGTGCCAAACATGGACTGCTTTGCCAGATACAGAGTCGCCACCTAAATATTTTTAAAATGGGAAATTTAGGAAACCCTGACTCGGTGCCAAAGGCCACGTGTCCGTCATCACCAAAGTTGCCTCGGCTCGGGAACTTGGGTACGATTGGGGAAGGTCACTTCGTGAGCACCCCCACTCGCCCGGTCAAAGACCGGCCTCTACTAACCATGATATCTGATTTTGAAAACATTGTAAGTTCTTATTCCGGTTATTAGCCTAGGTTACTATGTGATGCTCGCAGCAAATAAGTATAGACTGGGCCTCCTGAATTGGAACAAAACATTTCATGTTTGTTTGTTTGAAAATGGTTTGATGGTGCTACCCGCAGGTAGGCTAAGACGCGGATTTGCCACTCTCGGGTGGGCTTAGAAAACATGATTTTGCCACTATCTAGTGGGCTTAAAACAAACATTTGATGAATTGTCCCGATTCAGGCAACACAACCTCCACCCACAGGCATTCAAGGCAGTTATATCACATAAGCACATAGCCTCATGGCAAGCATGCTATCATGGCAACACTCACACGCATGCAAGGATGCTAAAGCATAAAACTCACCTAGTACTCCATGCCAAAAACAGAAAACTGATTAGAAATCATGCATGATCCTAATTATACAGAAATGTCTAATGCAACGCATGCAAAGATGCAACTATAGCAGGCTCGGCTATTCTAAACATGGCATATGGAATGCTACAGCTAACATGTACTCAATTTGGAATTGAAATACAAATGCAGTTTGTATGATGCGCCGAGCCCGGTGCGTGCAAAACAGATGAATGATGCAAACATGCTGTCATACTGTATGCTAATCGAAATATGTCCTATATCTAACCATCATAAGCGGGTAAATAAAAGGGAAGAAAGACGTGGGGTTGGAAGACATACATCACACTCACCCACGCTTATTACAATTATGCCCTCGCACGGAGGGTCCGAATGAATAATACAGTCCGAATGAAAGAATATTACAGTCCGAATAATATACAAATTCCTAATTAATTATCAAATTAACTAAGAAAAACTATAAACTGGCATGCAAGCCAGGGGCTGCCTCACTTCCGCTGAATGATGTATGCTGGGCTGCCTTTTCGGAAATCCACTAGGATGCCCCGATTAGCCTCTGTTTGCAATATTCCTCGAAATGCGTGCCAAGCTCCGAAAAGTTGCTGATTCTTCATTTTGCTGTAACAGAGAGTAGGAAAGGGGCATAGCAATGTATTTCACAGATATATGCATGCCTCGATCCTCGTGCCACCAATCACGCATCTCGATGCATGATGGCCGAGGAGTCGGATTGCACAACTCAATATAGGATGAATGCAGATGAATGCTACAACAAAACCTAACTCCATCATGGATAATCCGGAGTGTCGGTGACTTGGGAATTGAGACCCGTTCCGTCACTCGGAGTACGAAACGTGCCTCGTTTCCCGTGCCCGGGCTAACTCTTATCCCGAACACGATGCAATATGCATGATATGCATGAAATGTAGCTAATATGCAATCCTAGCATGCACAATGCTATGAAAATGAGATGCCTTGAAATGCGTGCACATGGGCGCGCAAACCGAGGCGATGATCCTAAGGCATGAAATGTCACACGCAATGTCAATTGGACTTACACTAACACGAGTGGACCTCAGCCACACTCACATAAGAGGTCGATGAATGAAAATGAAGCGCCTCGAAATGCGTGCACACGGGCGCGCAAACCGAGGCGATGGCCGTAAGGCATGAAATGACATGGAAATAATATGCAATGAGACTAAAATGAGATGTCTCGAAATGCGTGCCCACGGGCACGCAAACCGAGAAAATGGCATACGGAATGCAACAAGACTAAAATGAGATATGCGATGCAATATGGGCTTACACCAACATGAGAGAGCCTCAACTACACTCACACAGGAGGCCGATGGATGAAAATGAGATGCCTCGAAATGCGTGCACACGGGCACGCAAACTGAGGCAATGGCATACGCAATGCGATGAGACTAAAATGACATACAGAATGCAAAATGGACTTACACTAACATGAGTGAGCCTCAGCTACACTCACATAGGAGGTTGTCGGATAAAAAATGAAGTGCCTCGAAATGCGTGCCCACGGGCGCGCAAACCGAGGCAATGCGTTTAAGCATAAAATGACATGGAAAATGATATGCAGACATGCAAATGGAATTTCAGCACTTACAAATGATGCAAAACAGTCCCGAAAGGTGGGGAAATGATACCAAATGCCCGGAATAGTCCCGAAACGCGATAATAAGCACCCGGAATGGCCTATAGCCATACTAAACATGCATAATTGGTACATGACATGCAAAACAGTAGCAAGGCAGCCCCCAAAATAGCATTTTTCAGTCACAAAAAGGGCTAAATAATGAGCATAGATAGGACAACAATAGCATGCAAAAATACGAGCCAAGAGAGGTGTATTGAAGCAAGTGATATATACAATGCTCAAATGGAAAAGTACCCTTCTAAAACACTGATGAGGGACCAAAAATATGAACATTTACAGTGGATGACATCCCCCAAATCAGTATGAAAACATGCTAAAAATGCTATGCAAGATTGAGGATATACAAGGCTATAACATGAGGTACCCTAAACATTCATCAAACCAGAAAAGACCCTTAATGAAATATGTCAAGAAGATCAAAATATGACTCTTTCCAGTTCTGATGATGGCCGAAATCAGAAGCTAGATAAGCTTAAAAAAGCATGCAAAATGGGGGTCAAAGAGGATATAAAGACAAGTATAACATGGAGACCCCAAACAAGATTGATCCCTTCTACAATATTGTATAGGGACACAAAATAAGCTTACTCACAGTTCATGACATGCTCCAAAACAATTTACATATAGGCCAAACAAATCATGCAAATTTACGGTAAATTGGAGGAATTGTGAAGCAAGTGCATGATAGAGAGGCCAAACAGGGTTGAGCCCTTCTTCAATGTTGAATAGGGGCTCAAAATAGGCCCACTCACAGTTTACATCAGGCTCAGAAACAGATCACACATGAACTAAAAAAAAGCATGCAAGATATTGACATACAAAATGATATTGAAGCAAGTGCATCATAGAGGGCTCAAACAGGGTTGAGCCCTTAAACAAACATGTAGAATAGCTCAAAATAAGTCCCCTTTCAGTTAGGGCCGGAGTCTAAAACAGTGAGCAAGTAGGGTAGAGGAATGGTGCAAAAAAAAGTGCCAAAAGAGGGTGATTGATACTTACCCTTGAAGATCACACTCTTGTTGCTTCTTGGCTCAAGTTTGCTGCTCCTAAGCCTCTGATGAAGATTTGAGAGAAAAATGGAGAGATAGAGATAGATATCAATGTATATCCTTGAGAGAGATTTTCCAACCCTTCTACAAGAGCTGGGAGGCCAGCTATATAGGCAAGAAAATCGGAGAAAAGGTGGGCAAAAGGTGCTTTAGTTGCAGGTGGCCGGCCGGCTGGAAAAGGTGGCCGGCCGGCCAGTCAATAGGAGAAAAATGGCCGGCCACCCCTTAGGATGAAGCCCCAGAAGTTATCTTTCCAATGCAGCAAACCTTGCATTAAAATTCCTCCTGTAGAAAAAGTTATGCCAGTTTCCGTAAAGCCGCGCAGATTCAGTCCAACCGGACTTCAACCAACCATATCTCCTCCCCCGGATTTGGACTTAGGAGATTCTTGAGTGAAAAATGAAGCCCCGGAGTAAGCTTTCCAATGGTGGTAGCGTCACATTAAAATTCCTCCTATGGAAAAAGTTATGCCAGTTTCCGTGAAGCCGCGCAGACTTTTTTCCTTCCCGGATTCATGCTGAACCACTTTTGACCAAGCAAAAAGTTGGTTGCTGAGACAATTGCTGGGATCCCACCCTCCAGTGACCTTCCTTATGATAAAACAGAGGTATCTGCCAAAAATGAACAAAAACCGATGCAAAACGAAAGCTCGGGGACCAAAACACGCGGTTCGAGGTCCCGAAAATAGGTTGTTAAGCACCGAAAGTGGCGTTCGGCCACGAAGTGGGTATCTAAGACCCCAGTGTCCCTCGAATGGGAGTAAATAAGATGCATGCCAAAAATTGGAGGAATCGGAGATGGTTGGGTGGTCCCGAACCGAGGCACACGGCCTGACGGCTCCGAAAATCGGGAACCGGGCTCCGAAATGGGCAAAATGGCCTACGGCCACGAAATGTAACCTACGGCCACTGAGAGATGATCTGCCAGACCTCTCCCTCCCTTCAAGAAGAAAAACAGAGAAAACCGAGTCTGGTTCGCAAACCGAGACGAGGTGCAGAAGAGGGTTCGGAAGTCCGGAAGCAGGGCACGCAGCCGCGACTCTGAGACTTCTGAACGAGCACGATATGCAACACCACCGAGCGCTCTACCGGTGGCGTCTGAGTCTTAAGGTCGGTCAAAAATGGGGTGTCTACAGTTGGATGTCCTTAGCCAAAAAACTTGATCTTCCTGCTGATTCGCCATGGCGCAAGGCCGACGCTATTCCTTTGCCATTTCCTCCTCCTCCTCCTCCAAGTCAAACTGAGGAAGAAGCTGAGTCTGAATCTCAGGCCGAAGATGAAGATGAAGACAATAATGATGACGTAGCCTTGGTGAGGAAATCCAAGGATGCCACTGAGACCAAGTCCCTTCCTTCTACTGAACAGGTTATCAACTTAACCCAAGATGAAGAGGGTGATGAGGTTGAGGAGGTGTCCAAGGAAACTGACCCAGTCTAGTTATCATTCGACCTTCTTCCGGCTGAGAGAAGTGTTGATGAAACTCTGGCCGAGATTGACGCCGAGATTGCGGCAGACAAGGCGGCCAAAGTAATTCAAGAATCTGCTGAGGTAGTTCTTCAAGAAACTGCCGAGGTCCAGATCCAAACTGCTCCTGAAGCTGAAGAATCTTAGCTTTTTTCCTTTTATCTTTTGTACTTTGTTTTGTTCTCTAAACAATGCAAGCTGTCTTCTGTAGCCGATGTGCCTCTTTGTTGCTTAAGAACAATTTGCTCCTGCTAGGCCATAGTGCCTTCTTTATATACAACTGCAGTTGTTTTTCTCTAAATGTTTGTTAATTCTTCTTCATTGCTTCTGTATGGTTCTATACTTAGAATATTTTGCATGATTTACATAATTCTTCTTTTGCATAATCTCCTTGGGGAAAAATACCTCGGGTATGTTTACCTGAAGATTTATCTCGGCAAAAACCTGTAAATTTTCCATAAATTTCAACAAGTATAAAGCATATACAATTTTAACTGGTAAACTTTTCTCAAGTTTTGACAAGGGTCTAAATCAACAAACTTAATTTAACTTCATCCTGTAAATTGCTACAAATTTCAACAAGTGAAGATAAACAATTATATCGGCTTAACTTTAACTTGTAAATTGCTACAAATTTCAACAAGTAAAGATAAGGAATTTATCTCAGCTTAACTTTAACTTGTAAATTGCTACAAATTTCAACAAGTGAAGATAAACAATTATATCGGCTTAACTTTAACTTGTAAATTGCTACAAATTTCAACAAGTAAAGATAAGGAATTTATCTCAGCTTAACTTTAACTTGTAAATTGCTACAAATTTCAACAAGTAAAGGTAAGGAATTTATCTCAGCTTAACTTTAACTTGTAAATTGCTACAAATTTCAACAAGTAAAGGTAAGAAATTTATCTCAGATTAACCACGGTTAAACATAATCTTGGCTTAACCTCGGCTAAGCTTTATCTCAGATTAACCACGGTTAAACATAATCTTGGCTTAACCTCGGCTAAGCTTTGCTGTCTTCTCTCTGCCCCCAATGTGAACCTAAGTTCCACTTGGGTTCTCATTATTCAAAAAACAACATTATGCATAGTTTCATAAGTTCTGGAAAATTCTGCTAAGATTTTATTGATCATATCGGCAAAAAAATCAAACAGACATCTAATGATAGAAAAACTTTAAATTACAAGTGTTCCATGGTCTAGGCAATGCTTTGCCTTCACTATCTTCGAGCCGATATGCCCCATTTCCTAACACCGAACTAATTCTGTAGGGACCTTCCCAATTTGGGCCAAGCTTGCCCTCTCTGGGATCCTTCTTATTGCCGACGACTTTTCTCAAGACTAGGTCGTTGACGTGAAAATCCCTTGGATTGACCTTCTTGTTGTAAGCTTTGGCAAGCTGTTGCTGGTATGCTGCAAGCTGGATTGCAGCTTTCTCTCTTCTTTCTTCTAGTAGATCCAGATCTCGGGCTAAGAGCACATCATTAGTCCCGTTCTCAACTCCCTGGGTTCTGATTCCTGGGATGCCGATCTCCAATGGAATGACTGCTTCTGTGCCATAAGCCATGGCAAAGGGGGATTCCCCTGTTGATCTTCTCGGCGTAGTGCGATATGCCCAGAGCACATTGGGCAATTCGTCTACCCACTTTCCTTTTGTTGCTTGCAGCCTCTTCTTTATCCCATCCAGAATTACTTTGTTGGATGCTTCTGCTTGCCCATTACTTTGGGGAAAACTTGGTGTTGAAAAGCAATTCTTTATCTTGAACTTTGCACAAAAATTCTTGATGAGTTTGCTGTCAAACTGTGTTCCGTTGTCAGCAACTATTGCTCTTGGAATCCCAAATCTGGTGATGATGTTTCTCCAGATGAAGTTCTTCACATCCACATCTCGGATTTTGGCAAGAGGCTCTGCTTCTATCCACTTTGTGAAGTAGTCTGTTGCTACCAGTAGGTACTTCCGCTGCCCAGTTGCTTGGGGCAATTGTCCAACGAGATCCATGCCCCATTGGGCAAATGGCCAAAGGCTGGAAACCGGGTTCAGGTCAGCAGCTAGCTGATGTATCAAAGGTGCAAACCTCTGGCATTGTTCACACTTCTTCACATAGGCCTCTGAATCTTTTTGCATATAGGGCCACCAATACCCCTGGGTAATGGCCCTGTGAGCTAATGATCTGCCCCCTGCGTGGCTTCCACAAACTCCTTCATGAATTTCATATAAAAAGTCTTCAACCTGAAGAGGGTGTACACACCTTAAAAGAGGTCCAGTGAAGGATCTTCTGTAGAGATGTCCTTCTGCTGTCAGACTGAATCTTGCCGACTTCAATCTGACCTTGTGTGCCTCATTTCGTTCTTCTGGTAGCTTTCCCTCTTTCAGGAATGCAACAATTGCATCCATCCAGCTTGCATGTCCACACATAATGCCTCTTGCATTGTGTTCGGTGGCTCTATGCTCGGGCCCGATAGGTAATCGATCATTATTGTCCTCGTCTTTCCGGTTTGCATTGAACTTGCTAAATTGGGCAACGAGTCGGCGTGGCTGTTATCATCTCGGCTAACTTGAAGAAGTCGGCAGTTTTCAAACAAGGCTGCCAGCCTGATGACTTCTTTTGCATATGCCGGCATCCTTTCATCTCGGGCTGCAAACTCTCCTGTAGTTTGATTCATTATAAGTTGTGAATCACAAAAAACTATTACCTCATCTGCTTCTGCTGCTACTGCCAGCTTCAGTCCAGCAATCAATGCTTCATATTCCGCCTCATTGTTCGAGGCTTTGAACCCCAGTCGAATGGACTACTCCAATATCTCTCCGTCGGGGGATATCAACACTACTCCTGCCCCTGCCCCCTGCCGGTTTGAGCTCCCATCAACAAAAAGTTGAAAGGAGTCGCCGATGTAAATGCTGCAGGGTCTGAGTTTTTCCTTCCTTGGTTCTTTAGCCTTTGGCTGGGCTTCTCCTTCCTTGTTTGGACATCCTTTATCTCGGCTCAACGGAGCCCGATGTTCGATGTATTCTGGCGAGAACTCGGCCACGAAGTCGGCCAAGACTTGGCCCTTAATTGCTGTTCTCGGCCTGAACTCCAGGTCATATTGGCCCAAAGTTACGGCCCATCTTGCTATTCTCCCAGTTAAATCTCTTGTTGCAACAAGGATTTCAATGGGTGCTCTGTTAGTACCACAATCTTGTGAGCCTGAAAGTAATGGTTTAGCTTCTTTGAAGCCATTACCAAGGCCAGCATTAATTTCTCCAGTGGTAGATACCTTGTTTCTGCATCAGCCAAGGTTTTACTGACATAGTAAACAGCCTTCTGCTCTCCCTTCTCTTCTCGGATTATCACAGCACTTACTGCGTGCTCCGAAACTGCTAAGTATAAAAACAGTTCCTCCCCAGGTTCAGGTGTTGAGAGGACTGGAGCCGTGGTAAGATATTTCTTTAGGTCGGCCAAAGCGGCCTCACATTCCTCAGTCCATAGAAAATCCGTGGCCTTTTTCACCAGATTGAAAAAAGGTTTACATTTGTCCGAACTTCGGCTTATGAACCTGTTTAGGGCTGCGGCCCTTCCAGTAAGCATCTGAACCTGTTTCGCCGATGTCGGACTCTGTAATTCCAGGATGGCCTTGATCTGATCTGGGCTGGCTTCAATGCCCCTTCTAGTCACTAAGTATCCCAAGAACTTACCGGATCCGACTCCAAACGCGCACTTCGATGCGTTGAGTCGGAGCCGATATGTTTTGAGTATGTCAAAGACCTCTCTTAGGTCAGCAAGATGATCCTTTGGTTCCTTGGTCTTCACGACCATGTCATCGATGTAGACTTCTACTGTTCGGCCAATCAAGTGTTTGAACATCTTGGTTACCAGCCTTTGGTAAGTTGCTCCTGCGTTTTTCAACCCAAAAGGCATAACTCTGTAACAATACAGTCCTTTTGGGGTGATAAACGCTGTCTTCTCCTCATCCGGGGGGTACATGGCTATCTGGTGATACCCCCTATAAGCATCCAAGAAGCTCATCCTTCCATGTCCAGATGTGGCGTCCACCAACTGGTCGATCTTTGGTAGAGGAAAGCTGTCTTTGGGACAAGCTTTGTTCAAGTTTGTAAAATCTACGCAGACCCTCCACTTGCCATTCTTCTTCTTCACTACCACGGTGTTTGACAGCCATGTCGGGTAATTGGCTTCTCTGATGGCCCTGGCCTCCAGAAGTCTGTCTACTTCCTCCTCCACTGCTTCGACGTGCATCAACGTCGGTCTTCTGGCCCGTTGTATTACAGGTTTGGCCGACCTATCAACGTTGAGTCTGTGACATGTGACCTCGGGGTCAATGCCAGGCATTTCATAAGGTGTCCAGGCGAACACTTCAATATTTTTTCTCAAAAAGGCTTCCAGCTCTCTTTCCTCTTCTTCGGCTAATCCTGTGCCGAGAAGAAAGAAGCGTTCCTCATCGCCCTCCTGGACGAGGATTTTCTTCAGTGCTTCTTCACTTTTCTCGGCCGGCTCCTTGCCGACATCGTCTAGGACCTTCATGTCCTCTTCTTCAACTTCTGCCTTCTCTGGTTCCTGAATGCTGCAGGTTAATTTCATTGCTGCCATGGAGCAATTTTTTGCCTGCAACTGATCTCCTCTTACTTCCTCAATCCCATGTTCTGTTGGGAATCGTAGCAGTTGATGCAATGTTGAGGGAACTGCCCCCATTGCATGCAACCACGGCCTCCCTAAGATAATGTTGTAAGGCGAGGGCGTGTCAATCACAATGAATTCTGTCTTGATCTTTTTCGTGCCGGCCTGTATCTCCAAGCTTGTTGCGCCAATGGCCATGTCGGCGTTCCATTGAAGCCGACCATCGGGCCGTTTGACTGCTCCATGTCATCAGGGTGAAGGCCAGTTCCTTGTAACATCTGACATACATGATGTCGCAGGAGCTGCCTTGATCAATCAAGATGCGTTTCACTTGGCACTCCCCAACCTGGAGGGATACTACCAAGGCATCATTGTGCGGGTGCTGGACCATATCTAGGTCGGCTTCTGTGAAGGCTATCATTGGTCCTTGGCACTCTTCAGGCCGAGGTCTTTTCAATCCGACCTGGTTGACGTGCTGTAGGTGTTTTACCCTTTGTGTCTCCCCCCGTATGTCGTTTTCGTTCACCTTTGAGTGGATCACATTAACCACCCGAGGTCCGCCTGCCTGTGGTTGCTGCGCTGGGGGAGGCGGGGCTGCTGGTGCTTGAGGCAATCGTGCCTGTTCTTCCCTTGTTTTGGCCTCATCCACAAGGTCTCTCAGATGGCCTTGCCTTACAAGATCTTCTAAATGTGCTTTAAGGGCTCTGCAACCCTGAGTTGGGTGCCCCTCCTCATTGTGGTAAGCACAACGCTACCAAGGTTTCTGCCCATAAATTCTCCTGGTGCCCTTGCTGGCGTTCTGAAGTAGGGCTGATTTCGAATTTGGTCAAGGACTTTGTGGACCGGAATTCGGAACACCGTTGTCACTGCCTGCTTAGCCCTCAAATCTGTCTCTTGTTTGTTGGGTCCATTGTTACCTCGGCCTCGCTTCGGCGAGCCGTTGCCTTTTTCTGGCTTTGTCTTCTTATTCCCCGATGTATCTTCCTCGGCTCTGGCATACTTCTCGATTCTCGCCATGAGCTCTTCCATGCTCTTTGGCAGTGTCTTTGCCAAAGACTTCCGCAGTGGACAGTCATCCTTCAGGCCGTTCTTGAAAGACACGACCGCCACCTCCTGGTTGCATTCAGGTATTCGATTGAACACTTCGTAGTACCTTTTTGCATAGCCCCTAAGGCTTTCATCTTTGCCGATCTTTAAAGCCATCAATGCATCCACCCTCAACGGCTGCAGTTTATTTGTTATGAACCTGGCCACAAACATCTTGGCCAGGCCTTCCCAAGTCTTCACACTCCCCTTTGGTAATTTGTGGAACCAATCTGATGCAATCTCCCCGAAGGATGAAGGGAACACTTTGCAGAGCAACGGCTCGTTCCCACTATATAATGCCATTGAATTCAAAAATAATCCAACATGGAAGTTAGGGTCTGACTTACCATCATATATTTGGAACCTCGGCATACTGAATCTTTTCGGCGCGTTGAATTTGTTTAGTTCCACCGAGAATGGTGTCCTCGGTTTATCCGGGGAGGTTACTTCGACTTCGGTATTTTCTCGCTTCCTCTTGAGGTAATCTCTCAAGTCTTCTTTACTTCTCCCTGCAGCCCGGCTATCGTTGAACTTCAGCCTTTTCGGCGCACTACTCCCGGCCTCATGGTGGCTCCTTTTCGACCCTTCCCCGTTGGATGCATCGAAACACAATATCTGCCCCTGAACATGACGATGTTCTTTGGGGTCTGCCTCCTTCGCGTGATGTGTCCTTCGGGACTCTTCTCTTCTCGGCTCTTCTCGGCCGACTTCCCTGGAAGGTCGGTGAGAGTGACTTCCACTCCTCGTGTGCTGAGGGGCTTCGGGGATTTCTTTCTGCCCCTTCTTCTGGGCGTTTGCTGCTGGCATTGGCGTGTCCTGTAACGGGTATGGCGGCTGCATGACATTATTTTGCATCATGAAGTTGACGACCGATTGAAGGTCTGCCAACATGTTCGCCATCTCCTTTACTTCTTCATCCTCCTCAGACATCTGTCTTTCCAGACCTGGAGGTTGTCTTCGTTATAGTATCTGCCCTGGTCCGCTTTCTTTGATGTGTCGCCATCTTGGCCGACGCCTTTCTCTGCGTGATTCTGATCACGAGTTTCTCGTTGTGGTCTCCTCTTTCAGCGTTAGGGTCGACGGGTCTTCCACTCCCAGCAGGAGTGTTGTCCCCAAATCTTTTCCTTCTGCGTGTTACTGGCCATCTACTCTTCTTTCGTTCCCACAGACGGCGCCAAATTGTGTGAGTGATTTTCGATCACACTGCCCTCCTTAGTAATTCAACTGTAGAACACAAGCAGAACAGATGGCACCCTGTTATCCTGCAAGAAGAAAAAGGCTCCGACGGTGGTTCTTCCACCCGGGGGCACTCCGACGAACAAGTCAGTCTCTCTTAAAGATAATTCAAGTGCTTAAATTACTGCTCAAGGCTTAAAATTGCGTACCTTAGACCCGCCGGGTGTGCCCTTCTTTTATAGTTTTACTCATCCCCATCCCACTAGAAGTCTACTTCCATGGACTCTAATTCCAGATTTACCTTGGACTCTTCAAGAGATAAGGATAGACTCCCTGAGAGTATTACCTGTATCCATCTTGTAGTCTTTCTTCATTCTAGGACTCCTGTCCCTTATCCGTTTATCCCGTATTCCTGTATTCTCGCAGATAACCTCGGCCTTGCCGAGATCATCCTGGTATCTAGACCAGGACACGTGACATCTCGGCTGACACTTCGGTGTCACCTCGGCCACGTGTTGATACTCAGAAAATATATCCCCACAGAAAACATGTTATGAAACTGCAAATTTTATAGATTTTACAGTTCTAAAGAATGTTATGAAACTGTAAAATTTTGTAGTTTTAAAGTATGATTCATTTCAGCACCAAAAAAACCTAAAACTATAAAATTTTACAGTTTTTACCGCCTGTAACTAAAACTTAAAAACAATTTATTCAGAACTTGAAAATTTTCTTCATTAAAATAGAAAATATAGACGTGTAACAAAAAAAAGGTAAAAAAAATTAAGAAATCGAAGAAAAGAATAGATATAGAAAGAATATTGTACTCCGATAACTATTTTTGGTTTAGATTTAGTTGGATCTCATATAGATCTACTCATTTTCTTCGCTGTCGATGAGGATGAAGTAACAAGTTGATATCGATGGTTGGTGGTTGTCGTTAAATTCCAATCAATGGTGGTCATCGATCACCGGTGACTATATATTAGAAAGAAAAAGAGAATAAGGAATGTGTGATCACCAGTCGTCGGACATGACAAAGAGAAGAAGAGGAAAACATAGAAAAAAAAAGAAAGAAAGAAAGAGGAAAACGTAAAGAATGAGAGAAAACGCAGAGAGAGAGAGTGAGGAAAACGTGTAGGGCTTTTGGGTCTACTCAAAAAATTGTTAGATTAAATAGTGTACAAATATTTGAAACAGAACCTACGAGTAATTTTTAGGGTTGAGCAAGGAATCCGCAAAATCCGTAATCCGATTCGGTTCAGTCCAATCCGGTAGGTTTGGATTTGTTTTTTTAAATCCTTGGTTCAGTTCCAAATTGAAAAATTAAAAATCCCTAGTCCACAGATTGGTTCCGGATTGAACCCCACGGTTTTTTATTGGAACCGATCTGAACTATATACAAATAGCTTATATTTATATTATACACCCTCTTGACATAATATCTTCTCTTATTTCATATAAAACCTAAACCCAAACCTAAACCCATATAATATCTTCTTCTATTTCTTTTGTTTGTGAGTTTTTAGTTTTAATTTCTAATAGTCTAAATATTTATGGTGAAATCAGTTTTCTTATGGTTGTTTAAATTCTAGAACAGTATGTCGTTATTATGGAAAGATATGTTGCTATTGTGAAATTAAAATGTTCTATATTTTTTTTGTTATTTAATTATGTGAAGCCGTGGCCCTAAACTGATCCAATCCATGTTTAAATGGATTGGTTCCACGATTTAAACGGATTGGATTAGTTTCAATTTTTTAAGAATCTTAAATAACGGATTGATCCTAATTTTACCCCAATCCAAAGCAATTTGAACTATGCTCACCCCTAGTAATTTTCCCTTAAATTATTGAGATTGAGACAGGATGGGCCCAAAAGGCCTTCAACTGGACCCTCAGTCCAACATTAATGCTACGAAATTATGGGGTTGTTAGTAGATTGAGCAATGATATAGAATTTCCATTCAGTTTTTATTTATTCAGTTTTTAAAGCACAAAAATAGTAGCTCCTCATGTACACAATTCGGGTAATTATTTAGTAATTTCAGAATATAGACATATAATATTTTATAGTATTATAATTGGTGGAGAATGTAGGTAGGTGGGGTATTGTATTGGGTAATTGAGAAATATGAGGAGATATATTGAATCATAATTGATTAGGAAGTACAAACACGTGATACTCCGGAAATATTAAACAATTTTTCATACAACACACAATTTGGCCAAATCTTTAATGTTGTAGATCACATTTTCCAATCTATTTTTGTTTTTTCAATTTTTTTGAATGAAATTATTTACTTATATTCTCAATTTTTTATCTCACCATTAATAAATATGAGTCAATATGTTGCACACTTAATTTTTTGAAAAAATTAGTGAAATATCCCTTTCCAACTTTGTATAGTACGAGAAGTCCAAGATATCTTTTTTTATTAGCTAAGATCCCTTGATGAATTTTTTCTGTGATCATACCAGAGAAATTTTAAAATTTCTCTGTGAAATCAGAGAAATTTCTCTATGAAAATTAAATTTTTTTTGTGATAGGGCTAAAATTTCGTTGAGTCGAGCCAAAATTTCTCTGAGTCAGACACAAATTTCTCTGTAAAAATATTGAGGGATCTGAACTACTATTAAAGTATTGTAAGTTCTTTATCTTATAAAATCCTAATATCAAGAATCTTGAAAAAAAATTTCCTACTTTTTTTCACTATTAATTTAAAAAATAACGTAAACAATGTCAAATATTTACCCATTTTAAGACTCATTGTAACCCACAATTACACAATAAACAAATATGAAGTAATTCTATAATCCTGGCTTAGTCTAAACGCAAGAACTTTCACTAAATTTATTTTTTGGTAAAATAATAATAATATAATAAATTCGTTGAAATTTAATTTAATTTTTATTTTTATTTGTAGTATCTTTTTCTTTGTTAAATATTATTTATATTTATCAGGTAATAGTTTTGAAACACCATATGGCATTTTGATTAGATGGTACTCTAAACCAATAACATTGCCAATTTTTACAAGTGGCATTACTGACTCATCTTTTTGCTGGGTAATTAAAAGATATGTCTCCCTTCAAGTGTATTGTGCTTTCTTATTGATTATAAGGAAGTACCACAAAGATCTCATTGGTAACGATCATCGTCTAACAATTTTCTCTACACTTCTACTTAATTCTTTTACTATTTCAAAATGCAAATTATTGTGATTCAGAATTATAAAAATATCAATATTATTGTGTATATATTTAAAATTTATATTTGTTTGTAAATTATTATTATTTTTTGTCTAATAATGGTACGTTGACATTGATTGTTCAAATGGAAAAACATGATTTATTTTTTGTTTGGGGAGAAAATGCAATTCAGTGTAGCAGTAGGAAAAAAATATAAAATTTATATTTAAACCAAAAATACCTATAATGATGATTTTTATTTATAAATTTGGCATTATCACATTATTTTTGTCGTGATATTTGTATCAATTTTTGGCATGAAAAAATGTCAACCAACAAAAATGAGTTCATTAATAACTCAGAAATTTTTTTAAAAAAAAAAAAAAAAAAAAAACTTATTATTAAATTGATTTATTTTCTTCTCCTGAAATACTTGTTCGAATTATATTGAACAATTGAAATTTTCTGTTTCGGTCTTCTCTCCCCACATCCAATTTTATAATCAATTTAAAACTCAATTAAGCCAAATGATCATTTAGAGAAAGAATTTAAGATTTCATAATTTTGGAACCAAAAAAATCATAATCCATAATATGAGAAGAAAGAAAGAAAGAAAGACTATATGAACCATATAAAATAAATTATAATCATAACACAGACAAACGCAACTTAATAATAAAGAATACTTTATAAAATCAAAGAATTGATCAATTCAATTTTCCGTGCACAAATCAATAATAGAATCAAATACAACTATCAATCCTATGATCCGATTTCTGTCTTCTCAGATTTTCTCACGAACTACATCTCAGTAGTACAAAATGATCTACAGAGGGGGCATTGACCGGTGTTTGGCAGCCACTGGAAAACACAGTCCCTGTGAAACACATGCGAGCAAGGAGTGGCCGCAACCACAATATCTGGCTTAAACCTCTCCAAACAAATCGGACACTTATCATCATCATCATCATCATCATCATCTACCGATTCATCACGATAAAATCTCTTTACCTTCACCGCAGCCTGAACTTGACTCAACTTAGCAAGAAGAATCTCTTCCTCATCTGTTTTACCCACAAAAAACTCTATCTCATTCGAATCACCATTAACATCTGCGATTTTTCGCTTCTTAGCGATAACACCACCATTACCTTCATCTTTGCTTGATGAATAATGGGTTGGCAGCGAAGGCATGGTTCGAGTGCCGCCGATTCCGAGCATGTAAACGTGGACGAAGATGAGGATCCTGGGTTTGTTCAAAGCGGTTTGGTTGATAAGGTTGTTGAATCGAAAGCAACTGAAGAGGTGGTTAGATATGTCTTGGGCTAGCTTTGGAATGGTTAAGAAGGGGAAGAGTTTTGTTGTTGAAATGGCGAGACGAAGCCAACATTCCATGGAGTCTTTGTCGTTTAAGGTTTCGTAGTCGAATTTGATGGTGTCTTGTTGTTCTGTGAATGTGTTGCGTTTGACAATAGAACCATCTTTGGCTTGAGAGACTCGTCTGATCTCGTTCTTGACACGTAATTTGAAGAGGCCTTGTGATTCTGATACAGTTGGGTTAATTTTGACGTTGTGCTTTTGGTTCCACTTGAAGACTCGAACATTTAAGCCTTTGATTTTTCCATAAACGCAAGCCATCTCTCTCTCTCTAGAAAGTATTTTTGGAAGCAGGGGAATGGGAGGTGAGAGTTTTGTGAAGAGAGAGAAGCATGGATGGGTTGTTTTCTTTTTTCTGTGAATTACAATCCCAGATAGATGGGATTAGGATTGGGTTTGGATTTGGATTTTCTTGAAGAATAATTAATTGTTCATTATTACGAAAAATCTTTTATAAAAATAATCATGAAAGTTTTGTGATTCTTGGATTACATTTAGAATAAAGCATCATACACTTATCAAGGTAATCCAAAGATTATAAATCTTTCATAATCATTTTTATGAAATTTTTTTTATAATCCCCAACTTTTCTCCTAATTGTTTGATTTTGGAGAAGTATTTGGAACCGTTATGCTATTAAGTTTCCTTCAGTTTTTGGGGAAGTATTTGCACTTCCATACACGCAATAAATGCTCAGTGATGCAGAAATTTTCCTTCAGTTTTTCCATCAACTGATTTATTTTTTTCTCAATTTACAAGCAATCCCGTAGCGGCCCGTTTGGTAGATCTGTGAGAAAGTGATTATAACTTATAACTTAATAGTTTATAACTTATACCTGTGAACATAAGCTAATTTTTGATTTATAAATTAAGCTTCTCCTCCCCCACTCAAAGCATAAGTTAATTTTTGACTTACAAAAAACTATAAGTTATATTGTTAAGCTGAACCAAACACATCAAAATAGCATATTTAATAACAAAACTTATGCTATTAAGTTTTATAAATTGAAAAAGGACAAATTATACTTTGCTCTTTTTATATATGATTTTTTATTTTGTTATTTTAGGTTTTAAAATTTATGTTTTTTTTTTTTTTTTTTTTTTACTTTATTACTTTATATTTCAAGTTTGTCTCAATTTATTTTTAAAACTAATTTCTTTTAAATTTAGATAGAAAATGTCACGATAATTGTCATTTAATATAAAAATATATTATTATATTGATATTTGAATTTGTGTCAAATGTATGAGTTATATATAATAAAATATTTTTATGTCACGTGGCTAGTAATGGGTCATTTTTTAATCAATTTTTAACAAAAATTAACTTTAGGAATAAATTGAGAAAAATTTGAAACATAAAATGCTAAAGTGAAAAAAAAAAAAAAAAAAAGAAAGAAAAACAAACTTTAAACATCAAAATAAAAAAGTGACCAAAGGAGCGAAGTATAGTTTACCTGACAAACCATAGAATTTCCCTATCATATCACAAGGATACTTTCCATATCATTATAGCTCTATTAGAGCTTTCAAATTAGAACTCCCAAACATTATTGTAGGACTTACAATCCAGTGGACGGAATAGTCTATTACTTGGTTCATAAATTTTACACTGGACTACTAGTCCCTTAGGGGCGGAGCTACAACTGCTCTAGTGGTGTCAAGTGACACCACTGGATTTTCAAAAAGGTTTAAAATATATGTATTGTTTTATTCAAAAGTTTTGGATTGTAACAAATAGAATCCCGGTGACACCACTGCATTCAAGTGACACCATTATTCTAGCAGCCTTTCGTATTAAATTTATATGGTCTCGTGTGGACTTTAATGTTAGGTGCACATGGTAGCTCGTGTAAAATTAAAAAATTGAGATAACATTAATAATGATATATCAAATGACCCTACTCATTAAAACTCCTGGCTATGCCATTATAGTCCCCCATATGTGGGATAACTCTATCCCGAGGGGGTGTGAGACAAAAAGCTTAGGATAAGCTCAAGATTGAGATTATCCTGAATTTATTGAAATAAAATTAAAATCTCAATTAAAATAAAATTTATATAATTTTAGTAAATTAAAAATAAAATTAAAAGTTCAATTTATTTAAAAGTTCAAATTAAAATAAAATTAAAAAATCTCAACTAAAAATTAAAATAAATTTATATAATTTTTATTGATGTTCTATTTATTTAATTTTTAAAAAGTTTTAGTAAAAAAATTACAAATAAAATAAGATACACATCGGATTCAATAGAATAGTCCAATCCAAATATCTAATCACATGACTAAACAAGCATAGGATTCAATAGAATAGTCCAATCTAAACATCTAAT
Source organism: Camellia japonica (assembly GCA_030407325.1). Taxonomy (NCBI): domain Eukaryota; kingdom Viridiplantae; phylum Streptophyta; class Magnoliopsida; order Ericales; family Theaceae; genus Camellia; species Camellia japonica. The sequence continues at coordinate 174,466,995 of JAPPVO010000031.1, forward strand.
CTTATGACTAAACAAACATAAGATATAAATCCAGTCCAACTATATAATCTGGGGACAATGTAACCCAAGACTAATAGTGTAGTTGATTACAATCTCTCCTTATCCAATTTATTCAAACAAACACACCTAGGGCATGTTTGTTTGAACGGACTGAATAAGGAGAGATTGTAATCTACTGGACTATTAGTCCTGGGATACATTGTCCCGGGACTATTTGGTTAGACTGGATTTGTATCCTATGTTTGATTAGTCATGAGATTAAATGTCTAGATTGGACTATTCTATTGATTCCTATGTTTGTTTGGGATATTATGGAAAAAAAAAAAAAAAAGCTAAATGCTCAAAAGACTATTTTGCCCTTTTGAATTATTTGCTAAATAATAGGAATATTAAATCTAAATTATAAATTTTATTTAATTTTTTTTACTAGAACTTTTAGAAAATTAAATAAATAGAATATTAATAAAAATTACATAAATTAATTTTAATTTACAGTTGAGATTTTTAAATTTTATTTTACTTTACTAAGTATAATTAATACCGTATGATCATTAAAATAAATAATTTAATAAAGTATAAATAATTTAATAAATAAATTTTATTTTTAAAAAGATATTAAATAGTAGAGGGTCAAAAATGTAATTTCACTACCTAATCCCCATGGAATGAGTTATCTTATAGATTGTGTTCCATCCTCCCCCATGGAACAGAACAATCCCATAGATTTGGAATTGATAGTTTGGTGAAAAAATTTTGAATCAAATAATGGACAATTAATCCCATCCCATGTTTGAATCATTCCAAACAAACACTAGCCTAATGTGTGCACTTGAACACACCCAAAAAAAAAAGGGTGATGATTGAGACCCCCTCCAATCACCACCCTTACAACCCCACACACACGTGGCGGGTGGTGATTGGAGGAGAAGGGAAAAAAAAAAAAAAAAAGAAAAAGTAGCCAATCAGGTGAAGAGGGGGTCAAGGGGGTGGGAAAAAAAAGGGGTCCAAGTCATTATTGAAAAAAAAAATCATTTTTTTTTTAAAAACTTTTATACTCATTTTTTTAAAAAAAAAATAAATCAAAAAGTACACTTATTTAAATCATTCCAAACAGCTCCTACCCGTTTGGAACCGCGGTAGCATCATTAATGGAGGGGACTCAGGGACTTCTATATGGGCTCAGTTTGAATTGTTCAACTTTTAATATTTTATAAATAAATTATTTATGTAAAAAATTATATTAATTTGACATTAATAATTGGATAATTATATGTTTAGATTATATTTGTTTTTTAAAAAATAAATAATTATTTTTTAAATCATATTTACAATTTATTTTTATAAAACGAATGTGATTTAAACATGTGCCTACTGATATTTATTAATTTTAAAAATTTCATGAATTAAATTATTGAGATTGAGACAGGATGGGCCCAAAAGGCCTTCAACTGGACCCTCAGTCCAACATTAATGCTACGAAATTATGGGGTTGTTAGTAGATTGAGCAATGATATAGAATTTCCGTTCAGTTTTTGTTTATTCTGTTTTTAAAGCACAAAAATAGTAGTTCCTCATGTACACAATACACAATTTGGCCAAATCTTTAATGTTGTAGAACACATTTTCCGATCTATTTTTGGTTTTTTGATTTTTTTGAATGAAATAATTTACTTATATTCTCAATTTTTTTATCTCACAATTAATAAATATGAGTCAATATGTTGTACACTTAATTTTTTGAGAAAATTAGTGAAACATTCTTTTCCAACTTTGTATACTATGAGAGGTCCAATATATCTTTTTTTATTAGCTAAGGTCTCTCGATGAAATTTTTCTATGATCATACTAGAGAAATTTTAATTTCTTTGCGAAATCAGAGAAATTTCTCTGTGAAAATTAAAATTTCTCTATGTTAGGGTTGAAATTTCTCTGAGTCGGACAAAAATTTTTCTAGGTTGAATTTTCTCTGTAAAAATATTGAGGGATGTGAACTACTATAAAAATATTGTAAGTCATTTATCTTATAAAATTTTAATATCAAGAATCTTAAAAAAAAATTCCTACTATTTTTTCACTATTAATTTAAAAAATCACGTAAACAATGTCAAATATTTTCCCATTTTAAGACTCATTGTAACCCACAATTACGCAATGAACAAATATGAAGTAATTATGTAATCCTGGCAGAGTCTAAACACAAAAACTTTCACTAAATCTATTTTTTGGTAAAATAATAATAATAATATAATAAATCCTTTGAAATTTAATTTAACTTGTATTTTTATTTGTAATATCTTTGTCTTTGTTAAATATTATTTGTATTTATTAGGTAATAGTTTTGAAACACCATATGGCATTTTGATTAGGTGGTGCTCTAAACCAATAACATGGCCAATTTTAACAAGTGGCATTACTGACTCATCTTTTTGCTAAGTAATTAAAAGATATGGCTCACTTCCAGTGTATTGTGATTTCTTATTGAGCAGAAGGAAGTACCACAAAGATCTCATTGGTAAGGGTGATCGTCTAACACTTTTCTCTACGCTTCTACTTAATTTCTTTTACTATTTCAAAATGCAAATTATTGTGATTTAGAATTATAAAAATATCACTGTCATATTATTATGCATATATTTAAAATTTGTATTTGTTTGTAAATTACTATTATTTTTTGTCTAGTAATGATACGTTGACATTGATTGTTCAAATGAAAAAACAAGATTTCTTTTTTGTTTGGGGGAGAAAATGCAATTCAGTGTAGCAGTAGGAAAAAAATATAAAATATATATTTTAAAACAAAATATGATTTTTATTTATAAGTTTGGCATTATCACATTATTTTTATGTGATATTTGTATCAATTTTTGGCATGAAAAAATTGTCAACCAACAAAAATGGCTTCATTAATAACTTAGAATTAAAAAAATAAAATAAAAATTAAAAGCTTATTATTAAATTTATTTATTTTCTTCTCATAAATTACTTATTCAAATTATTGGACAATTGAGATTTTCTCTTTCCACATTCAGTCTCATACTCAATTTAAAACTCAATTAAGCATAACATCCTTTAGAGAAAGAATTTAAGATTTCATAATTTTGAAACCAAGAAAATCATATAATCCATAATACCAAAAGAAAGAAAGAAAGACTACATATGAACCATATACATCATAAACATAAGCCCCGTTTGGTAGAATTGTGGAAAAGTGATTATAGATTATAACTTAACAGATTATGGCTTATAGCTGTGAATATAAGCTGTTAATCTGTTTGGTGCAGCTGTGAGATTATAGATTTAAGCAGCAGAGTAGTGTTTGGTTAATAAGCTGTAAAATAGTTTTTTACTGTATAATTGTCCTTTCTGCCCTTATATGATATAAAAATGATTATTTTGTCACTTTTTTCAGTTTTAATTTAAAAAAAATTATTTCATTAATAAAAGTTAATATAATTAGTATTAATTAGTATCAATTAATATAAAAATTGATACATTTGACACAAATGTAATGGAAGTATTATTGTTACAATTTTTTTCCATTATAAATTAATTAGTATCAATTAATTGCTTAATTAGTATCAATTAATACTAAAATTATTAATTAGTATAAATTAATATTAATAATTAATCTTTATTAGTATCAATTAATATTAATAATCAACAATTGTTATTAATTAGTATCAATTAATAATTAATTCATTACAAAAGTATACAATATTAATTTATTAATAATTAATACCAATTAATATTGATTTTTTAATTAATATTGATTTTTTTTCTTTTTCTTTAGAAATATACAATTTTTTATTTTTAATTAATATAAAAATATTAAATATGAATTTATTAATAATTAATACCAATTAATATTTTTTTTAATTAATATTGATTTTTTTCTTTTTCTTCAGAAATATACAATTTTTTATTTTTTAATTAATATAAAAATATACAATATGAATTTATTAATAATTAATACCAATTAATATTTATTTTTTAATTAATATTGATTTTTTTGCTTTTTCTTCAGAAATATACAATTTTTTATTTTTTTAATCAATATAAAAATATACAATATGAATTTATTAATAATTAATAACAATTAATATTTATTTTTTAATTAATATTGATTTTTTTTCTTTTTCTTCAGAAATATACAATTTTTTCTTTTTTAATTAATATTAATATTAAAATTTGGGTATTGACGAGGGCATTTAAGTAATTTTAGCTCCCCCGGCGCACCAACTGCGCGCTTAAGTCAAAAATTTAAGCACTCCCTGATCAGCTTTTGAGATAAGCTAAGAAATAACTTAATTTAAGATATAAATTTAAGCTGCACCAAACACAACATTTAGCTTAAATTAAGCTAAAAGCCGAAATAAGTAGCTTATAAGCTCTACCAAACAGGCCTATAACACACAAACACAACTTAATAATAAAGAATGCTTTATAAAATCAAAGAATTGATTAATTCAGTTTTGGTACGTAAATCAATAACAGAATCAAACACAACCACCAACCCTATGATCCGATTTCTGTGTTCTTAGATTTTCTAACGAACTACATCTCAGTAGTACAAAATGATCTACAGAGGGGGCATTGACCGGTGTTTGGGAGCCACTGGAAAACACAGTCTCTGTGAAACACATGCGAGCAAGGAGTGGTCGCAACCACAATATCTGGCTTAAACCTCTCCAAACAAATCGAACACTTATCATCACCGTCGTCATCATCATCATCTACCGATTCATCGCGATAAAATCTCTTTACCTTCACCGTAGCCTGAACTTGACTCAACGTAGCAAGAAGAATCTCTTACTCATCTGTTTTACCCACAAAAACTCTATCTCATTCGAATCACCATTAACATCTGCGATTTTTCGCTTCTTAGCAATAACACCACCATTACCTTCATCTTTGCTTGATGAATAATGGGTTGGCAACGAAGGCATGGTTCAAGTGCAGCCGATTTTGAGCATGTAAACGTGGACGAGGATGAGGATCATGGGTTTGTTCGAAGAGGTTTGGTTGTTAATGTTGTTGAATCGAAAGCAACTGAAGAGGTGGTTAGATATGTCTTGGGCTAGCTTTGGAATGGTTAAGAAGGGGAAGAGTTTTGTTGTTGAAATGGTGAGAAGAAGCCAACATTCCATGGAGTCTTTGTCGTTTAAGGTTTGGTAGTCGAATTTGATGGTGTCTTGTTGTTCTGTGAATGTGTTGTGTTTGGCAATAGAACCATCTTTGGCTTGAGAGACTCGTCTGATCTCGGTCTTGACTCGTAATTTGAAGAGGCCTTGTGATTCTGATACATTTGGGTTAATTTTGATGTTGTTGTGCTTTTGGTTCCACTTGAAGACTCGAACATTTAAGCCTTTGATTTTTCCATAAACGCAAGCCATCTCTCTGTCTAGAAAGTATTTTTGAAGCAGGGGAATGAGAGGTGAGAGTTTTGTGAAGAGAGAGAAGCATCGATGAGTCGTTTATATAGAGTAAAGAGATAGGTTGTATTTCTAATTGTATTGAAGGTTTTGGAAACTTTTCTTTTTTTTGTGGATCCCAATCCCACCCAGATGGGGATTGTGTTTGGATTTGGATTTGGATTTTCTTGAAGAAGAATTAATTGTTTGATTTTGCGGAAGGAATCCGGATCCTCGGTACCCCTTTCCTGCCGAGCATCCCTGTAGCCCTCCAAAACAACGTCGTTTTGGAGGTTTTTTTTTTTTTTCTTCTGTTCTTTCTTTCTTTCTTTTCCTTTTGCCCCTGTTTTCTTCTCTCATTTGAAAAGGCCTGAACTCATTTTGACTTAAGTGTAAAAGCCTGAGCTCATTTCCTTTCATTTGAAAAGGCCTGAACTCATTTTGACTTAAGTGTAAAATATTGGATTCCCAAAATTAATTGACACAAACTATACCCCAAAAACCCAAATTAGAAATATTGGATTCCCAAAAAAAAAGCATAACTAGGCTCGACCCTTTACTCATTTCACCGTTCCAAACAATGGGTCGTCCTCAAAATTATTTTTTAAAAAAAGAAAAACAAATCAATCCAATCCTATCCAATCATAATACCTTATCAGGTTCTTGATCTTCTTCGACTCTGTTCGAGTCAGACGAACAAGGATCATCAACAGGAGGAGGAGGAGGAGGAGGAGGAGAGGGAGAGGGAGAGGGAGCTCCGCCGCTGGAGATTGCGATGGCAAGAGGCGGCGGAATCTCCAGCAAAGGAATCATCTTTCCGAAGAGCTTTCGATGATTGTTGCTCCTCTCTCCGATTCAATTTGAAATCTGAAATGAGAGAGAGAGAGAGAGAGAGAGAGAGAGAGAGAGAGAGAGAGATATCAGTGCTGGAAAGAAAGAAAGAAAAAGAAGAAGAAAAAAAAAACCCTCCAAAACGACGTCGTTTTGGAAGGCGACAGAAATGGGCTGCAGGGGAGTGCGACGGAGGATCCGGATTCTTTGGGGAAGTATTTGGAACCGTTAGAATTGCTGATGGATGGGACTTACCATGTGCACTCCCATACACGCAATAAATGCTCTACGATGCAAAAATTTTCCTTTCAGTTTATCCTTCAACTGATTTATTTTTTGAATAATGTTTTATGTATCAATTATCATATTAATTAATGTATCAATTGATGATATGACATAATTTAAGATATTTTTTATATTTATAATTTTTATAATGGGTGAGGTTAATAATAAAATCATAACTAATATTAGTACATTAATTAATATACTAATTAATACATGTAGCACTACTCTTATTTTTTTTTCCCCTCAATTTACAAACAACTCCTTAATAGAATATTTAGCATAGGTTATGATATTAAGCGGTTGTTTATAAATTGAAAAAAAGATAATTATATTTTTTTTTATTTGTGTTTTTTTTATTTTTTTTATTTTAGCTTTTAAAATTTAGGATAAATTACAAATACACCTACTGAGATTTGTTTAAAATACAAATTGTTCCCTATGGTTTGAAAAATTACAAATACCTCCTTATTAAAAAAATTTATTTAACAAAATTAATTAAAAAAAATAAAATTCATAATTGCTCTTCTATACAATAATAAAATTACCTAAATTGTTAATTGAAATATATTTCTAACATCATTAAAAATTGTTAATTGATTTGATAATTTATTAATAAAAGGGACGATTTGTTATGAAATTAGAAACCTCAGGGGGTGGAATGTAATTTTCAAAACAACAGGAGGAAATTTGTATTTTAATCAAATCTCAGGGGGTATATTTGTAATTTATCCTAAATTTTATTTATTTTTTTACTTTATATTTCAAGTTTTTCTCAATTTATTTTTAAAACTAATTTATTTTTAAATTTAGACATAACATATCACGATAACTGTCATATAATATAAAAATATATTATTATATTGAGATTTGAATTTGTGTCAAATGTATGAGTTATATATAATAAAATATTTTTATGTCACGTGACTATCAATGTGTCATTTCTAATCTATTTTTTTAACAAAAATTAGCTTTAGGAGTAAATTGGGAAAAAAAATTAAAATATAAAAGCCTAAAGTGAAAAAAACTAACTTTAAAAATCAGATGAAAATGTGACTAAACATAAAGATGCAAAGTGTAGTTTACCCATTGAGAAACCATTAGGGGTGAGCAACGGATATATTGATCCGCGAAACCGATCGAACCGAACCGATCCGCCGCATTTTAGACAGATGCGTGATGACGAGCGGACGGTTACGGATTGATTTTCTCCAATCCACTAATTTGGCGGATGGATGGCGGATTTGAGATTCCTTTGGCGGCAACCGAACCGCCAAACCGCGAGCACCCCTAATAATTTATAAGATTTTATGTTTTCAATTTGTTTAAATATTTTATTTGTGTTTTCAATTGAAAAAGAGTTTAAATATTCTATTGAAAAAAAGTTTTCAACTTGAATATATTTTTTGAATTGAAAAAAATAAGCGTATTATTTATCTATATTTTTTGGTTTTTAAATTTAACTCTAAAAATAATAAATAGAAAATATGATATATGCTAGTTGGTTTTTGTTTTCAAAAACATATATAGATGTAACGATACAAAGACATACAATCTCTACTACCGTCCTGTTCATGGTTTTGGTAGTTTGAATTGTTATTATATTTTAAGAACCACAGATTGTAATACTTTATATGGATGAATCATGCTGTGATTGTAATATGTGGATGAGCCATGCAGTGATTGTGATATTCTAAAGTTTCAAACTTTCTTTTTTTGGATGAGACATACAGTAATTGTAATAGTTTTTTAAGTCATTGACTATAATGGTTTTTTTTTTTTTTTTGAGGAAGTGCACACGTTGAATTATGTTGAAAATTTATAAAATCTTAAACCGCCAAACCGATTCGCATCCATCCGCCAATCTGCTCAATCCACATTCGCCGGATTGGCGGACGGATGCGGATTGATTTTCTTCAATCCGCCAATCTGACAGACGGATGGCAGATTGGAGGTTCCGTGGCCGCAACCGACCCGCGTCCACCTCTAGAAACCATAGAATTTCCCATCAGTTTTTTGTTTATTCTGTTTTTCAAGCACAAAAGTAGAAGTTCCCCATGTACAATACACAATTTGGCCAAATCTTTTCTTGTTGTTGTAGAACACATTTGCCTATCTTTTATTTTATTATTATACTAGCGTATGCCCGTGCCTGAAGGCACGGTGTAAATAATGTTAGAATTATAATATAATTGTAATCGCAACACTATTTAAATTTAAGATTAAAATGCAATTATAAAAATATATTTAATAGACTACACTCTACAATTCCAAACAAATCAAATATAAAAAAAAAAAATAAATATCAAATAATGCACACCAGCCAGTACTCTGCAATTTAAAAGAAATTAAAATTAAAATGCATACCAGTTAGTGTTACTATTGCCAATCAAATTCTAACAACATAAGAAAAACAAACATTATATTGTCATACGCCAAAAGAGTGAGTTAAAACTTTATAAAAAAAAAGTGGGTCGAAGCTTTCCAGAATATGTATGCTTTACAGAAGATGTGTCAATAACATCTCTTCAAACATGTGTTTGCCCAAACTTCCTCCTCATTACTTTCGAAAAAGTCTTTGTATATATCAACTTGTATGTATCCCCAATGAGGAACATGCACAACAATCTGGTAATTTATGGAAACAAAAAAAAAAAATATAGATTGGTATATTTGTTGGAAATATACCTTATTACATCCCCATCGAAGCAAGCTAGTTGTATTTCTCATTTTAAGCTCCATAAATTTTTCGATCCAATCCTAAAAAAATCCATATTTCCAATTATTATTAGATTGAAATTTTATAAAAAAAATCTATGTATATAATCAATATAAAGAAATCTACATGGTTATCTTTTGATAAAACATGATTTAATGAACATGGAACACTACAACAACACTTCAGGATAAACAATATTTGTAGTAGAATCCAAACTATCTTTAGGGAGGAGAATACTTATAGGATCAAAGGATGTACATTTGGACAATACCACATATAATTGGCTATGGCTAAACATTAGTATGCGCAAATCAACCCCAACAAATTTCACAGATTGTCCTTGAGATTTATTAATGGTCAAGGCATATGCTAATCGGACTGGAAATTGACGTCTTGTCATTTGGAAAGGCATTTCTGAAGAAGATGGTGTCAAAGATATCCTTGGTATGAATGCCAAATTGCCAAACTTTTCTCCAGTTAAAATTTGAGCTTCAATTATGCGAGTGTCGCACCTAGTAACCATCAATCTTGTACCATTACATAGTCCATCTTTCGGTGCAATATTTCTTAACAATATTATAGGACAACCCACTTTCAACTCTAACTTAAAAGTTGGTAGCCCGGGAGGATCCAATGAATTTAAATATTCATTAGGATATCTATTTGTAATGGTAGGATCAATTTCATTATCTTCAGACATTTTATCTGCTGCAAAATAAGTATATAATCTCCCTGGAAAGATATTCAACGCAGTAGTATTAATGTCACTGACATCATCGTTACGCGCAGATAGAATGGTGCGTTCAGTTAAAAATGTTGGGGTCGACGTCTCTATCATATTCAACTGTGGGTAAACTGTAGAGAGCAATTCATTCAAATCTTGACATTTGTGTATTGTTGATGGAAGGTTGATGATTTCTTGAAGATTAGTCCCAATCTAAAAAAAGTGAAATCAATTAAAAAAAATATGAGTGTAAACACAATTTATTAATTTAAAATAATAAAGAAAAAGGTTAAAGTAGTGTTACCTCCATCAAGAAATTTGCAAAAATAGCATTTTCATGGTCTCCGTGATTCAAGCGCATATTCAAATCCAAAGTTAAGATATGTATATGCTTCCATAGAACAGAGTGTCTTAATGATGCATTCACAATTTGCTCACGAATTCCTTTGGGTATAACTGGTAAGATTTGTCGAAAGTCTCCACCAAGAACAACAGTAATACCCCCAAATGGCTTTTCACTATCACGAATATCCCTCAATGTACGATCAACCGCCTCAACACAATGTCTATGTTGCATAGGAACTTCATCCCAAATTATGAGTTTTGTTTCTCTAAACAACTCAGCTTGTAATGATTGTTTGGTAAACCCACAAAGTGAATTTTCCAAGACATCTAACGGAATGGAAAATGTTGAATGTGCAGTGCGACCTCCTACCAATAACAATGATGCAATTCCAGATGAAGCCACAGTAACAACGATATGCCCAAGGCTACGACATTTTAATGCAATCGTATTGTACAGAAATGTTTTCCCTGTTCCAGCACCCCCATTAAGAAAGAAAACAGTTCCTTTATTTTGAAAAATTGAAGAAGTGATTGTGTTATAAGCATTCCGTTGTCCATTGTTGAGACAATCAATAGTAATTTGTGGATCTGCCTGTTGTGCCTCATTCTGCAGTTGTTGATGTTCGAATATCAATCGATTCCCAACTACTGCACTCCAATTTGCAGTAGGTTGTGGCATATGTGGGAAGTCAATTAAACATTTGCCTGATTCATGAAGCATTTGATTCAAAAGATGGAGACCATAATCTTCAATTTGAGCCTCAGTTGGGTTAGAAATGGCAAACAATGTATGAATCTTATGTGCAAGATCATTACATATATGCATTGAGAATTGATTCCATAATGCACATGGATTTAGTGGAGAGCACTGGGTGAGAATAACGCTAAACAATCTCCTCAATTGGTATCCAGTTTTCATAACTGCAGCCTCTTTCAAACATTGTATCCATTCTTCATCATCTTCTAAAAGCCCCCTTGCAACACATGCTAATTTAAATGTATCATGCACAACATTATCGACCGTGCGTAAAGATCGAAACGACTTTGGTCCTTTGACAACAGTTAGTAACAAACGCAGATAAAATCTTTCACCACAATTAGGACTGGCAAAGTACATTCTACCAATTGCATATCCTCTTTCTCTTGATTTCCATCTCTTTTCTGACTTGAGCCATACAAAATGCTGCGGAAATTCTTGATAAGTGAATGGATATTCATCTTCACTGGCAGCACAATATGCAAAGAAGCCAGTAAGAGTTGAAATTTGTTGACCAGCTCTAGATTGAATCATTTCTAATGACTCTTCTAGGTTAAAAACAATGCGATGCATTCCAGGTAAATGAAGTGTCAATCGTACAACTGTTGGTATCTCTGCATGCAAAGGATGACCAAATATTCGCCAAGCAACTTCTAGAGGTCCAATATACCTTGCATCGAGATATTGTTAAATCTCATTTATCGATCCCAACACCATCGTTGTACGATCATAACCCTTATAAATGTACTTATGTATATACTTGACACATCTCATTCCAGCGCATACTTCCACATTTATATGACAGTTGAAAAGTTTAGAAACATATGCATTGTATGGTACGACATCCCTGTTATCAACTTCTTGCCCCCTCACAGTATGTACTTGGCCATTATTGTGACGACGATAGATGGGTTATCCATCTTGATCCATAGTTGTTGTTTCTGTGAAAGCTCGAGGGTATCTCTTACCGCATCTACTATTTTCCATACATGGTGCATGCGGATTTCGAGCACCACATGGTCCATGTACCATACAACATTTGACAGTTTCAAAAAGCATAGGATCATCTTTTGGGTCTGGAAATTCTGCACAGACCAATTTGTTTACTTGAGCACATGTCCGAATTTTGTCTGGACCCTTAAGAAATAAAAGTGCATGCATATGAGGGAGGCCTCGTTTTTGAAATTCAATTGTAAAAACATGTGCAACTTTATTTCCAAACACTTTATTTGCTTCTATCTCCTTCATCAAACATTTTCTCTTCAACTCAAAAACACGGGCAATTAAATTAAGACGATCAATAGGTTTTTGATGTGATAATAATGCTGAAGTAATTTCTGGCCAATTAGGGTTTGCAGTCATGGTAAGAAAAATATCTGGGTGTTGGTTGTATCGCATGATAGCCATTGAATCTTGAAAGATTTCAAACATATGTTTAGGACTACCAGTAAATGAAGATGGCAAAACAAACCTTTGACCAATTTGACCAGGTCGCACATAATCTGGATCAATATCTGACAACTCTTGGTAAAGCTCAACCCAAAGTTTTCCTTGATTAAGCTTGTATTATGTCAATCGATTTTGTTCAGTTGTGGCTCAAGCATCTACCAAAAACTCTTGAAATAGTTTCTCACCTCTCAAAATTGTTGAATACTCTGTGGGTCGTTCAAACAAACGATAACTATAAAAATCCATTTGAGTAAGTCGATCAGTTGAAGGTCGATCATATTGAACATTCCACAATTTCAACTCAGGTTCCCATCCAAGCTCACCATAAGGAAATAATAGAACATAATGTAATGGCAAGTATGCTGGGTGACATTCATTAATTTGCATCAACTTATTATTTTCTTGGAAATTTAAGATAATATCTCTCATTCCACTTACCTCTGTTCCATCACCTGGTATTACAATCGCAATCTCATCTGCAGTTGGTAAGTTATACCGACGTCGATCAGTTGTTGAATTGTAATGAAGATGAGCAGGTAGATTGTGTCCTACCGCGTCTAATTGATGTAAAATGGCATGAGCCTGGCGAAATGTAGCTACAAATGCATTGACTTGCAACAGACTATCCTGAATAGTTTTGAGCACATCCCTTCTCAAGTTAGGATTTCTACGATTACGAATTTCTAACGCTGAATCAGGGTCATAGATATACAGTTGAGCATAACTCGCATCCTGCCCTGGTTGTGGTTGTAGTGATCCTGTTCGATGTCGTAATTCCCCATGAATTGTGAATGATGTAGGACCCCTTCCACTGAGTACTCTAGGATCCAATGTAGCACCAAGACTTGTAAAAGCATTGGCTGCATTGTACAATTGAGTATAACTTCGAAAGGATTTTGATTGATCATTATTCCCATCATACAACGCTTGAAGTGATGGAGGAGGTGTAATAAGTAAAGGTAGCCTAATCTTCCCTTCCAAACAGCAAGTTCCGAATAAGAGACGCTTTATAGATGATTTGGTCAATTTTTCATCCATCCAATGTAAGCCTGAACAATAAGGACATAATACGTCCATCTTGCCAAGATAATGGCGGCAAGAATTGTTGTGTGCTCGGGCATCAATTGATGTACTCATAGGCATATCTTCTAATTCATCATCAGTACATAGATCTTCTTGAAGAAATTGATTTATAGAAGTAGACCTACGAATATTTGTGTATAAATAAAATTATATAAAACAAAATGGTAAGAATATGTATTTCAAGATTAGACATAGTAGTTTACCGATTCCTTTGTGGAGGTAAAGACGTGCTTGGCATAGAAAACGAACATGTAGAATGATGGGCAACCATTGTTCGTTTTTGTGCCGAATGAGAATCTTCAGTTATTGTTTCCCATTCCAAGCAAGCGCGATTGCGACGATTTGGTGCTAAAGAAGGGTGTATTGGTTGAATACATTCTTCTGATCCCTCTTGTTCTCGTTGCGAGCATTGAAAGTATGACTTTTCATTTTTTTCACGCTCTCGTCGTGCACGTTGGGCCAAAGTAGTTTTTGATATTACATTATCATTTTGTGCCTAAAATAAATATATTTTGTCATTGGTGCAAAATATGTGAATATTTTGTACTTAACATGAAACATCCTCTTGTTTATTTTGTTTTTCTTAATTTTGTTTTATATTTTATTTGTTTTATACCTTAATAGTGTTATCTGTATTTATTTCTTTCTTTATGCATTTTGTTTTTTATAAAAAAAAATAAAGAAGAAATAAAAATCTGTCTTATTTAGTTTATTCTTTCATTACATAGTTTGTCTTTATGTCTTCGTTTTTTTTTTCTTCTTATTCTTTTCACATGTTACATTATAAATGCACATGTATCTATGCTAAATAAAAATAAATAAATTTGGAAAACACATATAAATAATAGCAAATTATAGGAAAACTAGCGTATGCCCGTGCCTGAAGGCACGGTGTAAATAATGTTAGAATTAAAAAAAATATATATATATTTTTTAATTAGATAAATTTACAGAACTCTTCACGAAAATTCACTTTTACTTATATAATATATAGCTAGTTAGACAGATGTACCTCGTCAAAAGTGTAATTAACTTTTAAAAAAAAAAAGGATAGAGAGAGATTCTCTCTCTAGGACCCATGCATCACAATTGACAAACACATTTCCAGAGACATGGTTTTCATTTTTCTTCATCTTTCTCACCTCTAGGATCCCCAAATTCCTCATACATATACACACACATTTGCACATTTGCAGACATGAATTAATTTCCAATATTCAGAGACGTGGATGAGATAATAATAGTTTGACTCACCACATTTGGAAATTAATCTTACTGTATATTATCCTAACACTATTATTATCCTAACTACGATGGATAATAATAGTTTGACTCACCACATGGCAAAAGGTCATATTCAATTTCTCCTCATATTCTTCATCAGTGGCGGCATAATCATCCTATCAACCATTCATTCAATCAGTAATCAACTATTGATGAAGAAGGTCATGCAAGGAGGTGATAATAATAGTTTGACTCACCACATGCCAAAAATATGACTCATATTCTTCATCAATAGCAAGGAGGTGAGTCAAACTATTTCTAAATGGTTCACCCCACATGGCCTTCAGGTATATAGAGGAGAGCAAAACAGGGATTCAAAACATACCCTGCTCATCAAGGACCTCATCCACGATCTTTGCTATCTGTTTCCCAATAACACAACCACAAATACAAAATTTTAGTTAAGAATTACACTGCATACACACATAATATATACGTTAAATTGACCAAAACATGAAATGAAATGAAATCCAGACCTTGTTGAAATGCTCATGTTGCCTGTTGCCAAGGCCAAACACTCTGTACGAAAGATTAAGCCATTTCTCTCTCCCTTTACCCTATAGGCAGTCATATAACACGCCATGAAACCCAAATCTCACTTGGTAAAAGAACCATAGCAACAATAAAAATTAGAAATTAATCAAAATTTACCTCTAAAAACCAATTATAGAACCTTGCAGAATTGTCAGTTGGCTCACCATCTCCATATCTATACCACAACAAACAAATAAATTAAATACAATGTTATATACCAACAATACACGAGTATGTATATATGTATGTATGTGATGTGAAGTAAAAACTCACGTAGTTAAAAAGAAAAATGCCACAGTTTCTTTCTTCAATTTCTCCTCATATTCTTCATCAGTGGCGGCATAATCATCCTATCAACCATTCATTCAATCAATAATCAACCTTAAAATTAAATTTTAAACAATTACATCAAAAAAAAAAGGAGCAAAAAAAGTCAAACTCACCATATCAATTACTTTAAAGCTTGCCTTTTCGTATCTCGCTTTACCTTCCTCAGCAAGTGCCTGAAAAGTTGAAAAAAACAACAATCGAATCAATCAAAGTAATTCAATGAATCCCAACCTATTTGAGGAAGTGGTGGTGGTGGTGAATATGAATTCATATATAAATATGATGATGATTCAGGTCCTGCCTAATGAGAAGTCCTTGGATCATAACTTACAAACTGAATGAGAGGCGAAAATCTCTTCATATAATACATTTTGAGTATTTGAATTCACTCCAAATGAATCCCAAGCAGTTTGAGGAGGTGAGTTCAACCCATACGAACCCCAAGCTGTTTGAGGAGGTGGGCATACTCCATATGGTCCTTCGCCCCAACCCATTTGAGGAGATGGGTTCACCCCACATGGCCCCCAACCTGTTTGAGGAAGTGGTGGTGGTGGTGAATACGAAGGTTCTTTAATTTCTAGACTACGATGTATATGAATATGACCCCGTGAAGAACCCAGTTCAAAATCAAACCCAAAAAAATTCAAGGCGTAAAAACAAAACCCAGAAAAATCTAACAAATAGAACCAAAGAACTGAAGAACTAAAGTACCTCTGTTTTGGGGTTTGAATTGCAGCAAGGGAAACACAAAAACACACACAGCCACAAAAAACAAAAACAAAAAAACAGAGAGAGAAAGAAACTGCGATTTTAATTCCAAATTCAGAAAATAGAATAGGTCATTTAAGATAATAAAGAACATTACCAACAAATTTACACTATTAGTTTAATAGTGAAAAAAACTATAAAACTATAAAACAAAAAGAAGAAGAAGAAGCATTCCAGGGTAAACTGTGTTCACATGGTTTTGCTTATAAACTGTGTTCTTGAATTTCCTCACTTCTTCCCATATATGCCCTTTTAAAAGAGAAAACAGATTACTATAAAACAAAAAAACAAGAAGAAGCATTCCAGAGAAGTTATGGATGTGACATGTAAACTGTGCTCACATGGTTTTGCTTATAAACTGTGTTCTTGAATTCCCTCACTTCTTCCCATATATGCCCTTTTAAAAGAGAAAATAGATTACTACTTACTTTAGGAATTCAAAATTTAAACAGAAGCAAAGAAACAAATTAATTGGCAATAACCCTCAATTAATGGGCACTTGAACCCCACTCAAAAACTTCATAGTAAAACAATCCAATTCCAGAAACTATACAGAAAGTAATCGGTAATAGATATATTGTAAATTCTTAAATGAGATCAATAATCTTAACACTTATGCATCTGTTGCTAAAGTAGTCCACCCTATGTTTATTTGCAGGGATTGGGAGGACATAGACTGTGCAGACTGGGACAGCCTTCAATAATCCGATGAAACCTCGTACAGGGCAGGAAGCCGGCTTGATTCGGGATGATGTCACAGTTTCTGTACATGGGTTTTTACCGAGGAAGCATAAGAAAGAGTGTAGACTTTCATTAGCCCAGAGTAGTTGTCTGAAACTTAAATAGACATTAATGTACATTGTATTTTCTAAAGAAATCATGTATTTTGCAAGGTTCTTTTTTAATTTAAATATATAAGAACCTCAGCAGTGGATGGTCAAATGTAGTATGTAGATCCGTGTTGTAGGTTATATACATACATGCTTTACCTTACTTTACTTTCTATGATTTCTCTGCTTGGCTTTGCTCTAAAATTTAACTCGTGTGGTTAAGATTTATTTGCATAGGCACTTTCAAGTTGTGTTTGGGATCTTGCATTTGTGCAGTGAAAAGAGAAGGGAAAGAATTTGTGTGTGTGTGTATTTTTTTCTTTTTTTTATAAATTTTAAAACCACTCTCTATTTCATTTGCAAGTTCTTTATTGTTTTTTCTTCACAAATCAAATTTCCCAAGTTCTCTGTAAATGTGTAGATCAAATTCAAACCCCTTGGGTTTTTGATGGCTGGTTCTTATTCTAAAAGATACAAATTTTATAGAAGGAACTTCCTATTGAAATTTGGTTTGTAAGGGAAGGAGGTCAAGAGCTTTATGAAACCACCTGAAATGGAAAGAAGTCATCGAACTACCTAAAATTGCAACCACCAAACAATGCTGAAAAACCATGAAAGGGTCTGTCAAATTAGAAACCTGTGACAGAACCAAAAAAATAACCAAAACAGAACCCTAAAATAACAAAACATCTATCAAAAACATCTAAATTTTTAACAAAATAGAACCAGCAAAAAAACAAATTAATTGACAATAACCCTCAATTAATTGGCACTTGAACCCCACTCAAAAACTTCATAGTAAAAGAATCAAATTCCAGAAAATGTAAACCAATTACATTTTCTGGAGAGCCAAAAACAAATAGAGATAGAGAGACAGGGGGGGGAATAAAAATCATGAAACCACCTGAAATTGAAAGAAGTCAGCGAACTACCTGAAATTGCAACCACCAAACAATGCTGAAAAACCATGAAAGGGTCTGTCAAATTAGAAACCTGTGACAGAACCAAAAAAAAACTAAACCAGAACCCTAAAATAACAAAACATCTATCAAAAACATCTAGATTTTAACAAAACAAAACCAACAAAGAAACAAATTAATTGACAAAAACCCTCAATTAATTGGCACTTGAACCCCCACTCAAAAACTTCATATTAAAACAATCCAATTCCAGAAAATGTAAACAAATTACATTTTCTAGAGAGCCAAAAACAAATAGGGATAGAGAGAAAGGGGGGGAGCAAAAATCATGAAACCGCTTGAAATTGAAAGAAGTCAGGAACTACCTGAAATTGCAACCACCAAACAATGCTGAAAAACCATGAAAGGAACTGTCAAATTAGAAACCTGTGGCAGAACAAAAAAAAAAAAAAAAAAAAACCAAAATAGAACCCTAAAAACATCTAGATTTTTAACAAAACAGATCCAGCAAAGAAACAAATTAATTGGGAATAACCCTCAATTAATTGGCGCTTGAACCCCACTCAAATTACATACTCTCCAGAAAATGTAAACAAATTACATTTTTTGAAGAGCCAAAAACAAAATAGAGATAGAGAGAAAAGGGAAGAGGGGGGGGGGGGAGAATCATGAAACCACCTGAAATTGAAAGAAGTTAGCGAACTGCCTGAAATTGCAACCACCAAACGATGCTGAAAAACCAGGAAAGGATCTGTCAAATTAGAAACCTGTGACAGAACAAAAAAATAACCAAAACCGAACCCTAAAATAACAAAACATCTATAAAAAAAACATCTAGATTTTTAACAGAACAGAACCAGCCTACTATTTACCCCAATCTATCAAACATCTACATTTTTAACAAAACCCTAAAATAACCAAAACATTGAAGCGGGAAAAAAGACTTACCTTGCGAGCCGAGTTCGAAAGCAGCGAGTGGGAGGGTTGCGATTTGAAGCCACTGAAACAATTAAAAAACAAACACAGCCTGACAGAGAGAATGGGAGAGGGGGGGAGAGGCAGAAATCGAGTGAGAGAGAAGGGGAGAGGCAGTAATCGAGGATTGAAATCGAGGACTGGAGAGTAGCGTTGAGAGCGAGGGAAGAGGGAGGGTAGTAAAGAAGAAGACCAGAGAAAGAGGGAGAGATAAAGAGGTAATAGGGAGGAGACGTGAGAACAGAGGTGGAGAGAGATAAAGAGGGAATGGGAGGAGACGTGGGTAGGTGGAAGGGTGAGGGAGAGAAATGTTTGAGCGGGAACCATTATTGATCTGCACTGTTAATAAATTTATAGGATTGATCTCAGCCGTTCAAAAGAAATGTATCTCACATACATTTTATACATTTTCAAAAACCTTCCTCCCTTATTATATAGATATATTACAATCATTCTATGGGTAGAAACATAAAGCAACAAATTCACATAGTTTTGCTTCATATTTTTTAAAAGGAATATATACAACTTGACATGCATTTGTCATTCTCTTGCCAGAAGAAGTAACCTTTTCTTTTCCCTTAGACATTGGGTTGACCTTTTCTTTTTCTTTTGCCTAACCAATATAAATAAAATATTGAAAAGATTTTAAAAAATCTTATATAAATAAAAATACATACAATGTTTTACTTGATTTTGTACTTACCGCACGAACACGAATAACATTAAGGTCATGCTTATCACGGATGACCACACCAACATTTCTAGATGGGATTGTAGGAGCAGGCCTACAAAAATGGATTGTGAATAAATTAAAATATGTATAATAAAGTGGTAATAGTAAGAGTATATATTTCAAGAATTAAACTGAGTTGTTTACCAATTGAGTGTTATAGAAGGTTGTCTTGGATTAATACATTCATTTGATCTCTCTCGTTCTCGTCACATGCGTTGTCCTAATTGGTATGCAGAACATGAGTTTTGATTTTTTTTCACGTTCTCGCCGTGCACGTTGAGCCAATGAAGCTTTTGATAACACATTATCATTGTGTGCCTAAAATGAGAATATTATATAATTAGATGCATAAAATATGAAGATTGTCCCATCTCTTGCTTCCCTTTTATCGTGTATTTGTTCTCAAAAGTTTAACTAACTTTTCTTCTTCGCTCGGTTGAGTTGTTAGTCACATAAGAACCAATGCGTGTATTGATAAAATTTAAAAAGGGAGGAAAAAAACTCATGGACTTTCACCAAATGCCAAAAAGACACTATCCATCTAGTGTATACCAGTGCCTAAAGGCACGGTGTAAATAATATTGGTACACATATTCTACAAAAATCAATTAACATAAATTATTAATATTGGTATCACATCCTTTACAAAAAAATTAATTCAAAATGATAATAATTTCATTGCTACAGAAATCAGTTATAATAAATCAATTCAAGACGATAATAATTTCACTGCAATATAAAACTCCACATATAAGACTTCCTCCACCATCTACAGCAATACCACCGTCGGCCGTGACTTCAGCAGGTATCGTACGATGGCGGTTCGTTTAAGTTAAAATGTAATTTATCAAATTCATTGCTAAAAGTTTAAGTTAAAATATTAATTCATATTTGAATTTTTTATAGAATTTCACCATCTAAAAAAAGTATAGAATTTAAAATCGCCGTATGTTAACACATTTTTAAAATTTTAAAATGTGGTTTGAGTTGAATCATATATAAACTTTAGTGTATTTATGAGAAAAATCTATATATATCTATAATGTATTTAAACAATGTCACCTCAAACATTTTTTGAGTCGTATGTATTTAAATATTTTTTTGATTAAAATAATATTAAAAGAAAAAATAAATTTAAAATGTATTTAATCATTTTACATTTTTTTTCTCATATACATCATATCTAATTATTAAAAAATTGAACAATCTTGCTAAACATAATTATTTTAACCTACTAAAGTAACCAAAAAATTAAAATAACTTACTAAATTAACCAACATTCCATACACCTCCTATAATTCTGCGTGGCTTTATTATTTTTTTTAGAGACCACACTCATGTTGCTAATTGCACTCATCTTTTTTGTCCTACGTTGAAAAGATAAATATTAGATCATTGAGTATGTATAATGTGAATATTAGTGTGTAATGTTTTATAGTTTCCGCTTCCCTCTTCGTTCTTCGTGTTCTTTCCGTTATATTATAAGTAAAATTAAAATTAAAAAAAATCTATATTCTATAATTAAAAACTTCATTTCATTTTTCGTTTTCTTCTCTTATATGTTTATTATGATATGTTGTAACTGCAACATGTGTTCAAATTAATGTTCAGACAAATACATTAACATATTGTACAAATGCTTACTTTAACATGGTTTAGAAAAATATTTTACAATCAGTCAAAACAATTGAATAAATATTTTAAAAATAATAACTCATAAAAATATACATAAAAAAGAGTATATGACACTATGCAATTCTAACAAAAATCTATATAAAAATAATAATAAATATTCAAAAAACAAACTTTTTAAAAATGTTGAGAAACCAGACTACGGGATTTGCATGTTCCTTTCCTTTGCCAGAAGGGATAGCCTTTTCTGTCTCCTTTGATATTGCTTTGCGTTTTTCCTTTTCCTTTCCCCATAAAAAATAAGTAGAATATATAATTCAAATATATTTTTAAAATGATAAGAAAATGCATGCGAATATAAGTTACTTGTAGGCTTACCTCACGAATGCGAATAGTATTAAGGTCACGCTCATCGCGGACAACAACATTAACATTTCTTTCTTGAAGAAATTGAATCTATATATACAAAAACTTTAGAGTGATAAATAAAATTTTGTACACATAAATAAGAAAAAAAAATCATTTCTTTCTTGATATTACCGTTCAGCATAAGTCTTCATCCACCTATAAAGTATGAGGGAAAAAGCATTTATTAGAAGAAAATTAGATATGATAAGTTTAAAATAAATAAATAAATAGGCCTTACATTATAAGAGAGGTATTTAAATTTCTATGGAGGGAGGAAAAAATAAATAAATAAAATAAAAGAACACTTACTTGACCGAAAATAGTGATATTGTCCATAACTATTGTACTTCAACCTGAAATGTTTGGTTATATAATTATGGCTGTTCGATGATGTATATATTTTAACAATCACATTAAAATGATAAAATTAAAATCAACCCTAGCAACATGAAGAGTACTAAAATGGGAACACAACAATTGTCCAAATTTGAACTCTTCTCTTCCCCAACTGACTTCAATTTTATAGTGTTGAAATTAAATTTAAATTTATCATTATCATTTAGAAAGTCCAAACATAAATGTATGCCACCAAAAAAAAAAAAAATGTTTAATCAGCAATTTATACTAACTCTCAAGTAAAACTAACCCAACACATTGAAAAATACAATGGAACATTTCCGAAAAAAAAAAAAAAATGGAACATAATGTAGATACATAACTTCACAAAAATCTGCCAATCCATCATTAAATTCGATTAACAGGGCAACAAACTTCCATTCAGCAAACAATCTTTCACAGGTCCCACTCAAATTTTGCAGATTGTATCAGTAAGACTGAGATGATTTTAGAATGTCAATGTAGCATATGGTATTTTGTCACCTTGAGATTTGGCCGCCAAACCACAATTTAAAAATAAATAAATAAAATTCCATATCTTAAATCAATGAATGGACAAATCTACACATCCATCATGTGTGGCACCAAGAAGTTATTCTATGAGTTAGGAATCTCACATCAGCAATATGTCTTACCAATAGAAACAATATATAAAGGAAAAAAAAGTTACAAATCCATGGAAACCAAATCTTCTTGGAAGGCGATCAGCCTCTGTTTCTTGACTCGATAATATTCCTCTTTTAGCTACTTGTTTTTAGTAGTTGTGTGCTAAATGTGCTTGTGCTCATTAACAACAATGTTACTAAGGAGGTTGTTTTGACATGGAAAGTTTGGACGTTGTTAAGTTATTTATTTTTATTGTTTTTCAATTATTATTGTTCTAATAATTCATATGAATTTGAATTTATCTTATTTTTTTGTAATATATAAAGAATAAAATTACCCCTCTGTAAAACAATTATTTTTTGATCCCGAAAATGGATGTGCAGAAAGGCTAAATAAAATTACCCCTCTCTAAAACAATTATGTCGTGTAAAGGATGTGATACCAATATTAATAATTTATGTTAATTGATTTTTGTAAAATATATATACCAATATTATTTATACCGTGTCTTCATACTATATTTTTTATGTTGTTTTAGTGATGAAAGTATTTTTTGGTAAGTCAAGTAAATAGTCTTAGTAGAAATTAACACTTGACATAAGAAGAGAAGGCTACTTGGTAAAAAGAGAGAAGGAAATTCATGAATAATAGTATAAATTGATAGGATAGATATGTGCAAAATAATGTGATATTAGACATTTTTATATTAAGAAGCAATTTGATACTTTTTTGTCTAAAGCATCAAGTTGCTTTAAAAAATAAAAAATATTTTGTCTATTTTTACCCATTACTTTATCAGTTGCATTGAACCATAGATCATGCCACTATGCCACATACATTAGTATCGGTCAATTGACATAAATCTTGAAAAATCACTAATATATATATATACTTCATTGCAATTATATATGTGTAATGGATAAATTGACCTTATTATCTTTCTTTTTAAATAAATAAATAAATAAATAAAATACTTCACTGCAATTAGCTAAAAGTAATTGAATTATTTTTAAAAATTCAGCCCATCTCTATATGTGTCAATTCCCGAAGATAAAATTTCTGAGCCTACTTCACCAATCACCAAATATCATTCATATTTTTTCCAATCAAAATATGAAAATTCTTTGGGAGCAGAGAAAAGCAACTGCAGAAAGGATTGCTATTTACATTGGGTTTTTTTTTCTTCACAAAAGATTAACATGAATGCTCTAGAATTTTGGTTTATTTGTATATCTTCAGTTGTTGATATATATCATGAACGATGTCCTTTTGTTCTAAAAAAATGTTAAATGGTAGGTAAAATTAGCGATGGCAGTAACATATTAAAACTTCAATGTGATTCATTTCATTTGGATAAAATTGCACTAAACAGACACACCATAACTGGGCCACATTATACTTAAGGCATACCGATTATTTTCATTCAGAAACTGATTAAAGATACAATCTGATCGCAAGAACAAATTGTTTAAAGTAAAATTGAATCAGTTTCTGCAGATTGATATATATCATGAACGATGTCCTTTTGTTCTAAAAAAATGTTAAATGGTAGGTAAAATTAGCGATGGCAGTAATGCAGACGTGGGCATTGATTTTTTTCATCAGTTCAAGGTATATGTATATATGAGAATGACTTGTTTAACATATTAAAACTTTAATGTGATTCATTTCATTTGGATAAACTTGCACTAAACAGAGACACCATAATTGGGTCACATTAGAGCCACCGAGTATTTTCTGATTTAATCAGTTTCTACAATCTGATTAAACTGATTAAAGTGAACATTTGTAAACTGGTACAAAAAGGGAATTCTGAATCAGAAATGTTATGAAGAGGAGAAAACAGAATTTCAATTTTGGAGCAGATCGTGATTTCGATCTGTCAGAATTTCAATTTGAAAGGAAAACGATTTCAGAATTCAATTTTGGAGCAGATAGTGGTTTCGATCTGTCAAAATTGTCAAAACTCGAAGAAAATTGACAGAGGAAAACCCTAAAGCATAACCTATTTCCTCTGAATGTGAAATACAGCAGAGAGAGACCAAAATTACCTTGCGAAGGGAACAACCAAGGGTGGGAGAGAGGGAACCTTGCGAGTGGTGATGATGAGCAGCGGCGCAATCTGATCGCAAGAACAAACTGATTTAATTTCTACAGATTGATTCACTTAAATGGGATCCCATTTAATCTGTTCTTGATCATTCAGAAACTGATTGTATTTCGGGGAAAAAAATACAACAGAGAGAGGGAGGAGGACAGGAATACCTTGTGATGAAGAGGAGCGTCGGTTACAATCTGATCGCAAGAACAAACTGATGAGAACAGAGAAGGGAGAGGGATAAAGATAGAAGGGAGGGGAGACGTGGGCAAGCGGGAAGGGGAGTAGAGAGAGATAAGGATAGAATAGAGGGGAGACGTGGGAGAGTAGGAAGTTCACTCTTTCTTTGGGCGGGAAGCAAGTGTAGGTATATATTGATATATATTTAAGGGATAATCTCAGCCATCTATGTAAATAGACAAATGAATCTTCACCATTCAAATGTCCTAGTAGGACAATTGTTTCTACTATAAATTCAAAAACCTTCTTCCCATATTATATAGATTTTTTATTGTTAGAGAACACATTTGCCTATCTTTTATTTTATTATTATATTTTTTATTGTTAGAATGAGAAGAACCACTACTCCAAGATAAAGCCATTTTAGACAAAAATAAATAAATAAATAAATTATATACATTCGAAATATCATGTGATTGTTTACTTGTATTCTCAATTTTTTGTCTTACAACTAATAAAGGTAAGTCAACATGTTCTGCATAAAAAATAAAATTAAAAAATTCACTACATAATTAATTTGAAACATCACTTGAATAATCTCAAATATTTGCCCATTTTAGACTGAATCTAACCCACAATTACACAGAATAAACAAATATCAAGTAACTCAAAGAAAGTATTGCTGGGAGTCTTAATAGAAAAACCTTCAATTTTATTGTTCGTCGCCCTTACATATTTGAACTTCAGGGTTATTAAGTTGGTTTCCTATCTATTTTCTTTCCACAAAAATACAACAATGCACATAAGAATATACAATGAAATTAACAGTGGTGATCACGCAATTTAATAACTTATAGGTTGGCACATACACAATATGTGTGCACTTGAACACACTCAAATAAAATAAAATAAATAAATACACATAATAATAATAATAATTTAATAAATTCATTGAAATTTAATTTTTTTGATGCTTTTCTTCGTAATATCTCTTTGATAAATATCATTTACATTTATTAGGTAATTATTATTTAGTAGTTTCAAAATACCACATGACATTGATTATGTGGTGCTCTAAACCAATCATATAGCGAAAAATTTTATGAGTAGATTATTGGCTCATCTTTGGTAGGTAGTTAAGAGATAAAGTATGACTCATTTAGTGTGTATTATGATTTCTTATTAGGTACCACGTAAATCTCATTAGTTAGGAGTATCATGCAAACTAGGTCATCTAACAAGTTTTCCTACTCTACATTTTTAGTAATTCAAAACGAATGTCACTATTATATCATTTTGTATATATTTAAAATTTGTAATTATTTGCAAATAATTATTATTATTTTGGTCTAATAATAGTATGTTGACATTGATTATTTAAATAAAAAAACATGATAATTTTTTCTTTAGGTGGAGAAAATGCAATTCAATGTAGCAGTCACAAAAAATTATATTTTATGTAGGAATTTTTTTTTTAAAACAAAATACTTAAGGTAAATTACACTTACCTCTCCTGAGGTTTCTGACAATTACAGGGACCTCCTCTATAGTTTTAATGATTACACTAACCTCCCTTGTTTTTGAAATTATTATCAAGATTTCCCTACCGTTAGACTATTTAACATAATATGTTGATGTCATACTGATGTCATACCAAAAATGATAAAATTGCCCATTAATTGCTCTATCTATTCAAATGAAAAATTTTACTCACTTTTCCTAAGGTTTTATATATATATTATCAAAAACTCATACATATTTTCCATTATTTAATAAAATTCTTAAATTTCATGCAATATTAAATAAAATCTTTAAATTATTAAATCATTTAATGAAAAAAAAACTTAATTTTTATTGATAAAATACTTAAAAATAAATAATATCTCTAAAATTAATTTTAGATATATCCTAACAATTTAATATAAGACTTATTTCACACCATATAAATAACCTAAATTTATTGTTTTAAGTAATGCATTTATTATTTGAATTTTTTTTTGAAGTTAAAATAAATAGATTTATTTTTTTCCCCCGGCAATTGCATTACTTATTTATTCATATGTAAAAAAAATTATTATTTTATCTTTTTAAATCATATATTATTCTCAAATATTAATTTTTATTTTTTAGTCATTAAAATTAGTCAATGCATATTTAAAAAAACGCAAGTTATAATATTTCTTACATGATTAAAAAAAATAAAAAATAAAAATAAAAATAAAAATAAAAAAATTTAACCACCTCACAATAAATTAAAATTAGTTAATAGAAAATAAAAGATTAAGAAATCATTTGAGAATAATAAACTGTTACCCAAAAGACAACATAAAAAGGGGGGGTGAATTAGGTTTTTACAAATAAAAATAATAATACCCTAATAAAAATCATGAATAACACAATAGATAAATATAGTTAATGAAATAAAAATAATTAAAACAAGTGTTCTAACAACTATATCAATTAATGATTTTAGCACAATAAAAATATGAAATATAGTTATGGCAATTTAAATAAAATAAAGAGATAAGAGAGAGAAAGACAAATAAATTTATAGTGGTTCGGCTTCAACTCGGCCTACATCCACTCCTCAAGCTTCACTTAAGATTTTTCACTATTCTCTAGTTTCACAGGGTACTAGCAACCTTTTCACAGATGGAGCAATCCTCCACGGATTTTACACAGACTTTTTAAGTCAAGAACACTGAGTGTACTACACTCTTACAAGGTTGAAAAGAATGTGTTTTTGCTTTCACAGAAAGCTACATGAATTATTTTTCAAAGATAGATATAAAAATGAAGCTCTGATTTTTCTGTAAACCTCACACAGGAAAGATGAGTTTAAAGCTATACGTCTCAGTGTATAATTTCTGAAAAAGGATGTAAACAAAAATTGAAAAACACTTCTCAGAGAATTTTTCAGAGGATAGATGTGAGTGATTATAGATCAAAGAATATTTTCTGATTTTTGTAACTTGTTTACATTAGAGGTTTTGGTATATATAATGAAACTTATAGCCGTTTATAGCCGTTGTATTCATTTGAATATCTTCCACTCCATTATTACTAATTTGAATATCTTCCACTTAAACCTTTTGGCCTGCTACTGTGCTGGGCTGTTTGAACCTTTGTTTTGGGCTGTTTGAACCTCTGATTTAATCAAATATTAAATACATTCTAACAACATTTAGGATAAAAGTCTTAGGTAAGAAATAATGGGACAAAATAATTTTAATTCTATTTTTCTCTTTAAAATAAATTAAAACATGAAATCATCAAAATAAATATTGATTCTATTTTTCTCTTTCAAATAAATCATCAAAATAAATTTTGATTCTATTTTTCTCTTCCAAATAAATTAAAAACATAATTAAATAAATCATCAAAATAAATAAGTCTAAAAATCTCTTCCTTTTTGATGATGGCATACAATGATGTTTTGATTTGATTTGGAAGTAAGAAAAACTCACCCTCAAGTCATGCTCCCTGAATTCATTTCTAAATACATAGGTTAATTAGCACATGTGTAATAAATAAGCTTTAATTAGAGACATGATATGAGACTAAGATATCAAACTATAAATATATAATCATCATATTAGTTTTCAAATAATACCATAATTTGAAAATAATACCATAATACATAACATCATATAATTTCTCCCCCTGTGACATTATCAAAAGGAAATCATGGGTCAGAATCTGGAGGAAGAGGAGGAAAATGATAGTGATAAATGACATCTATACAATTCAAAACATATATATACATATATATACGATTCGTGCGCCTCACTCTTTTCCATCGAAAAGCGCGTCGGACACGCGTCCTCGCTTTTGCGTCAACTGACCAAGAAAAGCGAGACAGGTCAATCAACGGCCTCGGCTCTCTCTCCCTCTTGTCGTCTTCTCCTCTGTCTTCTTCTTAATCACTCTCTTCTCCTTCTTCTTTCTCAGTCGCTTCCATCTCTTTCTTCTTCTACGTGAGAGAGATAGGACAGAGAGACTGAGTAGAGCAGAAAGGATGCCAAAAATGACCCTCCTGTCGATTACATCTCTCTCTTCTACTTCATGGCCTCGTCCATCCCCTTACTCTCTTTCCGGACCTGAATGATCCCGTAAGCGCTGCTGCTGGCCGAATGCCCCAGCTCCTACTCTTCCTAACCTTCCTATGATGTCGATTGAGCAAATAATGGCTGCTCAATCAGACATTGAAGCCAATCATTTCACATTGACGTCCTGTATGGAGACGGTGACTGCAGTCACAAAATTGGCTCACTGATTGCAGAACAGGACGAGTGAGCTCCACTAGGTCAACGCCCAACTCTCGCTGCTCCAGCGCATGTACAAGGATGCGTGAGTAGAGATTTGTGCACTGAAGGCCGAAAATAAAGAGCTTAAACAGAAGACCACCTCCATGGCCCGATTTGGAGCAACGTCGTTCTTGGCCTTTGATAGTCAGCGGGGAGTCGTCGCTCTCGATGAAAGCACGGGGGCAAGGCCTTCAAGGGCCTCCCAAGGTGATAAAAAGAAGAAGAGGGCGGTGGAAGAGGTGAGTAAGTGAGGTTAGCCAACGGCTAGAAAAATGAAGGGAATTTTTTATTTATTTATGTAAATATGTATATTTGATTTATGTTTGTTTTTATGTTTAATATAATCACTTGAAGATGAAAGTAAAGTGTAGAAAAAATAAATCAAAATTAAGCCTCAGGATGAAACAAAATAAATAAATAAATAAAATAATGAAAAGAAAAGAAAAGAAAAAAATAATAAAGGAAATGAAGCCTATTAGTAAAACAACAAAAAATAAATAAAAAAATAAAAGATATTAAGCCTAATAACAATAAAAAATAAATTAAAATAAAATAATACCAGCAGAAATTATACTTAATGGGACGTAAGTGTTGCTGGCAGGGTAATGCAAAAAAAATACCATGAGGGTTTTAAAGAAAATCAATGTATACAAAGTTAATTTTATCTCAAGATGCAGAACCAAAAAAAAAGTACACAATTGAGAATAGCAAACTGTTAAGGATAATAAATGTATGAAGGACTTGAGTGCATGCAACTAATATAAATGTTTCCATATCAATGTAGCAATACACATATATCATTTTAACAAAAATTTAAGTTTCACAGTCATAACAAAACTTTTTAAGTAGAAATCGACATTCCAAGCTTGTCACGAATAAAATTGAAGCGATCCTCGCTTAAGGGTTTTGTAAAAATATCTGCCAATTGCTTGTCGTTGTTTACAAATTCAAGTACAATATCCCATTTTTGAACATGATCTCTTAAAAAATGATGTCGAATTTCAATATGTTTTGTTCATGAGTGTTAAACCGGATTTTTGCTTAAATTGATGGCACTAGTATTATCACATTTAATAGGAATATGATCATAATGGAAATCAAAGTCCTTCAATTGTTGTTTCATCCAAAGTATTTGGGCACAACAACTTCCGGAAGCTATATATTCAGTTTCGGCCATTGATAAAGCAATAGAATTTTACTTTTTGCTAAACCAAGATACTAATGAGTTACCAAGAAAGTGACAAGTGCCATTGGTGCTTTTTTTTATCAAGTTTGCATCCGGCAAAGTCGGCATCCGAGTAACTAATTAAATCAAATGCAACACCTCTAGGATAAAACAGTCCCAAATTTTGAGTGCCAACAGGATATCTAAAAATTCTTTTAACAGCACTGAGATGTGATTCCTTAGGATTTGATTGATATCTAGCACACATACAAACACTAAACATAATATCGGGTCTACTTGCAGTTAAATAAAGAAGTGAGCCGATTATACCTCGATATTTTGTTTAATCAATGGACTTACCTTTTTCATCAATGTCTAGCTTAATGGATGTGCTCATAGGTGTTCCAGCTATTTTTTAGTCATACATACCAAACTTTTTGAGTAGTTCTTTTGTGTACTTAGCTTGGTTGATAAAAATTTCTTCCTTATATTGTTTGATTTGAAGCCCAAGGAAATAATTTAGCTCTCCCATCATGCTCATCTCAAACTCACCTTGCACACACTTAGCAAATTCCTTACACAAAGTTTCATTAGTAGCACCAAATATAACGTCATCCACATATATTTACACAATAAGTAAATCATCATTTTTAGTTTTAACAAAAAGTGTTGTGTCAATTGTTCCTCTAGAAAAATTATTTTCAATAAAAAATTTACTTAATCGTTCATACCATGCACGAGGTGCTTGTTTCAAACCATATAAAGCTTTTGATAGTTTAAAAATATGATTTGGAAAAGCATGATCTTCAAAACCTAAGAGTTGTTTAACATAAACTTCCTCATTTATAAAACCATTAAGAAAGGCACTTTTTACATCCATTTGATAAAGTTTGAAATCTCTAAAACATGCAATATGCAAGTAACATGCGAATGGCTTCTAATCTAGCAACCGGAGCAAAGGTTTCATCGAAATCAATACCTTCTTCTTGATTGCATCCTTGTGCAACAAGTCTAGCCTTATTTCTTATAATTGTGCTGGATTCATCAAGTTTATTTCGAAAGATCCATTTGGTACCGATAATGGTATGATCTTTAGGTTTTGGCACAAGTTCTCACACTTTGTTTCTCTCAAATTGGTTAAGCTCTTCATGCATAGCTATCATCCAATGTTCATCAAATTCGGTTTCTTGAAAGTTTTTAGGCTCAATCTGTGAGAAAAAAGCCAAGTTACTATAAATGTTTCTAAGTGAAGTGCGAGTTTCAATACCTTTTGTAGGGTCACCTAGGATTAAATCCTTAGGGTGATTATGAACAAACTTCCATTCTCTTGGCAAATCATCATTGTTTCCTCCTTCTTCTTGAGGTGGGAGAATAGGTTGTTCAATCTCTTTGTTCAACTTACATGGTTGGTTCTCTTCTTTGTAAATACTTGAATCTTCCACATTTGGTTCCAAATCTATATTGTCGCTAATAATTTGCTTTTGAGCAGAGATGTTAGTTTCATCAAATGCCACATGTATAGATTCTTCCACAACAAGAGTTCTTTTATTAAAAACATGATAAGCTTTGCTAGTTAAGAAATAGCCAAGAAAATTTGTTTCATCAGATTTTGAATCAAATTTACCTAAGTTATCCTTACCATTATTATGCACAAAACATTTACAACCAAAAACATGCAAGTGACTAATGCTGGGCTTTCTATCATGCCAAAGTTCATAAGGAGTCTTTTTGAGAATAGGTCTAATTAATGCATGATTTAAAATACAGCATGCAGTGTGAACGACTTCAGTCCAAAAATATTTAGGAAGATTATTTTCGCAAAGCATTATTCTACTCATCTCTTCTAAAGTTCTATTCTTCCTTTCTACTACACCATTTTGTTGAGGGGTTCTAGGTGCTGAAAAATTATGTCCAATACCATACTCATCACAAAACAATTCAAATTTCTCATTTTCAAGTTCTCTACCATGGTTGGTTCGAATATTAGTAATAAGAAAGCCTTTTTTATTTTGAATTCTACGACAGAGTTTTGTGAAAGAAGAAAATATTTCATCTTTGTGCGCTAAAAACATAACCCATGTAAATCTTGAATAATCATCAACAATAACAAGACAATAATGTTTACCACCTAGACTAGATATCCTTGAGGGACCAAATAAATCCATATGCAATAGTTGTAAAGGTCTAGTTGTGGAAATATGAGATTTTGATTTAAATGATGTTTTAGTTTGTTTTCCTTGTTGACAAGCACTACAAAGATGATCTTTTTCAAATTTAATTTTTAAAAGTCCAATAACCAAATCATTTCTCAAAAGTTTAGCAATTAAATCCATATGAGCATGACCAAGTCTTCTATGCTATAACCAACTATTTTCATTATTAACATATAAATATTTAACATCACTAGCATAGAGATCATTAAGATGAAAAACATAAACATTATCATGGTGATTACCAATGAATAAAGCTTTATGATCATTTGTGCTTTCAATTGTGCAATGTGATTTACCAAAAATAACTCGATTACCTTTATCACATAATTGACTAATACTAAGTAGGTTATGCTTAAGTCCATCAACAAGTAAAACATTTTCAATAGAAGGGTTAGGAGAAATACCGATGCCACCAATACCGATGATTTGTCCTTTCTTGTTGTCTCCAAAAGTAACAAATCCTCTATCTTTCGATGATAGTTTAGTAAAGAATGATTTATCTTCGGTCATGTGTCTGGAACATCCACTGTCAAGGTACCACTTCCCTTCTTTAGCTTTGGACTTAAAGCAAACCTACAAGATGACAATCAAGTGTTGGTTTTTAGTACCCATAGTTTCTTGGGTCTTTCTTGGTTAGTTTTGTTAGATCCCTTAATAATCCAAATCTTTTTAATTCCCATGTTTATATTCTTTTTGAATGGACAATAAGATATATAATGGCCTTTCTTTCTACAATAATGACAAGTAATATGAGGGTGTGTCATGAGAGGTGCCTTTTCAAAAATTGTATTGAGATTCTTTTGTTTCTTAATAGGGTCATATCCAATACCCGCTTTATCAAAAACACATATTTGATTTCCAAGAAGCATGTTGAGATTATCTCTACCTTTTACAAAATTTTCAAGTGTTTTTGTTAAATTATCAACATGATTTTTTAAAGTAGTTTTCTCATTAGAGATAGTATCAAAATCATTTTTCAAAACAATTTTTTCTTTCTTTAATTCTTCTACATTAATAGATAAAGATGCAACAGATTTCTTCAACAAATTATTTTTGATACAAACTTTTCTAAATTCATTTTGTAGTCCATGGAATGCACTTTCAAGTTCTTCATAAAGAGTAGTAACCTCATCTTGAGTAAAGTCTTCATCTTCAAGAGCCATGAGACATAAGTTGGCTACTTCATTTTCAATTTCATCACTTGAGCTTTCATCTTCATTTTCTCCCCAAACTACTTCCATGGCCTTTTTGTTTCTTTTGTAGTCTTTTCCATGATTCTTCAATTTTGGACAATCTATCTTCATATGTCCAGGATTTTTGCACTCATAGCAAATAATAGGCTCTTTCTTGTTATCTTTGTTGTACTCTTTCTTGAAAGGTCTTCTTCCTTTATAATTTTTTTTCTTGAAGTGCTTTTTGAGATTTCTACTAAACATGGCATAACTTTTATCCTCACTGGAGTTTTCATGTTCTTTTTCATTTAATGAGGCTTTGAATGCAATTCCACTTTTCTTTTTGTTTTCAACATCCTCATTATAGCGATCCCGGTTTTCCCTCCATTGTTTATTGTATTCCGAACTCGGTTCCGTAGATGTTTGTTGTTGTCTCTGTCACATTTCTGTCCTTTAATTCTTTGTATTTGAGTTTTGGGATGTATTGGGCAGGTTTGTAACAAGTTGGTTGTGATTTGAAATAAATAGTTGCTGCCCAGATTTTTGGTTTCTTCGCTCGAGCGAGGCTTTTGTCGCTCGAGTGAGCTTTATGTTTTAATTCCTTCGCTCGAGTGATCTTTGAGTGGTGTGTCTCTTGGCTCGAGCGAGCACTCTTGCGCTTGAGCATGCGTCTGCGTCTAGTTTGGACCTGAAGGTTGTGTTTCTTCGCTTGAGCGAGCTTTCCTTCACTTGAGCAAGCGAGGACTATGTTTTGGGTTTCTTCGCTCGAGCGAGTACTCTTGCGCTCGAGCGTGCTTCTGGGTTGCAGACCTGAAGCTTCGCATTGTTCGCTCGAGCGACGCTTCTTGCGCTCGAGCGAGGTGTTTGTTGTGTCTGGTCACTCGAGCGACCACTCATTCGCTCGAGCGAGCCTCGCTTATATCAGATCGCAGTAGTAGTTCTATACTTCACTTTTTGATCTTCTTTTCTTTTCAAACCCTAGATCGGCACACTCTCCCTCTACATACACCTTCTCTCTACAAATACCCATAGTTCTAGTGGTCTTCTACCCTAGTCTCTTTGCAAGAAAGGTAGAGCTTGGTGTGGGCTTCGTGTTGATCCGAAAAAGTTGGGCTTTGGAGCACTTTGAGTTTCTTCCTCCTTCTCCTTTGAGCTCCGAAATTTGAGGTAGGGATGATCTACTCCTTCTTATGGGTTTTAACATAAACGTTTGTCATTTTGTATAAATGGTGGAGTTATGGAAATTTTGAAAGGTTAGGGTTTGATTTGAAATATATATAAAGAGGGGTTTTCAATTGTTAAGTACCATGTGTATATGAGACCTTGGAATAGTGGAGTTATTGTTGTAGGATTGATTAAATTGAACATTATAGTTGATGTTCGAGAAAAAGGGAAAAATGCCCTAATTGAACTTAAAAAATTAATTTGTATAATTAATTTGATAATTTGTGGAAATATGAAATTGGGTTGGAAATCATGAGATTGAATGGTGCGGTTGGATTAGTTAATTACTCACCTATGGAAGTGTTGATAATTTATCTGTTTGATAGATTTATTACCTGTTTAGAAAAAACTTTTTTGGGCTATCGGTGGAGGATAGCCATGATTGTTGTAGAATTGCATGATGATTAGGTAAATTGAAACTAGTCAGTTGGAATATGTCATTGAATATGACGGTTGGATTAACACATTGTATATGTGCTTTAAATTGATTATTGTATATGATAAGCGTTTAAATACATTGCATATGTATCTTGTTTGGGAGGAGATAGGGGATGTATTCCATGGTTTGGGAGGAGTTAGGAGATGTACTTCCAAACCTGTTTGGAAGGAGATAGGGGATCGACTCCATTGATAATTAAGTTGGCCGGAGTGTCTAGGGTGAAAGTCCCGAAATCTTAATTACGTTTGCATAATGTAGATGAGTTGAAGTATTAAAGTGTTAATAATATGAGTTGTAGTCTCATTTTGAATTGAAGTATTGAAGTGTTAACAATATGAGTTGTAGTCTCATTTTAAAGTGATTATGATTGAAGTGTTAGTAGTATGAATTGTAGTCTCATTTTGAACTGTTCGGATAAACAATGAACCATATCTATGAATTGATTTGGATAATGAAACGGAAAGGGATTGAAATGTGGTTGTGAATATGAATTGGTTATGGAAGAGATGTATGTTGGTTTATATGAGTTAAACATTTATCAAATGCTAATGTTTTAGTTATTTCTCATATTTGGTTTAGTATATTTCTACTGGGCTTTGGCTCACCCTATATGGGACACCATTTTCAAGTACATGTGATATGCCGCCTCCAAGGGTGTAGCTTGGGAGGTTTATAAGATGAAGGCTTATTTTTGTAGTTTTCTTTTGTATTACATGTAATCCAAGCCAAGGGCTTAATGTGTTAAGAGTTAGAACTCTCTTTTGTTGAGACCAAGTGTTGACTTGGAAAGTTGTAAGCTCGCAGGACATTTACTTTTGTTGTCAATATGTAATACTTTTTGTAATGAATACTCTGATAAATGAATATATGTTTATTTCTCCTATGTCTATGTGTATCAAGAATGATTGGTTTATATGTATTAAATTTGAGGGCGTTACACTCATGTCCTTTCATGATGATCTCATAAGTCATAAGGGAACCCATAAGCTCATCCAATCCAAGTGTGGAGAGATTTTTGGTTTCTATAATGGCCGTGACCTTTGCTTCCCAATTCTTTGGTAAACACCTAAGAATTTTTCTCACCAACTCACTGTTAGTATAAGTTTTGCCAAGAGATTTCAAAGAGTTTACAATTTCAGTAAATCTAGTAAACATACTTGAAATAGATTCATCAGAGTTCATTTTAAACAATTTATAACTATGAACAAGCATATCAATACAAGATTCCTTCACTTGGTTTGTACCTTCATACGTTATCTCAAGTTTGTCCCAAATTGCTTTTGCCGAATCACAACTTGAAATTTTATTATAATCCTTATAGTCTAATCCACAAATAAGGGTGAGTTTGGCTTTAGCATTGGCTTGCAATAATTTATGATCCCTCTCATCACATTTATCTTCAGTTTTAGGTACATTAATATTGTCTACTAATTTAGTAGGAATTTTTGGACCTTTGGTGACAATAATCCACATGGCATAATCAGTGGCTTGTAGGTATAGGGTCATCTTATCCTTCCAATGACTATAGTTGTTTTCGTCAAACAATGGTGGCCTATTTGTGGCTTGTCCTTCAGCTAAGGTTGCCATAGATCGAAACTCCCAGATGGTTAAATCTAAAACAAGAGTCTAGGCTCTGATACCAATTATTACCTAAAAGACAACCTAAGAGGGAGGGTGAATTAGGTTTTTACAAATAAAAATAATAATACCCTAATAAAAATTATGACTAGCACAATAGATAAATATAATTAATGAAATAAAAATAATTAAAACAAGTATTCTAACAATTATGTCAATTAATGATTTTAACACAATAAAAATATGAAATATAGTTATGGCAATTTAAATAAAATAAAGAGATAAGGGAGAGCGAGACAAACAAATTTATAGTGGTTTGGCTTCAACTCGGCCTACGTCCACTCCTCAACCTTCACTTGAGATTTTTCACTATTCTCTAGCTTCACAGGATGCTAGCAACCTTTTCACAGATGGAGCAATCCTCCACGGATTTTACACAGACTTTCTAAGTCAAGAACACTGAGTGTACTACACTCTTACAAGGTTGAAAAGAATGTATTTTTGCTTTCACAGATAGCTACAAGAATTATCTCTCAAAGATAGATATAAAAATGAAACTCTGGTTTTTTTTTAAACCTCACACAGGAAAGATGGGCTTAAAGCTATACGTCTCAGTATATAATTTCTGAAAAAGGATGTAAACAAAAATTGAAGAACACTTCTCAGAGAATTTTTCAGAGGATAGATGTGAGTGATTATAGATCAAAGAATATTTTCCGATTTTTTATAACTTGTTTACATTAGAGGCTTTGGTATATATAATGAAACTTATAGCCGTTTATAGCCGTTGTATTCATTTGAATATCTTCCACTCCATCATTACTAATTTGAATATCTTCCACTCCATCATTACTAATTAAGAATATCTTCCACTTGAACCTTTTGGCCTGTTGCTGTGCTGGGCTGTTTGAACATTTGTTTTGGGCTGTTTGAACCTCTGATTTAATCAAATATTAAATATATTCTAACAACATTTAGGATAAAAGTTTTAGGTAAGAAATAATGGGACAAAATAAATTTTGATTCTATTTTTCTCTTTCAAATAAATTAAAACATAAAATCATCAAAATAAATGTTGATTCTATTTTTCTCTTTCAAATAAATCATCAGAATAAATTTTGATTCTATTTTTCTCTTCCAAATAAATTAAAAACATAATTAAATAAATAAGTCTAACATAAACAATTCAAACAATTTATCATTTCTTACACCTAAAATTAAAATTAATCTTTATTTAAATGAAGAAATTATTTAACAATAATAAAATACTCAATTAATTTGTTATCTATGATACTTAAAAATCTATTTCTCTATCTTTATTTAACTTCTCACCATGCGTCCATTTAATATGGATGCGCTGCGGTTCACGTTGACATCCGTTTGGAAGGCCTCCAAAGGAGTCGTTTTCAAGACGTTAGGTGATAATTTGTTTTTGATTCAGTTCGGTCATATTGTTGACAAGCGTAGGGTGATGGCTAATGGCCCTTGGAGTTTTGACAAACATTTAGTCCTGTTGAAAGAGTTTAATGGGGCTTTACAGCCGTCGGAAATCACTTTTTCAACAATGGAGTTTTGGGTCCATGCATCTAATCTCCCTCTTATCAGTATGACTCGAGCCGTGGGGGTTTTGCTGGGGAATAACCTTGGGAAGTTTGTCGATATGGAGTATGGCGACGGTGGCATTGCTTGGGGACGAACTCTTCGTATTCGAGTTGAGATCAATATTGACAAACCCCTTCGACGGGGTTTAAAATTGGCGCTAGGTGGCCGAGAATCGGTGTGGATTACGCTCCAGTATGAGAGGCTACCCAACTTCTGTTTTCATTGCGGCTTGCTTGGCCATAGTGTGCGTGATTGTGGGAATAGGTTGTTGGAAGGAGCACCCAGGGAGGAGGTGAGATTGCAATATGGTCCATGGCTTCGGGCTGACGCACCATGGGGACGGGTTCGACGGGAGTCCCATGGGGAGTCTGAGGAGTTGGCGGGAAGCTCACAAGCGATACCGGAGGACTTGCCTTTGCACCTGGGCGGGTCTAGGGTTGGTTCTACCCCTATTTTTGTTTCGGCGACGGCAGACCAACAACATCTGGAGGGGACCTCGAGGGAGATTTTCAAATCCAGTAAGTTGCATTGTGATTCCCTAAATCCCGTGATTGCTACTAATTTGGCGGATTTGGTGGGATCCAAGAATGGTATGGGTAGCGGAGATCTTTCCTTGGTTCCAGGTTCTAATATTCAAATTTCTGGAGAGTGGGCTGGTTTGGATCAAGCTTTAGATGGCCCTGCTGGGTATAAGGATATGGAGGTGGTGGCCAGTTTTGGGCCTGAAGACCCAGCTCGTGTAATAGAGGGATTGGGTTTGGGGGGCTAGGGTGGGCCGATGTTTTGTGGGAATGGGGGGCAGTCCAGTCCAGTATTGGCCTCCTCGGTGCGCCCTATTCTCCATGGGCCCCTTCTGCTGGCCCATTGAAGGTGGGGAAAAAGTGGAAGAAGTTGGCACGGGGTTCTTCTCAAAAGCTGGACCAGCAAAAGCTTTGTGTTGGTGGTACGAAGCTGATTGTGGGAAAGCGTGATAGGGGCCTTCAAGATGAGTCTTCTGGTTCCTCTGTTGGTAGTAAAAAGGTTAAGCTCTTTGAGGGATAGGCTGAGCATGTTTCATCTCTCCAATCAA
This sequence comes from Camellia japonica, assembly GCA_030407325.1. NCBI lineage: Eukaryota > Viridiplantae > Streptophyta > Magnoliopsida > Ericales > Theaceae > Camellia > Camellia japonica. The sequence continues at coordinate 174,507,059 of JAPPVO010000031.1, forward strand.
CGGTGGAGGCTGCGGTGCAGCCCCGCCGAGCACAATGAAATGCTTCAGTTGGAACTATCGTGGGCTTGGGAACCTGCGTACAGTTCGTAATCTTCAGCTTTTGCTGAAGGAACAAGCTCCTGATGTAGTCTTTCTTATGGAGACTAAATATGTGGCGAGTAGAATGGAGTGGGTTCGATGTAAACTTGGCACGGCTGGAGGTTTGTTTGTGGATCGGGTTGGTTTGTCGGGGGGGTTAGCATTATTATGGCGGCCTGAGGTGATAGTTTCTGTACAAAGCTATTCTCATGGGCGTATAGATGCTGTGGTGGAGTCCGGCGAGGGGAATTTACGTTGGAGATTTACCGGGTTCTATGGCCACCCCGAAGTTGCTAATAGATGGTTTTCATGGGAGCTACTTCGTCGTTTGGAGGGCTTATCGACATTGCCGTGGATGGTGGTGGGTGATTTTAATGAAATTTTGTTGCCTTCAGAGAAAGTGGGTATGCATGACCGAAGTAGAGTTCAGATACAAGCCTTCCAACAAGCACTTTCGGATTGTATGTTAGTTGACATGGGTTTTTAGGGGCCCAAATTTACATGGTGTAATAATCGACCATCTGGGATGGTTCGTGAACGTGTCGATCGAGGAGTGGCTAATGACGCTTGGTTAGCCTTGTTTCCGATGGCTCGCGTGTTTCATCTTACTTATACCACATCGGACCACATTCCCATTATGGTCGATTTGTTGGGCCAACATAAGAGCTTGTTAGGGAATCGGCGTAGACCACATATATACCGATTTGAGGCGATGTGGCTTCGTGACGAAAGATGTGAGGAGGTCGTCAAGGCTAATTGGGGCACTGTACAAGAGGCTACTATGGATAGTGTGCGGGGTAATATGGAGAAGGTGAGTGTGGGTTTATCCTAGTGGGATAGGACCACGTTTGGCCATGTCCAACAGTTACTCCGAACTAAGTTGAGTAAGGTCCGCCGACTGGATGGGCAGGATGTGATCTCGGCAGAGGACCACGGTGTTCGTATGACTTTATGCCGTGAGATTGATGAACTCCTTGAGAGAGAGGAGGCTTTGTGGTGTCAACGAGCATGGGCCAATTGGTTAAAGGATGGAGATCGCAATACCTCTTTTTTCCATTCCAAAGCTTCTCAGCGGCATAAGAAGAAGCGGATTGATGGGCTTGCAAACGCTGAGGGTGAATGGTGTACTAAGCCTGAGGAGTTGGAGAAAATTGAAGTGAGTTTTTTTGAAAAATTGTTTTTGTCTGGACAACCGCTGGGTATTGAAGAGGTGGTGGATCAAATTCACAAGGTAGTTTCTCTAGCGATGAACGCGGAATTAGCTAGAGTGTACACCGCAGAAAAAGTGTCCCGGGCGTTATTCCAAATGCATCCTACGAAAGCACCGGGCCCGGATGGTAAATCAGCTCTATTTTACCAACGATTTTGGCCAATAGTGGGTGAACAGGTCACACGGGCTATCTTGGGGATCCTTAATGATCGGAAAGGGGTGACGGCAGTAAATGATACTTTTCTGGTGTTAATTCCGAAAGTGCAAAATCCTAAATGCATGTCTCAATATCGGCCAATTAGCCTTTGTAATGTGGCCTACAAGATTGTGAGCAAAGTGTTAGCCAATCGCATGAAAAAAATATTGCCGGAGGTCATTTCTCTAAATCAAAGTGCGTTTGTGGCGGGGCGTCTTATTAGTGATAATGTGCTAGCCTTCTTTGAGATATTTCATTATTTGAAGAATAAGCGACACGGAAAGGAGGGGCATTTTTCTTTAAAGCTTGATATGAGTAAAGCTTACGATCGAGTTGAATGGAGTTTCTTGCATGGTGTTTTGGAAAGGATGGGTTTCCACCAACAGTTTGTGGATACCATTTTGCACTGTATTTCTTCCGTGTCATATTCTGTTCTGGTCAATGGACGTTCGACAAAGACTTTTGTTCCTAGTCGAGGGCTTCGGCAAGGGGATCCACTGTCACTTTATTTGTTTGTGTTATGTGCGGAAGGTTTGTCCTCCTTAATCACTCGGGCCGAAGAGGAGCGACAGTTCACTGGTGTGGCAGTATGTCGAGGGAGTCCGAGGGTTGCACACCTTTTCTTTGCGGACGATAGTTTGATTTTTGGGGCTGCGACCTTGCAAGCATTAACAGTGGTGAAAGATATTTTGGGAAAATATGAGTTAGCATTAGGCCAAAAAATCAATCTTGAGAAATCAACGATTTGTTTTAGTAAGAATGTTGCGGCGGATACTCAAGAGGTGTTGCGGACGGAAATGGGGGTTGGCACTATGGTGGAATCTGGGAAATACCTTGGCATGCCATATATTGTGGGCCGATCCAAACGTGGGATTTTTAACTATGTTAAAGACAGAGTTTGGAAACGGCTAAATGGGTGGAAAGAAAAATATTTATCGGCAGCTGGTCGAGAAGTCTTGATAAAATCAATTGAACAATCCATTCCCACGTACATTATGTCCTGCTTCTAACTACCAGATGGGCTTTGTGGGGAGATAGACTCTATGGTGAGTAATTATTGGTTGGGGATAGCGGGAGAATAAGCGAAAAATTCATTGGAAAAATTAGAAAGCTCTTTGTGATCCAAAATGGATGGGCGGGATGGGGTTTCGGTGTTTAAAGGCTTTTAACTCAACTATGTTGGCTAAACAAGAGTGGAGGTTGATGTCGTCGCCAAACTCACTGTTGGCCAGAATTTTGAAGGCCAAGTATTATCCTAATGCAAATTTTCTTCAAGCTGGCGTTGGGTCGAATCCATCATTCACGTGGCGGAGTATTTTTAATGCTAGGCCGTTATTGGAAGCAGGGGTAAGGTGGCGAATTGGGGATGGATGCTCGGTTCCCATTTGGGGTGCAAAATGGGTGCCTAGGCCCCATACTTTTCGGGTCTGTTCTCCTTCTACCGAGGCATTAGCGGATGTGATGGTCTGTGATTTGATTGATCAGGCTACGAGATGTTGGAATTTACGGCTGCTCCAGGAGAATTTTCTGGACATGGACGTGGATGCCATTAAGCAAATTCCTCTCTGCTGTCAAGGTATACCCGACATGTTGGTATGGCATTATACAAGAAGTGGTGTGTTTTCGGTTCGTTCGGCTTACCATTTGCAGATAAATCTTAGCTTCCATGAGGGTAGGGGGTCTGGATCTGAGGTGCAACATGCTACCTCGTTTTGGAAGCGGGTATGGCACCTCCGAATTCCCAACAAAATCAAGGTCTTTGCATGGAAGTGCTGCTCCAATATTCTGCCGATAAAATCTGTACTTCGCCACCGGCATTTGATTATGGACGCTACTTGTACTTGCTGTGGGGATGGGACAGAAACATTAATGCATTGTTTTTGGGGCTGTTCGAGGGCGCATGAAGTGTGGTACAACAGCCCGCTAATGTTAGTGATAGATAAGGGAGTTGATCTAGATTTTATGAGTTGGGCATATGAAATTGGGCGAAGTTCGGATGCAGATACATTGGGGCTGTTTTTCGCCATTTGCTGGGGTGTGTGATCAGATCGGAATGCAGCCATATTCAATAGTATTGATCGTTCGGCGGCTTCAACTTTTCAGATGGTGTGTGGCTTGCTGCAAGATTTTAGGCAGGCACAATCCAATATGCAGGGTCTTCAAGTTGGTTGTAATCTGGAGAGGTGGAGTCCGCCGGCAGGGGGTTTAGTTAAGGTGAATTTTGATATGGCCACTTTCAAAAATCAGCAGTTCTGTGGTGTGGGGGTCATCATCCGTGATCTGCATGGTGAGCTGATAGCTGCCTTTTCGGAACAATTCCCGGCATGGGTGGAGGCCGATTGTATTGAAGCCATTGCGGCTGTCAAGGCGCTGGAATTTGCAACAGAGTTGGGGCTACCTAATATTCATCTGGAAGGTGATTCTTTGACTGTGGTGAAGGCTATCCGAGATGAGAGCAATCTTTGTGCTTCTTTTGGTCATTTTTTACAATATGCAATTTCATGTACCAAGCACTTCTTACAGTTTCGTATCTCGCATGTGAGGCGAACTGGTAACCTTATGGCTCATCACTTGGCCCAAATGGCAAAGGACGTTACAGCCAAGCGAGTGTGGCTTGCTGAGGTCCCTGCCAATTTGGTGAATATTTTGCTGAATGATATTCCTAGTCTGTAGGGGGGCCTTCCCTCTACCCTCTAAAAAAAAAAAAAAAACTATTTTATAAAATTAAATCTTAAAATTAATTTCTCACTTTCATTAATGGTTGAATTTTTATTTTATTTTTTGTTTATAAAAAGTTCAACAACTTGTAGGAAAAAATACAGCCAAGAAATTACATTTATATTTAAAACAAAAATATGAAAAATAAATAATAATTTCATATATATTTAATATGGTAAATTAAATTACATTCATTTATTTTTCTTTAGAAAATGTTTTATTTCGTTGTGCGTTTAAATCACTACAAGAATTTTCACTTTTGGCGACTAAATTTTTAGTCGCCAAAAGTTAATTTTTAGTCGCCGAATGGTTTTGGCGACTAAATTATTTGGTTGCAAAAGTAGTTGCCAAAAAATTGTAGGTAAAGGTAATTAGCGACTAAAATTATTTTAGTAGCCAAATGTATACAATTCTCGACTAATATTTTAGTTGCCAAAAGGTTGGACATTAAATTAAATTAAACCCTTTTCGGCGACCAAACTTTTAGTCGCCTAAAGTCCCACCTTTTCAGCTACTAAAATTTTAGTCAGCAAAGAGTTCTTTTTTTGCTATTAAAAATTTAGTCGCCGAAAGTTCCATCTTTGGCTACTAAATGTTTAGTCGGCAAATAGTTCCTCTTTTGGCTACTAAATATTTGGTCACCTAAAGTTCTACATTTTTTGCTACTAAAATTTTAGTCGGCAAAAGTGTTTTTATAATTTAGTTTTTTGTTTTTAGTTATGAAATATTTTAGTCGCCAAATGTTTGATTTTCTTTTGGCTACTAAATTTTTAGTCACCAAATGTCTTTTTTAGCTACTAAACTTTTAGTCACTAAATGTCTTTTTTTTTTTTGGCTACAAAATTCTTAGTCGCCAAATGTCTTCTTTTTTTTTTGGCTACAAAACTTTTAATTGCCAAATGTCTTTTCCCAATTTCTTTTTACCTACTAATTGTTTAGTCACCAAAAACATGATATTATGTTTTATCGCGAAATTATAATTTCTCCACAACATGTCTATATACAATGCAACTTGTAATACGTATATAAACAAAATGATACATACTATCAATCATTCCACAATCTGCATTCATATACCAAAATTAAATAACATTAAATATCAAAATCCATACAAATCAACTATTGTCCAAACTAAAATAATAATTCCATACAAAATATATCATGCAAAAATCAAAGCCCTCCGTATACAAAAAAATACATTTATTACCAAGCGAAATTACCATTTGGCATGGTACAAATTACCATCATAATCTATACCACAACAAAAGGTGATATATGTACCACGACAAAAGTTTTCTATGGACCATGACAAAACGTCCTATATGTACGCCGACAAATGGTATATATGTACCATGACAGAAGGTGATCTATGTACCACGACAGTCATTATCTGTTGATTGCCAAAAGTTTTCTGTATCAGTAATAATGAACTACACAAAAGCTGAAGACGACAAAAGTATTATATTAGTTCTACACAAAAGTGAAAATTCTTCTCCATACACCAATATGGATTATCCACAAGTCCACGCAACAAAGCCATCTACAAAGAAAAACAAAAAACGAAACATTAGAATTGGTTACAATATATTAATTCAGTCAGCCATATAGAACATGTTCTAACATGCATTTAAGGTAGAACAATCGAGAAATGTCTTCTTTGAAATAAAAGAAAGTATATATATATGTATCATGCAATATTTATTCCAACCAACACGAACAATGTAATATGTAATTTCTTCGTCCTATAAATATATAAAGGCAATTATTAGAATATGTAGATGTTATTTTATTAATAAAATTGTTGCTTTTTGAACTAAGTGTTACAAGTTTTTCGACTAAGTGTAAGGCGTATTCAGGGGCTGTCATGAATTTTCGCCCCCGGAAAGCCCTTTTTCGAGTAAGTTTAGAGCGTATTCGGCTCTAACTCCCAACCTACGGGTTGGAATTGCATTCCGTCAGATCTCACAAGTCCTATTTGTCATGGTGAAGCTATCCGTGTAATCCACACGGTCGTTTGGGGGCTGTTTTGAATTTTCGCCCCCGAAACGCCATTTTTCGATTAAGTTTAGGGCGTATTCAGCTCTAACTCCCAACCTACGGGTTTGGATTACATTCCGTCAGTTATCACAAGTCCTATTTGTCATGAGAGAACTGTCCGTGTGAGCCACACGGTGGTTTGGGGGCTGTTTTGAATTTTCACCCATAAAATGCCATTTTTCGATTAAGTTTAGGGTGTATTCGGCTCTAACTCCCAACCTACGGGTCCGAATTACATTTCGTCAGTTCTCACAAGTCCTATTTGTCATGGGGGAACTGTCCGTGTGAGCCACACGGTCGTTCGGGGGATGTTTTGAATTTTCGCCCCCGAAACGCCATTTTTTGACTAAGTTTAGGGCGTATTTGGCTCTAACTCCCAACCTACGGGTCCGAATTACGTTTCGTTAGTTCTCACAAGTCCTATTTGTCATGGAAAAGCTATCCATGTGAGCCACACAGTGGTTCAGGGACTGTTTTGAATTTTCGCCCCCAAAACGCCCTTTTTTGACTAAGTTTAGGGCGTATTCGGCTCTAACTCCCAACCTACGGGTCCGAATTACGTTCCGTTAGATCTCACAAGTCCTATTTGTCATGGCGAAGCTATTCGTGTGACCCACACGGTCGTTCGGGGGCTGTTTTGAATTTTCACCCCCGAAACGCCCTTTTTCGACTAAGTTTTGGACGTATTCGGCTCTAACTCTTTACCTACGGGTCTGAATTACGTTCCGTCAGTTCTCACAAGTTCTATTTATCATGGCAAAGCTATCCGTGTGATCCACACAGTGGTTCGGGGGTTGTTTTGAATTTTCGCCCCCGAAATGCCATTTTTCAACTAAGTTTAGGGCGTATTCGGCTCTAACTCCCAACCTACGGGTCCGAATTACATTCCTTCAATTCTCACAAGTCCTATTTGTCATGGAAAAGCTATTCGTGTGAGCCACATGGTGGTTTGGGGGCTATTATGAATTTTTGCCCCTGAAACGCCCTTTTTCGACTAAGTTTTGGATGTATTTGGCTCTAACTATCTACCTACGGGTTCGAATTACGTTCTGTCAGTTCTCACAAGTCCTATTTGTCATGGAGAAGCTATCCGTGTGAGCCACATGGTCGTTCGGGGGCTTTTTTGAATTTTCGCCCCCGAAACACCCTTTTTCGACTAAGTTTTGGGCGTATTCAGCTTTAACTCTCAATCTACAGGTCCGAATTACGTTCTGTCAGTTCTCACAAGTCCTATTTGTCGTGGCGAAGCTATCCGTGTGAGCCACACGGTTGTTCGGGGGCTGTTTTGAATTTTCGCCCCCAAAACGTCCTTTTTCGACTAAGTTTTGGATATATTCGGCTCTAACTCTCTATCTACGGGTCCGAATTACGTTCCGTTAGTTCTCACAAGTCCTATTTGTCATGGCAAAGCTATCCGTGTGAGCCACACAGTGGTTCGGGGGCTGTTTTGAATTTTCGCCCCCGAAACACCCTTTTTCAACTAAGTTTTGGATGTATTCGGCTCTAACTCCTAACCTACGGGTCCGAATTACATTCCATCAGTTCTCACAAGTCCTATCTGTCATAGAGAAGCTATCTATGTGACCCATATGGTCGTTCAGAGGCTGTTTTGAATTTTCGTTCCCAAAACGCTCTTTTTCGACTATGTTTAGGGCGTATTCGGCTCTAACTCCCAACCTACATGTGCTAATTACATTTGTCTGTTGTCACAGTTCTTATTTGTGATGGGGAAGGTGGCCGTGACATCCGTACGATGGTTCGGGGGCTATTTTGCATTTTTGTCCCCTTAACGTCATTATCTGGTTAAGTTTAATGTGTTTTTAGCTCTAACTCCCAAACTACGTGTGCTAATAACATTCTGTCTGTTATGACAAGTCCTATTTGTCACGGGGAAGGTGGCCGTGACATCCGTACGGTGGTTCGGGGGCTGTTTCCCATTTTCGCTCCCTTATTGCCCTTTTTCGGTTAAGTTTAAGGCGTTTTCAGCTCTAACTCCCAACCTACACGTGCTAATTACATTCCGTCTATTGTCACAGGTCCTATTTGTCATGGGGAACGTGGTCGTGACATCCGTACGGTGGTTCGGGGGCTATTTCGCATTTTCTCCCCCTTAACGCCATTTTTCGGTTAAGTTTAATACATTTTCGGCTCTAATGATATAAACTCAAAATAATTACAAAGAGATGGAAGTACAAGACCAACTTACACAATTCAAGGCATAAATTGGTTGTATTTGCAATTCTCCCATCTTATTTCATGGCCTTCAAAAAATATGAGACTTTCACCAATAAGAATTTTTAAAAATTTTAAGCAATAGACTAAGTGGTCTAATGATTGAGTCACCTCTAATTTTACATATGTGGAGTTTATCTGTGTAAGAAGGTGCACCTGTTACATATGATAATTTCACTTGCTAATGCCAATATGTATCTTTTCACCGTATTTAAATCATGAATTTAGAGAGTAAATTAAAAATAAAATGGAAATAGAAATGAAAAACATAAATTAACTTACATTTCATTCTTGAAGGGATGTTGGTGATAATAATTTCGTGTGTTTTGTTTTGTATTCGATTGTATGTCTTTAGACTTCTTGTTAATTTAATAGTAAGTTTCAAGACATAGATCTGACCACATAAGCAACACCATCAAAATAGATGGAACAACAATTTGAGTGAAACTATTTTTGTATGGCTAGAGATCATTGAAATGTTTCAATGTACTGAGAGATTATTGAAATGGTTCAGGGGCTGCTTTGCATTTTTGCCCCCCGAACGGCCTTTTTCAACTAAGTTCAAGCCATTTTTCACTCCAACTCTCAACCTACGCGTGCTAATTACATCATGTCTATCCCCACAAGTCCTATTTGTCACGGTGAAGCTACCCGTGACATCCATAGAGTGGTTCAGAGTCTACTTTGCATTTTCGCCCCCCGATCGGCAATTTTCGACTAAGTTTAATGCGTTTTTCACGCCAACTCCCAACCTACATGTGCTAATTACATCCTGTCTGTCCCCATAGGTCTTATTTTTCATGAGAAAGCTGCCTGTGACATCAATAGAATGGTTCGGGAGCTGTTTTGTATTTTCATCTGATGAACGCCTTTTTTCGACTAAGTTTAAGGCATTTTTGACTCTAACTCCCAACCTACGTGTGCTAATTACATGCCGTCTGTCTCCACATGTTCTATTTGTCATGAGGAATCTGCTTGTGACATCTATAGAGTGGTTCGAGGGCAATTTTGCATTTTCGCCCCTGAACGCCTTTTTTCAACTAAGTTTAAGGCATTTTCGACTCTGACTCCCAACCTACATGTACTAATTACATGTCATCTATCCCTATGGGTTCTATTTTTTATGAGAAAGCTGCCCGTGACATCCATGGAGTGGTTCGGGGGCTGTTTTGTATTTTTGCCCCCCCCCCGGAATGCCTTTTTCCAACTAAGTTTAAGGCATTTTTGACAAAGTAAACAAGTTGTTTGGTTGGCTTTTGCTTTTGCTTTTTTTTTTTTCTTTTCTTATAACAACTAAAGAAATCTTGGTTTGATTGAATTCAAAGTTGTACAAAGCTTTGTTTGTACTTTCAGAAGCTCAAAGTAAAAAAAGCAAGCAAAATGAAATAGTAACTATTGTCTAAATTCTGAAAACAAAGCGGAGGAACGTGCCAACTTGAAGATTGTTTGCTATCTTGTTTTCTATTTTTGTTTACTCTCAATTTCATATCATTCAGCATTTGCAAAAGAGACAAAGCATTTTAGGAATTAAGATCAAACAAGAAGTTCAAAAATACTAGAGCTTCATATAAACAAATAGTCTTAAGGGCATTATATAGCATGAAGATAAATTGGGCACAAACATTTTGATGAATAGCAATCAAGATAGTTTAAGGAGAGTTACACATCCGATCATCATGAGCAATTAGTTGAATAAGAATGATGTAATAAGAAGAGGAAGATATAATGATACATAGTACTTTAAGTTTACCAAAATTCAAATGCACTCCAAATTGTTATCAATTCATATGAAATCTTGCAAAAAGAGAAATGTGATGTAGAGATTAAACCAAACTCAATGACAAGTACAACAAGAAGAAACAAAATACTCCAAATTGTTCCACAAAATCCACATACAATCCAAATTGTAATCAAATATCAATTAATATGAAATCCTGCAACAAGATAAATGGGATGCAGAGATAAACCACCTGGGCTTTTTTTAGTTGAATTTGAAGAAGTTTCAGATGCAGCAAATGCCTCTTCCCGTGTCACCCACCTGCCTGTTTCATTTCATGCAAGTAAATATTATATCATAAGAACACATAACCAAGAAGGATATTTTGGAAGGGGCAACAAAAAACGACTCAAAGTAAATCTACAAGAATAATCAAATATGAAACACATAACTACTTTTTAAATGCAATTGGTAGCTTATGAGTTCATAAACAAAATCATAATTGTGTATCCAAGTGAAATTTCAGAAATATTACTAAATCATTATATTACATAGCTGTAGAATCTTATCATGATCATCATTCTCAGAAACAATATCATGATCATCATCCTCATCCTCATCCTCAGAAGGATGCCCAAAATGCTACACACCATCATCAATTGCTATCAACATTAATAAAGCTATTAAAAAAAATCTAATATTGAATTGAAGAGTTTGTCTAAATTTTATATAGGTTGAAGTTGTATGAAATTACATCAGACAAACCAATGTAGAAAGCACAAGGAGATAAGAGAGTCTTCTAAAGCAAGAACAAACAGAGAAAAATAATCAATGACAGTAAAATGCTGCATGGTTGGCTAGCGAGTCTGCAATGAAATCATGGTAATACTGCATGCAAAAGAATGACACACTCATCAGGAAAACAAGTAATGAGTCTCTGTCATATACTGATCTTCCAAGAGGCCTGCAAGCACTTGCTCAATAAATAATATTTGAAGGAGTCCCATTCATCAAAAGATCCTTGAAATCATCACTATCACAATCCTCAAACTCAAAAGGAATATGCATTCCACTCAGTTCCCTCTCCCTAACCTAAGGCACAATTATAAGATATACAAATTTGGAAATAAAGATCATAAAATAATCTAGAAATATTTCCTAACTGTAAGATTATATTATTTAAATCTTCTCAAATTAGCAGCTATATAACATGTAGTATGCTTACAGAAACAACACACAAATAATGAAAGTTATGAAACCATAAAATCTTGTGAGTAGAAAAGTATCTAACAACTACTAGAATTATTTGATTTGCAAGAAAATTGACGATACAAACCATTCATTGTGAACTTGCTTGGGAAAATCAGGTGGCACATCTTTGCTATGATATTACAGCAGCCAGTTTAAACATATAATACATGTCATAACCTTCCCTTATATATTCTTGGCAGAGAAACCTCATAATTTCTCTCTTCTCAATGACCAAACCAACACCAACTAGACCAAACAAGGTGCTAACAGCTAATTTTCTTTGTAAATGAGGCAATGACCATTAATTGCAGAAAAACCCCAAAGTCTCAATAACCCACCAAAAATTCCTTTAAAATGTTCAGCAAATGCTCGCAAGCCAACAAATAAAAGTGTGAATGCAAGAAAAAAAGCAAAATAGTAACAAACAAATCTCAGAAGCCGTTGCTGGAAGAAGCTTTGCTTGGTCTAGGAGTGCCAGTTGCTGCAGTGCTAGTTTTGCTCATGTGATTCCCTTCCCAAAATACTCGACAATCACAGAAAACCCATTTTGGACCCTAAATCGAACCTATTTTGGACACTAAATTAAAAAAAAAAAAAACTCTGTCAAACCCATAAACCCTAAATCAAACCCATAATTTTATAGAAATCAAACCACTTCAACCAAACCCATTTAAGAAATCAACACAAAATTAAACTAAAAAAATCATATAAAACCCTAGCAAGTGTGAGAAATTGGGAGATAGAGAAAGAGAGAGAAAGAGACCGAGATCAACAGAGAGGGAGAGTGACCAAGTGCGACAGAGAGAGAGAGAGAGAGAGAGAGAGAGAGAAGAGAAAGAGAAAAACCTGTGATTTGTGGCAATGGCGGTGGTGATTCGCAGCAGTGGTGGTACGATGTACGACGGTGGCCAGCGACGGTGGGATGGTGAACGTCAGTGGCGAACGGGGGTGAGGTTTGGTGGTGACTGTTCTGTGTGTGAGTGAGAGAACAAATATCTTTTGTTTCTTTGAAAGAGGGGCGCGGGCACCAATATATTTGCTTCCCTCCAAAAAAACAAATTCGTTTCTACCTTTAGCGACCAAACTTATATTTGTTGCCAAATAATAATCAATACCGACTAAAGTTTTTGTAGCCAAAGAGTAATCCAAAAAATAAGCCTACTATTTGGCGACTAAAATTTTTTTTGTCGGCAAATGGTTGTATACAACGACTAAAATAGGAATTAGTAGCCTAAAATGTAGACCAACGCCGATTAAAATTTGTTTAGTCGCCTATTACATCATATTTAGCTACTAAATTTTTTCTTAGTCGCTAATAACTAATATACGGCTACTAAAACATTTTAGTAGCTAAAATATTAAACATTGCTGACCAATAAAAATTTTAGTTGCCAAAGGTTTGACTTTTGGCGACTAAATTCGTTTTAATCGCTAAATTTGGTCGCCAAAAGTGCAAATTGTTGTAGTGAATTAGTACTAGAGTCTGATTCTCAGTCTTGTCAATAAAATTATATGAGTATTAGATACATAGAAGAAGTAAAATTAGATAATTTAAATAATAACAATTCGATATAAATAATAATAGAGCAAAATAAAGGTGAGAAATTAAAAAATAAAATAAAAATTTAACCATTAATGAAGTTGAGAAATTAATTTTAAGATTTAATTTAATAAAAATAGTTTAAATGGGAAAAGTAAAGATGGAGAAATATATTTTAAGTATCATATAACAAATTAATTGAGTATTTTAGTATTCTAAAATAATTTCTCCATTCAAATAAAGATTAATTTTAATTATAGGTGTAAGAAATGTGAAATTATTTGAATTGTTTATTATTCTCAATTGATTTCTTGACCTTTCATTCCTTATTAACTAATTTTAATTTATTGTAATGCGATTATATTTTTTGTACTTATATATTTATTTTTTAATTTTTTTAATCATGTAAGAATAACTTGCATTTTTATTTTTTTTAAATATGCATAGAAATTTAATGACTCAAAGATAAAAATTAAAATTTATTAATAATATCTTAACAATTTAGGGATAAATAATTTTCTTACATATGAAATAAGTAGGACAAATTGTTGGGAAAAAAAATTAATCCATTTATTTCAACTTAAAAAAAGAAAAGAAAAAATAAATTTAAATAATAAATGCATTAATTAAAATTGATAAATATTTAGTTGTTTATATAGTGTGAAATAAGTCTTATAAATATTGTATTAATTATTAGGGTCTTATAGTAAACTATTAGGATTTTAAGTTAAAATATGTATGGATCTTTAATAATATATATGCAAAACTTTAGGGGAGGTGAGTGAATTTTTTTTTTTATTTAAACAGCTTTTTATATCTTCTTGCTCAATTCAAAGGGGGCAATATAGTCATTTTGGATAGAAAAGTAACGGCGTTTGTACTAAGTTAACGGATTGGAGGAATCTTAATAATAGTTTCAAAAATAATAGAAATTAATATAATTATTGAAACAATAGGAAGATTTTTATAATTGTCAGAAATCTCAGTAGAGGCAATTGTAATTTGCCCAAATACTTACAATGATGACTTTTATTTATAAATTTGCCATTATCACATCATTTTTGTGGTAATTTTTTTTATAAATTTTTGGAATATAACAGATTTTTTCATTAAATGGAAAACGTGCATAGTATGTATACTTTTCATTTAATAGATATTGTCAACGAACAAAATGACTTCATTGATAATTTAGAATTTAAAAAAAAAATAATTTTGTGTATTTTATTTCATAAATTATTCCTATGTTTGCGGGATATTGGGTGCGATGTACCCCCAGAATTGTGTGTGATCGAATTATGTGTACGTAAAAAAATTGTTCGAATTATTGGTAGACAATTGAGATTCTCTGCTGCTGTCTTCTCTCTTTACATTCAGTTTCATACTAAATTTTTTTTGATCAGCAAGTTTCATACTCAATTGAACAGAACGACCTTTAGAGAAAGAATTAAGATTTCATAATTTTGGATTGAAGAGAATCATAGTACATAATACCAAAAGAAAGAAAGAAAGAAAGATTACATATGTATGAACCATATATTATAATCAGGGATCAAACCAGAATTTTATCACCAAAGGAGTCAGAAAACGAATAATATTTTCTCACCATACATACAAACATATATGTATGTACAATACAATATATAAATTATCAACTCCGCTACGTAGCTCGAAATATCAACGGCTCGAATGGCTCGAAATCCCAAAACGACGTCGTTTTAAAATTTTTTTGTATTATCTTACCGGTAAGATAATATTTTCCGTACCATTCGAGTCATTCGAGCTCTGCGCATTCGAGCTCTCACGCATTTCTGATAAATTATATATATACATAAAAAAAAATTCATATATCATAGAAACAATCTCTAATAGGATGAATAAATTTTTTTTGGTAGAAAATAAAAAGAAAATGCAAGATGGAAGAATGATTAGATGTATTTTATATTAAGATGATATTTTATTTATGAAACAAAATATATAATTTTAAAAATATTATGACAAACAAAATTTTTTACAAAAACAGAAGACCATGCCCCATAGGTTTTACCTAATTCCATTCCGGATCATTATCATATCATACACAAACACAACTTAACAAAGATTACTTAAAAAAAAATCAAAGAATTGATTAATTCAATTATCCGCACGTAAACCAATAATATAATCAGACACAACTATCAACCCTATGATCAATCCTATGATTTGATTTGTGTGTTCCTAGATTTTCTGATGAACTATATCTCGGTAGTACAAGATGATCTACACATGGGGCATTGACCGGTGTTTGGCAGCCACTGGAACACACAGTCTCTGTGGAACACATGCGAGCAAGGAGTCATCGCAATTATATAATCTCTCTTGAACCTCTCCAAACAAATCGAACACTTATCATTATCATCTACCGATTCATCGCCATCAAATCCCTTCACCTTCACCGCAGCCTGAACTTGATTTAACGTACCAACAACAATCTCTTCGTCATCTGTTTTACACACACGAAACTCTATCTCATTCGAATTCCCATTAACATATGCACATTTTTGGTTGTTAATAACAACACCACCATCAGTTTCATCTTCTTTGTTTGATGAATGCGTAGGCACCGAAAACATGGAATGAATGCAGGCGATTCTCAACATGGAAACATGCACATTGATGACGATCATGGGTTTCTTCGAGGAGGTTTGGTTGTTAATGTTGTTGAATCGAAAGCAACTGAAGAGGTGGTTAGATATGTCTCGGGCTAGCTTTGGAATAATTTCCAAGGGGAAGAGCTTTGTTGTTGGAATTGCGAGACGAAGCCAACATTCCATGGAGTCTTTGTCGCGTAAGGTTTTGTAGTCGAATTTGATGGTGTCTTTTTGTTCTATGGATGTGTCGTGTTTGCCATTGGTAGTATAACCTTCTTTGGTTTGAGAGACTCGTTTGATCTCGCTCTTGACTCGTAAATTGAAGTGGCCTTGTGATCTTGAAACAGGAGGGTAAACGTCGATGTTGTCGTACTTTTGGTTCCACTTGTAGACTCGAGCATATAGGCCTAGGACTTCTTCAATAAGGTAGGCCATCTCTCTCTCTCTCTCTCTAAAGTATTGTTGAAGCAGGGTAATGGGAAGTGTAGGGGGTTTTGTGAAAAGAGACAAGTATGGATGAGTTGTTTATATAGAGAGATGGGTTGTGTTTCTAATTGTATTGAAGGTTTTGGAAACTTTTCTTTTTATGTGAATCCTAGTTGGGTTTGGTTTGGTTTGAATTTGAATTTGGATTTTCTTGGAGAAAATTTAATTGTTGAGTAATGCTACGCGTCAGGAAAAAAGCTTCAGGAAAAGCTTCAGGAAAATTCTCTTACCGGTAAGAGAATTCTCTTACCGGTAAGAGACCCATCACGTTAAAGGGGGAAAATGAAACGTCATGGGTCTCTTACCGGTAAGAGAATTCTCTTATCGGTAAGAGAATTTTCCTGAAACTTTTCCTGAAGCTTTTTTCCTGACGCGTAGCATTATTGTTAATTGTTATTTGTTTGATTTTGGGAAGTATTTGGAACCCGTAAGAATTAGTGGCGGATGGGACTTATTACTATGGGCTCTTTTATATGAGAAGTTATTGGGTAGTTTATGGCAGCCTAATGTAGTATTCTATTTTTTATTAGTAAAAGAGGTGAGATTTATGATTTTATATTGAATGATTAAGAACATAAAGGATATACTGATTTATGATTGATGAAAAGTATCGCCATGTAATACCTATAGACCAACCAATAATTTTTACTTCTATATACGCAAGAATGCTAAATGATGTTGAAATTTTCGTTCCATTTTTTATTTTATTTTTGAAGCACAAAATGTTATTTGGTTATAAGTTTTTTAAAATATTTTTTCAAGTTTTTAATTTTTAAAATTTTCATATTTTGTTAGTTTTAGTGAATTTTTTTTATATTATATTTTAGTTAATAATTTTGTTTTGTTTTGTTTAAATGCACTTAATTTAAATGTATTTAGAAAGTAAAATATTTGTGAAGAAGTATAAAAGAATTTAATAAATAGAAAATATATTAAATTTTTGTATTTTTTATTTAAAAAATCACAAAAACTATACTTTTAAATATTCACACACACAAAAAAAAAAAAAAAAAACAAAATACAAAATTCACAAATACAATAAATTCGTTGAAATTTAATCTTCTATATTTTTCTTTGTAATATCTCAACATCTGTTATATACATTATGAATAAGGGGCAATTTGGTAACTTGCAAAAAAAGCAAGTTTTTTTTACTTTTTGACTTTTTTACACAAAAAAAAATTCACAAAAAGTCACAAAAAAACTGATTTTTTTACACAAAAAAGCCTCCAAAAAGATAAAAATGTCAAAAAATCAAACTTTTTACCAACTTTTTAAAACACCACTAAGTTTACAGACTCAGGCACATCTACCTAGAAAATTTTAAGTGAATGGTTGTGGGGTGGAGATTAAAATTGTTTAGTATAGGGTTCATGTGTAGAATAATTTTAAACTACAAAATAACAATTTTAAATAATTTCTGAATAGTTAAATCTAAATTTGTATTATTATTGATATGAAACGTGATTGAGAACCCCACTTCCCCCACACACACACACATAAGGGTTGGTGATTGAAAAAAATAAAAAAATCTTGGCCAATCTCACCTCACTGGGGTCCTGGGAGTCACCCCTTGTATTGATATATTATCTACATCTACTACTACTAGCTACCTCAAATTGCATCCCATAAAAATTGCAATCCTGCTGCAGACCTCTAATTAGAGGTCCTTCCGTACAGCTCTAATGAGCTGTCCGGGAATAATAATAAAAAAAAAAATAGTAAAGTAAAAGACAAAAATAAGAGAAGAAAAAGACAAATTAGAGGTATTTTTTTAGAGGTCCAAATCATTTTTCTAAAAATTGTTAGACAATTCCTAAATTTGGATTTTGTTAATTTCTTTTTTGAATAGCCTAATCAATCAATCTTATGCCACCCATCCCATCCACCAACCCATGACAGTCACCGTCTACCACTCTCTTCTCAAATCTTTGTGGTCGCTTCCTCCAGCCTTGCCATTACTTGCTGCCTTCCCTTTTTTTATACACAAATTATATGAGAATTAAATTATTATTTTAAAAACATGATAAATTTCTTTTATGCACATATCCTACACCCTTGTGGTAAATAAACTATTAAAATCATGCACGTATAAATTTAGTGAACTATTGTATAGTGGATTGAACTACTTTAAATTGTGGCATCAAAAGAAAATAATAATTGAACGGTGGATTAGACTCAAGGCTTTTATTGGCTAAATTCGAGTAATGTTGAAAATTGACCAAATCCAACCTTTCAACTTGAGATTTTCAACTCAAATTTAATAAGTTTAGATAAATCTAGACTATTTTACAAATGATTGGAATAGGATTTTGAGCTTTTTATTTAATTATTTATTTTGTGGATTTTGAGCCCAAACTATAATTTCCTTGGTGTAGATTTGGGTTTCAATATCATTCAATTTATAAAATTTGTGAATTAGACTCAAGTTACTTGTGCTTGGCATCCAATTAAAAAGACATTATTTAAATTTTTTTTTAAATTTTTAGTATTCTTTTTAAATTTGTGTTAATTTTAATTTTTTTTTTCAGTCTGTGTAATATAAAACAATCTAAAAAGTGAAAAAAAAAATTAAAAAAATTCACATAAAACCGAAAAAATATACTTATTGTTGATTTTTTTGGTCAACTTTTATTTTATTGAAAATTTTAATTTTTTAAACATTGATATTTTTTTTCAAAAACCTTTTTAATTCGTCTACTCAGGTAGATTGTAAAAGTCTGTATTTTTTTTTAAAAAAAATTCATTATTTTTTTTGGGTAAATTATAAACACACTCTCGAGATTTACTTAAATTACAAATTACCCCTACAGTTCTAGAAATTACATTATGTCCCTCTAAGGTTTTTAATTTCATAACAAATAGGTCATTTTCTTAATATATCATCAAGTTAATTAAATTTTTTTAATAATGTTAAAATTTTATTTTAATTAATAATTCATATAATTTTATTATTGTATAGGTGAACAGTTAGAAATTTCACTTTTTAATTAATTCTATTAAATAAAACTTTGACAGAAAGATATTTGTAATTTTCCAAATCACATGAGACAATTCGTATGAGTGCATCTGTAATTTACCATTTTTTTTCCCTTTCTTTAGCCACTCTTAACTGTCATTTAAAAAAAGGAAGCAAAATTCTACACATACTAATAATTTTATTAAAAAAAGTTACTAACGTTATGTTTGGTTGGGGAATTTGGAAACAGAAAGAAAAAATATGTGTGAAATTAGGTGAAATAGAAATATATATATTTCTATTTCACCTATTTTTTTTCCTTTCATTTTCCAAATCTCTTTCCAAATTCCTCAACTAAGTGTAAATGAATTTTCATAATTCTTCAAAGCAATGCTATATCCATCAAATTTTGACTTGCTTGAATAACTCGAATTTGTACATACTAATCATCTAGCAACAACGGTGACAACCACGATTAACGAGAATAAAAACCATGGTTGACAAAGATTACATTGATTGTTTAGATGGTCGATCTATATATACAAATTCAAATGATTCGAACAAATTTAAACTGGATAGATGAATCATTTTTCCAATATGTCAACTGATACATTCCGACACTAATGGGCTCATTATCGGAGCCCATTAGGGACGGGGTTAATAGTTAGAGACTCTTGGTAACTCAATATTTTAATTTAAAATTTTAAAAGTTAACAATTTATATAAAAAATTAAATTTTTTTTTTTCTTTTTTACTTTTACATTTCTTTTTATAAAAAATTTAAAAATCTTTCTAAATATACTAATTTTTTTATCTCATACTTTAATCAAAAAATAGAAATTTACTAAAATAACCTTTCCAATAATTCACCAAAAATAAAGAAGCCAAACGCGTGAGAGCCATCGGCAAAGCACAAACACAAAACATAGCAACCTATTCACTTGCATAGAGCTGCCCAACTTGCAGATCAGAGGTTGAAGAGACTAACCAATTTTTAATTTATTTTTTTTGTATTTGTCACAAACATATATATACATAAATATACTTGCCCTAATCATTAAATAAAGCTGTCCTCTCTCTCTGCACATTGTTGCAAAAAAAAAAAAAAAATGGCGCACGGCGGCTACGGAAAGCGCAGAGTCGCCGGACGCAAACCGAAGCCGGTGGGCAATAGTCGGCGGTCCAGCAAGGGACTAGGTGTTGACAAGAAAGCCAAGCCTAAGCCCAAACCCAAGTCTGTCTCTCTCAAGAATCAGATTCGATCCATTCAGCGTATGCTCAGAAAGGTGTGTGTCTCTCTCTACACACTCTTTTATCTCTAAATTTTAATCAATCACCACACCTCCGAATTTGTTGTTTTCTTCAATTGAATTATTGTTTTTATTTTTTATTTTTAATTTAAGAAAAAGCTAGGGTTTTTGAGAATTTATTGACTTGTGTTATGAAATGGCGATATTGTGGTGGTGTGGTGATGGTTGTGGTGTAAATTTTTTTGATAACTCGGTATCTGGCTCTAAGGAGCGACTAATCCGACACCAATCCCACCGTCCACTATCACTAAGTTGCTGCAAAACCCATATGGACTGACCCCAATAAATTGTGGTGGCGATGACAGTGGTAGTAGTGGTGGCGGTGGCAGAAGGGGATGATAGTGGTAACCAACAGAGGGAGACCAATAATCATTGTTGTGGGGGTGATTACACAGTGGAATAGGATGCTTATTCCTTAGCTTAGAGAAACGATGTGTTCCCATTTTTTGTTGGAATGGCAATCTCCACTTATGTAAAGGGAAAGGGAATGCAAAGCCGGAATGGACATTCCATTCCAACCCATTCCATAATACAAACGAGCTCTGTTTGGTTAGAGGATTTGATGAAGAAAATGGAAAGGGAAAGAGAAAGAGAAATGGAAAGAAAAGTAGAAAGAATTGATATGATTCGAATTCTACGTTATGTTTGGTTGAGTTGAGAAATGGAGAAAAAAAAGAAGTGTGAACTCCAATGATAAAAAGTAGGATTGTATTTTTCCCTCACTTTCTTTTCCCTGTGTTTTCCATTATGACCAAACAAAAAGTGAGATTTCATTTTCTCTTCTCTCATCAAATCTTCCAACCAAACGCAGCCTAAATGAATCTCTCTCTGGGGAAAGTAATGCAATTATGCAAAATTTGTGGTCACTTTCTCTATACCATTACAAGAACACCATTGTGGTGTTACCCTATTTTGAAGCATTTTTGTTTTCCAAAAGACCATTTTCTATATGAATTATTTTAGATTCTTGCTTATGTAAGTGATATAAGAGGAACTCTGATCCTTTAAAGATTAAATTTTATCGTATGCCTTGGATTAGCTAGGCATCCCTACCATCTGGTTCCATCGACACGTAAATGCCTTTTAGTCTTGACATCTCTCATGTAACTTTTTCTTTAATTAACTCAAGAACTTTTTACTTGTGGAATTGATGGTGATTAGTAATCTATAGGTAATAATAGATGTTCATTATTGTCAGTCTCCACTTTCCAGGAACTGATGGTTACTTGTGAAAATGGCTCCTTTTTAGTGTGAAACTGTGAATAGCTTGAACCAAAAATATTTCATTGCTATGGGAATCTTTAATACTGTAGGAGGAAAGTCTCCACTCTATCATGTCAGAACCGCATGAGTTTTATTGTGGAATAGTTGTATTCTTTTGGTTCCTGGAGTTTGGTTACTTTCTAACTCAATGGTACCTTTTTAAGGATCTTTCACCTGAAGTTAGAGAGGCTCAAGAAAAGAAATTAGAAGGGATCAAGAAACAACAAGAGATTCACAATCGACTTGCTGTGGAACGTAAAATATTCTTGCGTGACAGAAAAATTAAGTTTTTTGGTAAAATATTATTCATTTTGTGTTTATCATTACATTTTGTTGCAAATTTATGTTCGCAGTACATGGCTTATTAGTGTTGTGCATGACTCTTGGAACTAATATTTGCAATGGTTAGAGAGAAGAAAGATTGAACGGAGAATAAGACGTTTAGAGAAAATGCAACGGGCTTCATCTGGCCAGTCCAAAGAGGCAGAGATTGCCGAGCAGCTTTCTAAATTGAAAGAAGATCTTGAATATGTTAGGGTAAGCTATGCATAAAAACTCTGCTACCTTTCATGTTTTCGTGAATGAAATGAGTTTGTGACAATAGTGAGCATTTCTTTCACATGTTCATAGATGATAGAGCTACATATGTTTAATGCATCATCACAAAAAATAAATAAAAGGAAAAATAGGCACCAAATTTGGTTGTTGAGTGGGATCTTTGTCCACCCCAAGAACAGTTGTGTGTCAAACCATCTCAGTTCAGTCATATCAAATTTTAGTTAGTAAACTAGATTGGCTTGGGTTTATCAAATCCACGGTGGCTGAAGCCTGGATCCTTGGAATGATTCTTTCTCTGGTTTGGCTTTGTTTGGTTTCGTTTTCAGAATTTGTTTTATGAAAAACATTAAAAACTAATTTTGTGAACATATAATGAAAAATTAAAAAACCCTTATATTTTCATTTTCTTTTCTTTTTTTCTATTTGGTTAAAAAATGGTTTTTGAAAATTCAAAACATCTTTTTGGTGTTTATTTTCACCAAACTAGATTTTAATGTTTTTCAGAAAATAGATTGTGAAAACGAAGCCAAATACACAAATATGATACTGCATCACTAATTCAAGAAATAAACTTTTAGTTCTTCTATACTTGTTTGAATTATATGGTATTATGTGGGTAAAATTGATCTTTTATTTGAACTGCAGTTCTTTCCAAAGACTGAGAAATATGTATCTTTATTCATGGGAGGTGATGACACAGACATAGTTGATAGAAGAAATAGATTACGCAAGCAGATCAAAGCCAACATTATTGCTGCTGCTGCTAGTGGGAAGGATCTTGAAGGTATTTACTTTCTATGGCTTATGCCAATAACTATCCACTATAAAATCATACTACTTTGATTTTTATAGAGCTTGGGCCCTGGAATATAGTGACCACTGGCTATTAGCTTCAGTGTAATTATTGCCAACCCCAAGGGGGTCAAGTCTACACGGGGTCATGGGTATGTTTTAATCTCACTATCAGAAAAATGGGGCCTGGGATTTATTCACATTTGACTTGTTTATTTGTGGCACCTTCCATTCCAGTACACTGTGTACTATTTGTAAAGATTGATATTTTATTTTACATTAACCAAAGGAACAATTTCTCATTAAATCTCTTTGTTTTGGTGCACATCTTTTTAGACCCTTTTCTTATCGCAACCTTGAGGTTGTAAAAGTTGTTATTGCTGAAAGCATGTATGAAGTCTCTAGAATAAAAGAGAAGGGGCATACATAAACATTAACCTGAAAAATGAATGTTTGCATGTTGTGCATCGTTTTAGGAAATGGTTGTTAGCCATTACATAGCGGTATTTGGAGGTCTGGTAATTGTTACGACTTCCATTATTGGTTACAAAAAAAGATATCACGTATGTGACGGTCATTATGGACTGTAACAATACTATTACGCTACTGTAATGGCCATTTATATTTGCATCATTATGGAAATCATGACCCTCTTTCAACATAAAAAGAAAAACATTACGGCCATGTTTGGTTTGTATTTGTGAAACAATTTTGGAAAATAATTTTTTAGAAAGAGTTTACAAAATATGAAAATTTGTTTGGTTGTATGTTTTGAGAATAGTTTTGAAGTTTGGGATGATTTAATTTAATTTAATTAATTAATTAATTAATTTTTTTGTGGTTGAATAGATGGGTATAAGAAAAAGTGATTGATCGGTAAAGAGAAAAGTGATTTTGAAATTTTTTTTTTTTGTTTTCCAAAAATTTTTAACCAAACAAATTTTTGAGATTTTTTTCTCAAAAATTATATCTCTAGATACAAATCAAACAAGGCCTACATGATTTGGGTATCATTTTGCTCCCGGTTTTTGCATTCTTACTACTATTACCCTCTGCCTTCCCAAAAAACTTCTAGCATAGATATGCTCATTTTGGGTCTAAAACATGTTACTTCAATCCATCTCTTCTAGAGAAGTATGCATATAACTTATTTGGACCGCATGTACCTTATAGTCTGTGTTACATAGACTTCTTTGTTTTCCCTAAAATACCTGTGTCTAGCGGATATGCTAAGGGTAAGACCGTTCGAGTGGGAGATATGTGTCCAACGCCCATATCCAATTTAAATAAAGTCCTAATTTTATTTTTTACAATGTTTGAAGAATAGGAAATTCACTATTTCTAGCCTTTCACATGAATAAGAGATAGATTCATATTTTTTCTAAATCCTATTTTAATTTCAAGTACATTTCTATATAATTTACAACATCTTATTTAAGATATTATACAATATACAATATATATGTATATATATATAAATCTACATGATGTGTCTCTGTACCTATGTCCAACTCTTGGAAACATATCTCAATATCTTAAGATTTGAGTTTACGAAAGGTCTGACGTTTCCCGCACCCGCACCCGCACCCGCACCCGCCCTCGAGTCTATGTATAACATAACCGTAAGTTACGTTTATCAACATCTTGAAAATTCTAGTAAAATTTTAGTGTGATGGATAGAGGAATTGAGGCTTGCAATTATTTCTATGGACAACAAGCATGTGCCATGTGGGCAAGCTTATTTAGGGAGTTATTAACATCTTCCGTGCCATTCTTTTGGATGTGAAATAGTGAATCAATGAGAAATGAATGTTAAAATGTTACTATGCTACAACATGTATTAGCCACTAGTGTAGCTGCATTATTTGTAGTACCATTGTTTAAACAATTATTGGTTTATGTATTTTATTCTTATGAACTGTTTTACTTGGTTTAATATTCAAGCCTCTATATCTACAAAAGAGATGGATAAAAAACAGTGAAACATGAAAAAAGAAAGAACATATAGGGAAAAAGAGTGAGGTTCAACTACTTTGAGTGATTATATTTCTTTCTATTTTTGTATTGTTCATCTTTTGTTGAAAATATGAAGTGATAAATGAAAACTTTGAACATTGGATAACAAATTTTAAATTTTATTCAAGAAATCAAATAATAGTGACAGTGAGAGAACCACCTTTTACCAAAGAAATTAGTTACCTATTTGCACTAACAATGAAACCATGAGAAAATGATCCACTATTACATTTATTGCCAATTACCAATGAGACTGAAAAAAATATGACCCACTAGTATATATATATATATTATCTAGTTACAATTATATTTTTCTGGGTTAATCTTGTCAATTTGATAAGAAATTGGTTGTAAAATAATGTATTGCGAGGAATTTATTTTTGCAGATTTGATATATCTTATATTTTTACCTATTTACTAAATGATGTTTTTCTCAAAATGATGGCTTTTAATTGTTAGCCAAACATGTTCTTACATATTTATGAAAAATGTTTAGTGGATGGTCATGTGCTCTGTTTTCTAATTATATACTTGTTTCACCTTCTAGTTTATTTCAGCTTTTGTTATTTTATCTAGTTATCTTGTTGCGCTAGTATTATAGATGTTTTCCTTTGATATCCCTTAACAGAGACAGGAAGCGAGGATGATGGGCTTTTGGATCTGAGCGAGGATGATTTCTTCTTAACTGGAAGCTCTAGTGATGAAGCTGATGCAGATGATGAGTGGACTGATAAAAGTACCAAGTATGTGTTACATTTGTAATGTGTGACAGGAAATGCAACTGTTGGTTTTTATCTCAATTGAGAATGCTAGGCTGTGGTTGGTTTGTAATTCAAACCATGATTTTACACTAATAATCAACCCTCTGGTTGCTTAGAGTTTTCAAATTGTGATTCCAAATCAATTTCAAAACACATTTTGAAAACATGTTGGTAAACCAGAGAATTTTTGAATTTTTGGTCTACCCGATCGTTCGTCTGGACATCCTGCCTAGACAGTTTTTGAATTTTTGGGTCTACTCGGTCGGGGAGCTGCTATTTACACACACACAATCCCCTCTCCACACACACTTAATGAAGGAGGTGTGTGGAGAGTGTAGAGAGGGGGGATGTGTAGAAAGTGGATGTGGGGTGTGTAAATAGAAGCTCCCACTCGGTCGTCCCCCGGACATCCTCCTGGATGTCCGGCCGGTTGACCGGAACAGTATTTTTTATTTTTTTATTTTTATAAAGAAATTGGCACCTGTTATTTGGAAAAAAAAAAAAAAAAAATTATATTTGGTTTTGATATTTTTTAAATATAGAAAATATTTTTTTGAGACCAAAATGACAAATTATTTGGACATTTATTTAAAATTAACAAAAAATATTTTGAAATAAAAATTAATTTGTCATAGTAATTTTAAAAAAATAAAAAATAATAATATTTTTAAGTAAAAAATATTTTCTGATTTTTTAAAATTTTTTAAATAAAAAAATTATTTTTGTCAATAATTATTTTTTTGAATTGAATTTAAAAAAGAGTTTGGTTATGAGTTTCGAATATAATTTTCAATAGAGTTTTAAGTTGTGTGTTTGGTTATGAGTTATAAGTTTTGAAAACTTTTTTCAAAACTCATAATCAAATAACTTTTCACAAACTCAACACTCATTTCAAAAATTCAACACTCAATTCAAATCATAATTCAAAACTATTTTCAAAACTCATAACCAAACAAATTTTTTCTTTTCAAATCATAATTTCAAAACTGACAAACTCAAAATACAACTCCACACTCAAATCATAATTCTAAACACAAACCAAACGCTACCCTAATATTTCTTTTTCATATTTTTCTTCTTCGTGTGTATGCATGTACACACTCCTGAGTGTTTTCTACAAATGTATTTATCTTATATTTATCCTAGTTGTGGAAGTTTTAGGAAGGAATTGGAGTCACTGAGTGTTTTCTAACTACAAATGTATTTATCTTAGTTGTGGAAGTTTTAGGAAGGAGTTGGAGTCAACATAGTATTTTTTTGATGTCTTTTGATGAATTAGTGCATAAATGTTTAACTATGATTGAGGAATGAGGTCAATTTGATTGATAGAGGGGTAAACTATCATTGTGTTCCTCAAATTCTACTTCAACTTTCAATATCATCTTTTAATTTTCTTTTTAAGCCCTCAGACTTTTATAATTAAGTTAATGCTGTTCAGTCCTTTAAGGAAGGTAAGAAAAAATATCCTGTTGTTATCATGTGCCTCCTACTTGAGCTAATAGCCTGAATGCTCGAGAGTGTTTCATTGGCAGTTTCAAGTGAAATCTAATTTTAATATAAGATGTAAGAAGTACAAATTGATAGATGATGTAACTACATTAAATTTTCTCATCTCGTTTTGTGAGAGTTCAAGGCATCAAATATAAAAATTAAAAGGTCTGACATTGAAAACTTGAGTAAAGTTTGAAGGTTAAAGTAAAGTTTATCCTTAATACGAGTGCATTTTTAAAAATTTTAATACCGAAGTATATTTAGTGGTTGATTTATAATTATTAGTAGCAAACCCTGGTGCTGATTCCACCAAGGGTTTTTGATGTAGTACTGTATCTTATTGTGCTAAATTCTTGCATTACCCCTTTGCTCTTCTCATTTTCATCTGTAGTCTTTAGTGTTGGTTGAACTTACAACTGCATCTTAGATTTCTATCATATACGTTGCACAGGGAGCAAGCTTCTAGTGCTTCTGGCAAAGCAGCATCTGGCATGTCCAGCGATGAAAGGAATCAGGTTTTTGTCCCCTGAATTTTGTCTTTAGCTGTTAAAAGGAGATTTGTGAATATATAGACCATGTTCACTTACTTTTCTTCCTTTTGTTCAATTTGTATAGAGGCATATCTCTGCCCGAGCTTTAATGCCTCCTCCTCGGTCATCAACCAATTCGTTTTCAAATTCAGTTCATGTTAAATCAAGGTTTGGAGGTTCATCAAGCAAAAAGCAACCCTTGCGGAGGGCTGAAATGTCCACATCCAGCAACACATCAAATAGCATGAGTGAATCTTCCTACAGAAACAGGGGATCCTCAGATTCACGGACGGGTCAGAGTAGTAACCTGAGTTCCAACTCTGATGCTCACAAACCCCGAAGAAAAAGGAGGCCTAAGAAGAAAAAGCAACAGGTGAAGTTCTTTTGGCAATACTGTGGAACATATTCTTTATGAATGAAACCCAAAATAAAATTGAAAAAAAAAAAAAAAAATTGTGTAGCAGTAGGCTTCACCAGGGACAAGTCCACAAGACTAATGTGAAGAGTGACAATATTATTTGGATGAATCAGGTTGTATATGATGACTACCCATCAATTTGAGAGAATAAAGGGCAAATTACACTTTACCCCCTCAATTATCACCGTTTTTCACTTTACCCTCGCAAACTATAAATATAACCCCCTTCATCTTTCAAAAGTTTTTAATCCAACTCTTATGTCTCCATTTTGTGAACAAAACTGATTGAAAAAGTGCATGTAATGTGCACATATCATATTTATGTCGGATTCTTAAAAGGTATTTTTGTCATAATATGACGTGCATATTACATCACCTTTTCCGTCACTTTTGTTAACATAATGAAGACATAAAGGGTTAGATTGAGAACTTTTAAAAGATGAAAGGAGTATATTGTATCAATTTTTAATTTGAGGGGGTAAAGTGAAAAATAGTGATAATTGAGGGAGTTGAAGTGTAATTTGCCTGAGAATAAATAGACCGTAGTTACGAGACTGATACATATTGGGTAGGCAAGTAAGAAGATATTAGTAAATTGAGGATAAATGAAAAGGACATGTTCTGATGGATGATAACCAGTCATGAAAGGAATTTTAATGAAGTAAATGACTCCTGCATAGGTAGAGGTAGTATCAACTTGTCAAAATTGACTGAAAAGGTTGACATTTGCTGATTGGTGTGTGTGATCAAAACTGTGCAAAATGCATGATGGGTTGGAGCGATATGGTTGAGGTAGGTAGGAAATGCTGAAGAAAAACAACAAAACCAAAAATGACATTGATCTTGATGACAAACAAATATTATAGTTTAGCCCATATTTAAACCATGGGTTTTATTGGGTTGCTTCAGGGTAGATCATGTTGAAATTGTCCCATTAAAACATATATAGGAATTTGATTATTGTTTGCTTGATTTATTTTTATGGTCTATAGAAGTTGTAAACTCTTTTTTATTTGTTTCTTTGTTGTTTTTTGGGATGAGTAAGATCCGTCTGATACTGAAAGCTTAACTGTGAAAATGGTTTGATATTTCTGTACATATTGCAACTCATTCATCATTTCTCTTCCTTGTTGACAGGCATGAATCGATAAAATCCTGCTGATATAAATCTATAATCAATTGAAGCAAACTCATAGGATGTTGAAGCAGTTCACAGCTTGGTTTAACCGTCTTCTTGTTTATCTTAATTTTTTCCATTTTTGTTTTAGGTAACTAAATTGTGTGGCACAGGCACAATCTTTCACTCCCCATTCTGGAATTCTCTCATCCTGACTTGTCTCGAAATTATTTGGAAGAATTTCTGTTTCTTCTCATTTCTTGTTTGTGGATGGTTTTGTAAACTTCCGATGGAATCGATCAATGTCTAGATTACACCCATTTAGAGCATGTTTGTTTTGAGGGATAAGAGGGTGGGATTGGACTATTAGTCCCACCGGACTAATAGTCCATTGTTTGTTTGAAAAATTTTGTTCCGGACTAATAGTCCCTCGGGACTATTAGTCCCACAAACATGGGACTATCCTATCCCATGGGGGGTGTGGGATAGAAACCATGGGATTGGTATCTCATGAGATTATTTTGTGAAATGTCCATTTTACCTTCCATGCTATTACTTAGTAAACAATTAGAAAAGGGTAAAATAGTCTTTTGAACATTTATAAATTATTTTTTTAGTGTTGTTAATTTAAAACTATATATTAAATAAAAAATTTAAATTATAAATTATAAATTATAAATTAAATTTAATTAAAAATAATAAATTATAAATTATGGCCTTATAAATTAAATTTTTTTAGTGTTGTTAAAAAATTAAATTTACATATTAAATAATTTTTTTTTTTAGTATTGTTAATTTAAAATTATATATTAAATAAAAAATATAAATTATAAATTAAATTTATTTAAAAATAATAAATTATAAATTATGGCCTTATAAATTAAATTTTTTTAGTGTTGTTGAAAATTTAATTTATATATTAAATAAAATTATTTTTTTATTGTCGTTATTTAAAATTATATATTAAATAAAATATAAAATATAAATTATAAATTTAATTTAATTGAAAATAATAAATTAAAAATTGTGGCCTTATAAATTAAATTTTTTTAGTGTTGTTAAATTATAAATTATAGATTATAAGGGTAAAATAGTCTTTTGAACATTTATCCTTATCCAGTCCGTTTAACCAAACATTGGATTCATTAAAAATAGTCCAATCCAGACATCTAATCCCATGACTAAACAAACATAGGATACAAATCCAATCTAACCAAATAGTCCCAGGACAATGTATCCCGGGACTAACAGTCCGATGGATTACAATCCCCCCTTATCCAGTCCGTCCAAACAAACACACCCTTAATTGCTCTAGCTTGTTCATGCAGGTATGATTATTATTATTTTTTAATTTTGTGGTACATTATTACTATCCATCTTTCCTCTTGTATTTTACACTTGCTTTGATTTGATGGTAACATTATTGAATCAAACACTACCATAGATATTTTAGATTATTAACATCACTGAACCAATTTGATTATTGTCTTGCATATTTCTTTGGCAATAAACCATGATTTATCCATATGATTCATTGATTTCGAAAGAAAGTGTACAATGATCTTAAACATATACATCAAAACACAAATTGCTAGTGTATATATTAGCAATTTTTTGATTTTTAATTTTAAGCAAAAAGATATCCCATGATAAATTGTCTCGAGATATAATATGGTAGGTGGTAGAAAAGAAAAGGGTGACAAAAAATTACATTGATATGATTAGTGACATGTATGAAGGGGTGGTGACCACTATTAGATCACCTGCTGGAGAGACAAATGAATTTTTTATAACTGTAGGGTTCCTCTAAAGATCTATTTTAAATCTTTATCTTTTTGCTTTAGTTATGAATGAGCTGATGAGAAATACTTATGATGACGTGTCATGGTGTATGTTTTTTGCAGATGATATCGTGTTAGTGGATGAGACTAGAGGAGTTCACAGTTGGAGATTTGGAGAAAAATACGTAAATCTAAAGGATTTCGAATAAGTAGAACTAAGAGAGTATATGGAGTGTAAATTTAGTAACAGTAATAATGAAAGTAGAGGAGAAGTGAAGATTGAGAACCAAGCACTGCTTAAGAGTGAACATTTTCATTATTTAGAGTCGATTATCATAACGGCGGGGGAGATTGATGTGGATGTGGCCCATAGGATTAAGGTGGGAAGACTTAAGTGGAGAAGTGCGTTTGGATACTGTGCAATAAACGAATACCCACTAGACTCAAGGGTAAGTTTTATAGAACGACTATTAGACCAGCGATGTTGTATAGCACGGAGTGTTGGACAACCAAGAAATAACATGTAGATAAGATGATGGTTGCTGAGATGATGATGTTGAGGTGGATGTGTAGCAAGATTAAACAAGACAGAATTAAGAGTGAATGTATTGGGGAATGAGTAGGAGTAGCACCGATAGAAGATAAGTTGAAAGAGAATCGATTGAGATGGTTCAATCATATTCAACGGAGACCAACAGAGGCAGTAGTGAAGAGATTCGATGCAGTGACGGTAACTAGAAGTGTTAGCGAACCTGGTAGGCCTAACTAGCGTTGTAAATTAAGATATGGATCTACTTAATTTGACTATGGAATTGACTTTGGATAGAACCGCGTGGAGAATAAGGATTCATATAACCGATCCCATTTGATGGAACTTAAGCTTTGGTTTGGTTAAGCAAAAAGGTGTCCTGATTACACTGGTTTAGAAATTTAGTACCTAAAGCCTGTTTGTATTTTGCTTTAATTGGCATTATCATGGAAACATGTGAGCATGTTAAATTTAGAATCACTAAACTTACCATGAATAGGTAGGTTAGAATTTTCAAGCAATTATTTGACTGATCTTGTTAATAAGTGTCTTTCAACACAAAGAAATCCCAAGAAAAAGACATTTCACAACATGAAATACAAATTTTAAAAGCACTTTATAACTTTAATTTTTTTATACTTGTTTTTAAAATACGGTCTATCCAGATCCGAATACAAAATCATTGATTGACATTTACATCATTTTCAAATAAGTGTGCTCAGTTTAGAAAATATTTTTATAGAATGTGTGTGAGTGATTTTCTGATCACACTGCCTATCTTAGTGATTCAGCGGTAAAAACACAGGCAGAATAGATGGCACAGATAATAACACGAAGACACAAAGGATTTAACGTGGTTCGGCAATAATTGCCTACGTCCACGGGAGGCCGAGGTAATTCACTATTGAATGAATGGTAAAGATTACAATTAACTCTCTGTAATTCTCTCACTCTCTAAGCAGGTAATTGTAAGTGTTACCATTAGCTTGTAGTTGTATATATTCTGTTCAGAATGATCAATCCGTCCCCCCTTCTTCTTCTCAACCTCTTCATATATACTAGAAAAGTTAATGGAGAGATCGCCAGCTTTTGAGCTGGCTGCCAGCCCACTGTTACGCTTTTGGCAGCTTTCCAGGTAAAAGCTCTTCATGGCTTCACATGGCCTCTAGTGGCCTCATGGCCAACTCACATGGCCTCAAGGCCAGGTAGTTGGTGAAGTGCTAGCCTCATGGCTATACATCCACCTAATCAAGATAATATTTTGTATTAGCAGGTATGGTCGATCTCACAGTTACCTCGGCTTAATTCTTCTGATGGTAGCTTGGCCTTTGGAAGTGAGGCCGAGGTATGGGAAAGAAGAGGCCTTTACCCCGGATTAAGATATCTTCGGAAATAACCTCGGCAAACCTTAGATTACTTCATCAAAACTTACCGTGACACGTGGAAACTCGGCTGACACGTCAGCGTCACCTTGCCACATGTTGATACACAAAAATGTAACCCCACAGAATGCATCACAAATGTAAGAGAAATAGTGAGTCAAACATGTGAAGGATAAGTCCATGGCTATGGGACTAATTATCTGTCTCATATCTAAATGCTATGTATCAAATGAATATGGTAAATTCCTATTTTATTATTCACTAATTCAAGACAGATGTCACATCCTCACCTAAGCTAATAAATAAAAAAAATTAATGAGACTATCTCGTTGGTCAGTACCGTTACATCTCATTAGAAGGGTACTGATTTAAATCTCTTCACTTACATATAATTTTTATTCCTGTGTTATTGTTGGGTTTCTTCTTTGTATAAATTATGTGTTATATTTGATTTTATTATTATAATTGTAATTTGTTAAGTTTTATTATAATATCACACACACACATATATATATATATAAAAAATAGAAAAAGCTGTCATATTTACTATATAAAAAATAAGAAATAAAAAAAAATTAAGAAATCGAAGTTCAATGAACCTTGGTGTATTTATTGATTAATTAACTGAAAAAGGAAAAGATAAATACATAAATATGTCATCATATTAAAAAAAAAAAAAAAAAAAAACTAAGAAATCGATGTTCAATGTACCTTGGTTTGTTTATTGATTAATTAATTGAAAAAAGAAAAGATAAATACATAAGTACATCATAGGGGACATCAATAAATATTAACCCATTAATAAATTCCATCTTTTCAGTTAAGAAAACAGTTAAATCAAATACATTTGCTTTATGGCACTGGGCTCCCAACTGATCTAGCCTTTGTAATTTGAATTTGTTAGAATATAATATTAATGTTCACAAAGCACAAAAAATTATTACACTGCTCAATAAGATTTTTTTAATAAAATGTTCTTTGGACAGTGTCGCGTGTCCACCGACTACCCAACACCATCCTTTCAAAATTTAATAAATTTACAAACACCAATGAAGAATTGTCTGGTGGATCCAACAATAATGTAATAAGTAGAACTGAGTAGAGTTCGTAGATTAGTTAAGTTTAATTTTAAAATTTGATAAGTTTCAAAACGTGTTTAAGATTGACTTATTTACATAACAAATAAATCTTGAATTTATTTTTAATAAGTCAAATACTATTTTTATTTTTATTTTTATTATTAAGCATTTTATTAACTTGTTTGAGTTTGATTTAAAAATTTAATAAGTGTTAAAATGTATTCAATTTGACAATTATGTAACTTGATTTTAAACAAGTCAGAGTGACTTGATTTTAGCAATTTTATCGAGTTCAGTTTTGTTCTGTGAAAGAAATAGTAAATATTTAAAATGTCAAATGTTGTTTGAAAGATTATGGGTAACCCAACCCTAAGAAGTTATATAAAAACAAGAGGACAACAAAATCTTCATATCGAATAATATAATCTCTCTCTCTCTCTCTCTCTCTCTCTCTCTCTTACACAGAGGAAGTGGCAGTACTACCTAACCATCATGTTCACTTGCAGTGAAATTTCACTAAATTATAGGGCCATGTTTGGTGATTGCCTACATTCAAGTTTAATAGCGATTGCCTCCTAATATCTAACCCCACCATAATTGGGCAATGTTTGGTGCAATTTATAGTATTATTAACAATTTTTTAAATTTATTTTGAAAATTTCCGTCAAAGTGTTTGGTACATACTGTTTCTGTTTACCATTTATGAGTCAAACTGATTGAGAAGTTGGGGGAGCAACATTTATAACTGCTACTCTTTTTTTCTTCTAATTATTAAATTTTAATTTATAAAAACTACACCAAAACATGCACTTAGGCTGATTGCCCCACCATAATTACTCCGTTAGGGTAGCTGTTGACCATGATCTCTCTCTCTCTCTCTCTCTCAGAAGATGCATTTACAAAACCCTACAAGAGTTTGAACTTTCTCTTGCAAATAATTAATGCTGAGGAAGTAGATTGTCTCCATTTGATCCTATTTTGATCCCGTTTGATAGAGTTGTGAGAAAGTAATTATAACTTATAGCCTAACAGTTTATAATTTATAGCTGTGAACATAAATTAATTTTTGACTTATAAATTAAGCTTCTCCTCCCCACTCAAAGAATAAGTTGATTTTTGACTTACAAAAAGTTATAAACTGTATTGTTAAGCTGAACCAAACACATCAAAATAACTTAAATTAAGCTAAAAGCTAAAATAAGTTAGAAATAAACCCGCCTTTGTAGGAATGCCAATTTGACCTCTTTATTTGGAAGACTGTTTAATCAGAATCAACCAAGATTTTTTTGTTTTTTTTCTTTCTTGTTTTTTTATATTTAAATTGTTTGGTATTTTTAAAAAAAAAGAAGATAAGATTCAATGAATTGACCGAGATGACTTTTACAATTTTATCTTTGATACATGAATCACGTGATCAAGTCTGAGTCACTGGAATAATCTCTTTAGAAATAAGATATTCTCAAATTTGACTTCAACGAAAGTCTCATGTATTAACTTTTTATTTTTATTTATATTTATTTATTTATTTATTTATTTTTCTTGTACTCATAACACTTGTTGGAATACTTTTCACAATACAATGAATAAAAGGATACAAATAAAAAATTTATATAAAATTTTCATTCAGAATAATTTTGCGGTCTTAAATCGTTTTATTTTCAAAACAAAGTTCCATCAATATAACTTGTATGAAAAAAATAAAAATAAAAATACACACAATAGCCACATTATTCTAATATAAGAATTTGTACAAATTTTTAGTGAGTTATTTTTCTAATATTAAAAAGCATAACCAAAATTTGGAGAGCCATGTTATATACAAGTTTATATATAGAACTGCTTTGGAAGCAAGTATTTCTTTTGTATGCATTTTTGATTCAATATAATTATTACAAAACAAAGACAATAAAACCACCATAGATGATCTGCTGCTACAACTTTACAAAGTAGTATTTTTGTTTTTTTGTGTTTTCTATTTGCACTTCTCAGTTGAAGTCCAGAGAAAACTGTTGGCACAAAGAGGGTGTTTTCAAAATCAAAATTCCTCGAGAACCCAAGCTCAAACTGTGTATCTCTCCATGATAGAATAGATACATATCTTCTGTTCTGTTTCTTCTGTTATGGGTTTCTCATTCATAACCCACAGGCTAAACCTTTAGCTTCTGATCCTTTCATGATTCTCAGTCTCTTGCAGGATGACATAAACATACTGCAACAAGAATACACGGTTCGTTTGATTAGAAGGAAAAAAAAACGTAGGATAGAAAATGAAAGGGAAAATTTAATTTTTGAATAAATTACATTTGTAGTTTTTATAGTTTGTGTCTTGTGTCAATTTGATTATTTAGTTCTAATTGTGCCAATTTAATCAAATTAATAATGTCTCTCTAAGAATTTAATTGAAATTAAGAGACAAAAATAGTTCATTCACTATTTCAAAGTATGAGGGGTGGGCATCCAATTTGAAATGGTTCATTCCTGTTTGAATGGACCATTTTATTTTTAATCTATGTTTAATTTTTTAATGAATGCTGTCAATTAGATTAAATTGATAGGATTAAAAAAATTAAAGGTTAAAATTGATACAAAGCAAAAAAAATTCTTATATTTTTTTGGCAAGAAATTGCAAGTCAAGTTATCATGCTACTATTGGCAAAAATACACTACACTTATCACATATTTATGCCATATTTATGCCAAGTTTGGCATCCTCAAAAAAATTCAAAAAGTCAAAAAGTCACTATTCTATTTAAGTCACATCATCTTATTTAAGTCACATCACCTCTCTAACACATCACTTCAAACCCAACCCATATTTTATAAAAAGTCAAAAAATACACTTATTTAGTCTTTCCAAACTTGGCCTTATTGTATTCAACCGTGCTGGGACCCCCAGTGGGGTGACCCCCAGCACCCTAGCTCCACGTTACTGGCCGTGGCTCTCAAGACTAAAAAAATAAATAAATAAATAATACACCAATCACCACACTAGGGCCCTGGGGTCACCCCAGTGGGTGTCTGGCCAATTTCCTATTGTATTATCTCATGTGCCACAATGATAATTATTAATACAATAAATCCGACTTAAGTTTTGTTTTATCTAATGTAATAATGGTTATGATTGTGCTAGTAAATGTGAGAAAAAAAAAATATGATAAATGTAACATTATATTTTCTTTTCGAACTATCTACCATGAAATATGTACACAGAGAGAGAGAGAGAGAGAGAGAGAGAACTTACTCCCAAGGAACATCTCCAACAAGCATCCAGTCACCATCTTTGTCTTGATAAGTTGGTGCATATTCAGATCCTTTGTAGCCTTCCCTCTCTGAGTACAACCCTAAATAATTAAAACCATTCAATTTCATGGTTAGATTTAGATTTATAAGAACAAAGAAAACAATAGATATTAGAGACACAACAATCAATTAATTAATAATAGATAATATTCTTTAATTAAAATTCTCACCTATGGTGAATTTGAACATGTCTTCTAAAGCCTTTAGGAGGCCTGAGTAGGCCTTGTAAACCTTTAGATCAATCTTTCTGAGATATGGAGCTCCGTCCATGCTCACTTTCACGTACATTCCTGCCTCCGCCTCCTCCTCCGCCTTCTTAGGAAGGAAGCTATTTTTCCGGTAGGATCGGATTGGTGGCCACCCCACTACTTGTGCTCTGCCATTTTACATACCCCACGTCAAATTAGTAACAGTTTGAAAATTTGACATTTTTAGTGATTTTTTAATTATTTAACTTTTTTATGAGGTGAAAAAACCTAATACATATTGAATGACTTTTTTTTTTTTTTTTTTTAAATTTTGGTTAAATAGATAGTTTTGAGAAATAAATAATTAAGTGATATGTAGTATGTGATATTTTGCTATTATGGTTTTTTTTTTTGTGTAATTTTTTAAATATTTTTAATGTATAGATTGCAAGTAAGGGTGAATGGGGAAAGAGAAATTTGTATGATGCAGTCATTGGTGTTGCCTATGGAAAAAAAATTTAAATGTAACGACAATATCAAATATCAAAATGCAAAATAAAAAAAAAAATTCCGTAAGTAATCTTATCTTTGCTCCCTTTGCAATATGGGTTTGTAAAAAAAAGGAAAAAAAAAAATACATATATATATATATATAAAACCCCATCAAACTCAGCCCTACAAGACTATCTATTGAGTTAAATTTAAGGATTATAAGGTATAATTTTACAATATTATGTTATGTTGTCATTAAAGATTAAAAGAAGAGAAGCCTAAAGAAGAGAACTTACTTGGCGGCGGGTGCATTTTTTGCATCAGATGAGCCACCCTTCGCTCCTCCATCCTCCGCCGTGTCAGGCGTTGCTCGCTTGTTGTTTCTACCACCACCACCACACATCGTTTCTTTCTCAGACTCATCTCTCCCTGGCAATCCCAGTCTGAGCTCAGTTGCCTTGAAATTAAGATCATTCTCATATGCTACGGAGCTTTCCATTTTCCCAACAATTCTTAGCTACCAAACAAAGCCAAAATGACCTTGAAAAATCAAACCAATGGATCAGTATTGCTTTCCTTTCAAGAGTTGTATTGAGAGAGATATGTATACAAAGGAAAGGTTGGGTAAGTCTCTGAACAAAGAAAAGCTTTGTGGAGAAGTTAAAGAGAGTTGTTTGAATATATATGGTGGAGGTTGCAATACAATGAAACACCAAGATATGATATGACGTAAAAGGCTAAAGGAGTAAAGCGTGTTGTTTGGGGAACACTAGGGCTCCGTTTGGGATATATTTGGACTAAAATAATTATAGAGGATAAAATTAACTACTTTAGTAAAAAAAAAAAAAGGTAAAATGTCATATTTAATTTATAATTATTTCGTTTTTTCTCTTATAAAAGTTAAAAAAATCAAAAAACTTATCATAAATGAGACTTTTTAAACTCAGACTAAAATAATCAAAAAAATCAAAAAATTAAAAAGTCAACGCACACCCCAAACCAACTCTATGATTTGAGGCCATTTGCCAGCCAAAAATAGAGGAATATGACTTTTCCAAAAAAAAAGAAAAAAAAAAAACGAAAAATTATGCAGGTAGTCTTTTTACTTTATTTTTGAAACTCGGTTAAAAGTTAGTTTTTTGATTTTTTTAGGTCATATTATTTTTTTATTTTTAAAAAAAAAAATTAAAAAGTCAACTTTTAACATACTTTTCAATTTTACCAATATTTTTGATTTTTTTTTTAGTAATATGTTAATTTAGTCTAATTAATAATACTTGCTTAGAAATTAAACTGATATTAAGAATTAAATTAGTTTATTCACTATCATTGTTGAGTTGATGTCTAATTTAAAATAATTTATTTTTTTAAATGAATTATTTTATCATTAATTTATGTTCAATTTGTAACCTATGTTATCAATTAAACTAAATTAATATAAAATACGTATATTTTAAAAATAACTGATATAATTAATATTATAAAAATCAAATTGAAACAACATATAAATTACAAACACAACATATATATACATTTTTTAAAAATATATGGAGAAAATATTAGGATATAATTTTTTTGGGTAAATTACACTGACATCCTCTTAGATTTGGTCTGATCTCTCACCCCTTAACATTTTAGAAATTACATTTCTATTCTTGTGATTAATAATCTTATTTGACAAACTCCTTACCGTGAAGTGAACATTAGACATGTTAAGAAAATCTTGATGATATAAACAAAAAGTAAGGAAAAGTAACTAAATTGCCCCATGGGACTTTAAAAAATCTTTTGTAACCTCATATCCTATTTAAAACTATCAATATACCATAAAGAAAATAGTCCAGTCACAATAGTTGTTATTTTTTCTAAAACCCTAACAACATTAATTTTTGCATGTAAAATTTTAGAGTTAAAAATG
Source organism: Camellia japonica (assembly GCA_030407325.1). NCBI lineage: Eukaryota > Viridiplantae > Streptophyta > Magnoliopsida > Ericales > Theaceae > Camellia > Camellia japonica. The sequence continues at coordinate 174,547,035 of JAPPVO010000031.1, forward strand.
TCTTTTGATAGTAATATTAATTTCGTTCAAATAATTATACTGACAAAAAGATCAGCATAATTTTTTAAATATCAAAAAGTGATGATGTAGGTGCACTTTATCCAAATTTTTCGAAGGCCAATGCGTTTTGCTATCAAATGCATTATTTATTATTAAAAAAAATTTAAAGGACAAAGGCAAGCTAGGCTGTCGGTAGCATTGGCAGCATCAGCATCTTTTAAGAGAAGTGACACTGTATTTAGGGGACAAGAGTGGGACAAATTAAAGCCGCCCATATGGAACAAAGACTTTTTAGGACTCTAAAGGAACGGTCAAGATGCGTTTTGTGGGCTTGTGGATGGGAAAATCAGGGGCGTTGGTTTGGGAGGGGAGAGAGAGAGAGTCATCCCCATGTGACTGAAAGGGTCCCACATGGTGTTTGGATATGGGCATACCATGGCCATGTGGGGGACTAGGGTTTTTGGCAGGGTTTTGAAATTGGGAAATTTACGTCTCGGAGTTATTTCAATAAATTATTTATAAATTTATGAAGAAATTTAAGGCTTTATTTTTTAATATTTGTAAAACTTACCATTAATTTGAAAATATTTTTTCAAACATCACTTAATTGAAATGATTCCTTAGAAATTTAGGCCTCGTTTGGGAACATGCTAATTTAGTAATTTTTTGGCTATTTGGCTAAAATATGAGCTAAAAAAAACTAGTATGTTTCGGATGACTTTTTGAATTTTTACGAAAAGATATGCAAAAAGTAGAGAGAAAAGAGAATCTTTGACTTTTTGGTATGAGTTGTTGACTTTTTAATTTTTTCAGTGACTTTTTAACTTTTTGGTTAAAAAATCACTTGCCAAACGAGGCCTTAGTTAATTGATGATGGGATGATTTACATGACATTTGGTCTGTCATGATTCATGACTACATGGTCATCCCTTGACCAATTCTCCTCTTGTTAATGAAAAATGACAGAATTTCAAAAGTTTTACCCTTTGTCAATTAAGAGTTATTTTAAGTATGATTTTTTTAAATATTTATTTATTTGTTATTCAGAAGAATTGCCTGATTTGAAATAAAAATATAGTAAGGACTCGTACAAAATTATATGAAATTAACAAACTTTAACCGGCAGCTTAACTAATCAGTCAATTTTATTACCCAACCAGTCTAACCCAACTTATTCACTTTATCAAACTATACAAGCTCAGTTGGTGTAGGATGTCTACTTTTTTAACATATTTTTACACATAACCTCCCTTAAAAAAAAAAAAAAAAATGATTCAAGGCATTCGACTGTAAATATATATACAAAAAGAAAAAGTTAGCAACCAGACTTCTAGTCTTAGAATTTGTTCAAAATCGATTTATATGGTGATGATAAAGGGTAGGGATATAAATGAAATAAATTTTTGAGTTTGCAGTCCCGCTATATACAAAAAGTTATCCTTACTCAAAAAAATAATTAATCACAAAGAATTCATCATCATAATAATGATGTGAGTTATGTTGCATGCACTAAATTTTTATATTAAAAGCACACGTGTTTAAATATTATTAGATGTTCAAGTTTTAATATTTTTTGAATAATACTATATATCAATTGGTATATTAATTAGTGTACTAATAAGTAATGTGACATTATTTTAAAAATTTTAAATATTTATAATTTATATAATAGATGAGATTAATAATAATATCATAATATAAGTTGGTACATTACTCATATTTAGGCCAAGTTTGGCATCTCTCCAAAAAGATAAAAAAGTAAAAAGTTACTCAAAAAGTTAAAAAGTTATCATTATTCACTGAAAAAAATATTAAAAAATTAATTTTTCACACAAAAATACAACTTAGCAATCACTGTTGTTCAGCTCTGTGCTGTGTGTGGCCGAACAAAATTGCACAGTTTGGGTGCAATTTTCACGCACTGTTTTCGGCCCATGGGGACCATCACGGGTCCCGTTTTGATAATTTGAACCGTTGAATGTGTAGAACTCGTCGAGTACTATATATTTGTAAAAAATCACATTGATCGGATATCGATAACTACATGATCAAACTAATTTTGTATGAAAAAAAATAAATCTGATCAGATAGCTATCGATATCCGATCAACGTGATTTTTTATAAATATATAGTACTCGACAATTTCTACACATTGAACGGTTTAGATTATCAAAATGGGACCCGTGATGACCCCCATGGGCCGAACAAAACCGTCCAGTGCAATGCCTAAAAAGTAGCAAATAATTTCTTACCACCAATTCGGCCCAACAGATTGTACAGCTGTACAACACACATCTCTAATCTTCTCCTACACACTTCTTTATATAATTTTTTAATACACATTTTTTCATAAAAAGTTAAAAAGTTAACCCAAACATCCATATTTTTTTTTCTCAACTTTTTAATCTAAAAAGATAAAAAATACACTTATTTAAAATACTCCAAACAACCCCTTAATCTCTCGTACTTTTAACGAGCTATTGGTGTCCGGACAATCATTTTAATGATGTTCTAGTATGCTAGTGTCATTTTTGAAATGAATAGTTATTATTATATATTTTATATAGTCACGAACCGTGTCCTAAGCAGAGTTTTTTGGATTTACAATGCAATAAACCGTTATTTTGGTAGGTTATTTGTTTTGAAGTGATAGAGTCACAATGTAACATATTATTTTGTTTTTATTTTTAGATAAATTTTTTTATTTGTATAACATTGCTCATATATATTTATTCTATTACATAAATCATATAACACAGAACATATATTGAAGTTTTGTCACACATTTTTTTCGATGAATTATTCCAAAAATAATTGTTAACCAGTTATAATAGATTAATTGCTAATATTTTTTCAAATTCAACTATCTTCTCCATTCATTTGAACTACCTATGAGTATAGATGTAAAATTGAAAACATATCACATTTATACATATTGTTAATAAATGGATATAATTATATACATTGTTTATAGTACAATTCTGGTAGGAATACTGTTGGTTTTTTTGGCTTTCGAAGGTTAGTATTATAATTTTAAGCGTGCCAGCAAGAATCAATCAGTCCTTACAGAATATTAATTGCTAACCAATCATCAGACAATTGTGTTTTAGTTCTTTCAACCTCAATAAAGAGGACTTTTACTGACTTGTTTAGGAGAATTTAGTAACTAACAACTAAGTGAAGAATAATTTTAGAATTTCATTACGTAAAATGAAAAACTTACAATAATCTGACCCAGCCTCGTAGAGATTTACAGCAACAAGTTATTTGAAACTACTCCTATAAATGAAGTGCAATGCAGAAATTTGAAGTACAGAAATGTACAGAACTGTAAAAATTGGAAGGGAAAATAAAGTAAATAAAACTGGTTTTTTGATCTCAGTCCGGATCCTCCTTTCTGGGGCCTTCTCTGCTATTTATACTTCTCAATGATAACCATCTAAGTGGGCTTCTAACCGTCGAAATGTCCCTCAATGATTGCTGAATATGCTCTCTCACAGTCAGTCCCACTACACCACATTTGCAGTTAGGCTTCCCTCTTGATTTTGAATTTGAACCTTGTGAGTAACCATTAGGCCACATCACCTTATATCCCTCGATCATTCCAGTACTACGCAGGCCCATTATTACCAATATGGGCTGACACGTGTCAGACTATGGTTGGCAACTTGTATTAACTCATCAGATTGCCTTTTCATGCCACGTGTTGAATCGTGATTGGCTTATATAAATTATACAGCCAACATTACCCCCCGCACTAATATACCCAATGCTTGGTGATATTAGTGGATTAAGGCACTTTACCCATGTCCTAGGATGTGCATGGGCTTTGCATCTTCTTAGAACTGCAATCGACGTCCATCATTGCAATGTTTGCACTGCATTAAATTCTTTTCTACACCTTAAACATTCCCCACTATCTGAGCATTCGAAAAGACTGATACAATTCGCATGGCCAAACAAACCTTCTCTGACATAGATCAAGCATACGAAGAGTTGTTAGATAATGATGTTTGCCCTCGAAAGAACTTTTATGCATTTATTAGCCACACCTATCCATCTTCATTTATTCAAGTCATGGAAGCTTTTGCAAATCATCGACCTTTGGATCAAGAATCTATTGTTCACAATTCTTTAGTCCAAGATTTTGCAAAAATGGATATTGGAAGCTCTTCTTCTGCCACAAAACCTTCTGCGTGGAATGAGGCTACTGCTTCCTCTTCCTCTTCTTCTAAAGCTTCTGGCTGGGGAAGCTGGCCAGAACCTGATAAATCCAAGCTAAGAGAGCGAATTAACCATCGATTCATCGAATTCGCTGATCCTCTGTCTTTCCCTCCTTTTGTTTGGAGCTCGGTGGTTTACCCTTATGTATCCATCGATCGCCAACGTAGTTTGGAAGACAACTTACTTATAGAGTGGTATACATCTTCCATGCCTACGAAGATAGTGGGAGCAACTCCTCATCCAGAGGAAGCACAAGGATACAACCCGTCATTCTTAGCCCAGAAGGAAAAACTTTGCTCTTCTGACTAGCTTGAATGTGTAAATAGCCCCCAATTCCCTTCTTCCTTTGGGATGGATCCTCCTGCGCTTCCTCTTCCTCAAAACCCTTACTGGATGGAAGAACTGAGACTTACTCTCTTTGAGAATCAGTTTCTTTTTTCCTACCAACCTCTAGCTCTCCCTACTATATTTGAGCGATACCAAACTCAACTTCTGCTTGTAGCCTTTTCTCACTTAATGTTCTTGGAGGTGATATTCCTCTTAAAAACTTTCGATGGGCTTGTGACATTATGATTCGGGGACATGTCCTTAACCCCATTGCTCAAGAAGAATTTCATATGTTTTAGATCAACTCTCACTGCTTCTCCATTGGTACCAAACTTCTTTAGCTACCACTCAATCTTTGGACAAAATCTCAGCCCATCGAATTCACACCCAGTATGAAGCAGAGAACCTTATCGATGAATATAATGACTTCAAGAATAAAGACTTTGCATACTGAGATGATCTGGATATGGATGAGATGGAACAAGGATATTAAGAATAGTTAATTTGTTGAAAATAAAGGATTCGCTTGTTCGAAGGACTTTATTTTCAACAAGAAACCTAAAAGCAAATCCTTTATCCCTTTGAAGCAAACAAACACCTGAGCATTCTTGTACTCTTAGGTATGAAACGTGCTTCGAAGTCAACTTTCTGCTTTCGAAGCCCTAGCTGGATGTTTGTCATTTGGCTTTGGAGCCAAAGCTTGGCTTCAAAGCCAAATATTTGATTTTGAAGCCAATATGAGTATTTGAGATACGTTTCCCTCCCAAACGATCACTCTTGAGAGAAACTTTTCGTATCCGTACCTTAAGTACTTCTTTATGAATTCTACCCATTTAAACCGATTGGGCATTTTTCGAACATAAAGGTTTAAAAACCCTTTCCTTTCGTGCTTTTAATTTACTCACTCGCCCAACACACAAACCCTTCATTTCTATTGACCTCTCATCTTCTTTACTCTTCGTCCTCTAAAAACTTCTACCAATGGCTTCTTCCTCCTTGAAGATACTAGTCGTGGAGTGTGTGAGTCCATCTGTAGCCTTGAAAATGATCATTGCTGAAGAGTGTAAGAAATATAAAGCTGGCGAGAAAAGTGCTATTGATGGATGTAATAACCCTCACCACTGTTTACCGATAAACTACTGATTACTGCTAAACTGAGACTGATTATGATTGGTAATTGAGTTGATTGAAATACTGAACTGACTGACTGAAATCTGGAACTGAATTGATTAAGTATATCTGTTTAATTGCATGTCTATCTGTTCGTTTGGTAAACTATCTGTTCATGTTTTATGCATTAAACTGCAAATTGAAGGCCTTATCGGCGGCCGAACCGGAAATTGATTCGTGTTTTACGCTAATTGAGATTTATATGATTTTATGGTGTATTTATCTGAAATGTGATTAGGTATGATTAAATTAGATTAAAATGAGCTAAATTACATGAGTTGGTTTTATCTACCAAAATGCCATTGTGAGTGGGCCACTACCTAAACATATTTGAGCCTTCCTACACTCAAAACAAAACATTTCCTCAGCCAATTCCCTTGCTATAGCCGACTAGAGAGGGAGATAGGAGAGAAAGAGCTTGTTTTCATCTCATATTGCTTGGAGACTTGGAAAATTGTAGAAGACTTACAACATTGAGCTTCCATACCTCTAATTCTAGACCTAAGGTAGTGTAATTACCCTCTTGTTTATGAATTGAGCTTGTGCTTACATGATTCGTGTCAAATTTAGTGGATTGAGTCATGAAATAGCTTCATATGTTGATTTGAGTTAGAATTCATGCATGCATGTGTTTATCCTTGCATTGTGAGGTTTGATTTCATGGAAATCTTGCATGCATGTTCATGTTTATATCATAGACCATGATTTCATCTTGTTTTGAAAAGAATTAGCTCATTAGAGCATGTTTTGAAGCTTGAAAGTTGCTTAAAGTTCATGTATGTTCATTTAAGATCATGTTCTTGAAAATTGGTTTGAAATGAGTTTAATTAAACTACCATTGGGCTTTGATTTTACAAATTGAGCTTTGAACCATGTTATATTATGTATTTACAAGTGTTTTCCAGAAAATTAGCCCAAGAGGAGCAAAATTTATGCATTAAAAGTTGGTTTTGAACTTGAGGTTCAAATCTGGAGTTTTCAAATTTTGGATCCACGCTCGAGCGAGGAACTCCACGCTCGAGCGTACACTCTATGATCATGCCTTCCGCTCGAGCGAGTAAAGTGACGCTCGAGCGTGAAATGCGTGCATCCAGTACTTTGCATGAGCTTACAGTCCGCTCGAGCGAGAGAATTCACGCTCGAGCGAGGACTTGTGTCTCACGCTCGAGCGAGGGTCGAGCGCCCGTCGAGCGTGAATTTTGAGCATCCAGTATTTTCACTGTAGCTTGCAGTCCGCTCGAGCGACGTAAGTCACGCTCGAGCGGAGATCCTTTGTCTGCATGTCCGCTCGAGTGTAGAAAGCCACGCTTGAGCGAGACCCCTGTTTTCTGAAAATTTTGAAAAGTGTTTCTAACTGCAACTTTGCATCCTCTTTTCATCCTAGGCATTCCTAGGGCTTGTTTAAGGCATCTTAATGAGGATATTGATTTAGAACCACACCGAGGCAAATTAGGGATTAAGTTATTGTTTCCCAACTGTATAACTTAGTGTGTGTTCATCCTGTAAACTGTGTAGGGTTGGCATCTGGGAACGCGCTCTAGCCTAATTGTAGCCCAGAACTCTGTGAGTAACAATTGTGTAAAGATATGTTCAACTGTGAATATTTCTGACTGCTTAACTAAACTGTTTTCTGAATTGATACTGTTAATCGAATGAATGTATGTCCTATATTCTGAACTGTATTGTGGCATCCTTTTGCCTCGTTTGGGAACCCTCCATTTTAGTCAAAAAGCCAAAAAGTTACTAAATTAGCCAAAAAGCCAACAACCCATACCAAAAAGTCAAAGATTCTCTTTTCTCTCTACTTTTTGCACATCTTTTCGTAAAAAGCCAAAAAGTCATCCCAAACATACTAGTTTTTTTTTGCTCATATTTTAGCCAAATAGCCAAAAAGTTACTAAATTAGCCTGTTCTCAAACGGGGCCTTAGCAACTACTGTTTACTGTTACTGTTACAGAGATCTCTGTCGGTTCCCTTGTTAGAACCACTAATGTTTACTGATTGATGGCCATCATCTACTGTTCGGTCTTTTAAGACCTACTGTTTACTGTACTGCTATGCTAATGGATGTACCACATAGGACTGTTATGACTGAATGACTGTTATATTGAATCAATGAACTGTTTTCATCACTGTAAGGACATTCATTCTTAACCTCTTTACGCATTATGTTATTCACTGGGCTTTAGCTCACTGTTTATATATATATGTAGGTGTTTAGGCACCAGACCGGAGCTAGGAGCGTGGGTTAGACTCCTCTTTTTGTCAAGCCAACTACCGTGCCTCACTGCGAGGTTCCGAGCTTGCCAAGCTATGGCTTAGGGTTGTTTTGATTTCCCCGTCTGTCTCTGTATCTGTCTTGGGATATTGTATAGACTGATAGCACTGCACTATACTCTTATAATAGGGCTATGTCCCCGTTCTGAATGTTTGTATATATATGTATAGACGGTTTTGTCATGAATGTGCATTCGAATGAAAAGTCTTTTTGCATACAGACTGACACAGCTCATTGGATATTGTTTAATTACTGTATTGGCTTCCGCCATGCCCCCGTACTCTGTATTACTGTCTTACTGTTAAGCAGGCCTTCGGTAATCTCGGATTACTGGCCGGTTACGGTACTAAACCCATAGGGGCGGGTTTGGGTCGTGACAGAGCGGTATCAGAGCGATACTTACCACGAGTTATACCGCACACACGTGTCCAAATGAGCTATAGGGTGTCCTAGAAAAGCAATTAGGGCATCGCATGAGCATGAAAAGTGTGTGTGGACATGACATGAATATGTGTTAATGTGTTTAAACATATAACTGCTTATGTTTAAATGTTTAAAGTATGCAACTTCCTATGTTTATAATTACTATGTTGCATATAGTGAAATGGATAATGCAAGCACTGTTAATGAAATCGAATCATCCGAAGCCAGAATGGCAAGACTGGAAAGAACTGTTGAATTATTAACTGAAGCCTTAAGGCAACAGTAACAACAGAACCAACAGCCCCCACCTCTTCCTCCGGTACAGCTGGAATCGAATGTTAATGATGGGGACATAATTGCTCTCACTCAGAAGTTCAGCAAAATGAAACCGCCATTGTAACACGCCCGCGAGGGAAACTCACGGGTTACAGTTCGGACTCAATTTTTGTCACGGTTCTTAATCTGAACCAAAGAGTCCAACTCTGGCAAATCGTTTTGAGAAAAAAGATTTTTGAAAAGAAGTGCCAAACATGGACTGCTTTGCCAGATACAGAGTCGCCACCTAAATATTTTTTAAAATGGGAAATTTAGGAAACCCTAACTTGGTGCCGAGGGCCACGTGTCCGTCATCACCAAAGTTGCCTTGGCTCGTGAGCTTGGGTACGATCGGGGAAGGTCAGCTATGAGCACCCCCTTTCGCCCGGTCCGAAGACCGGCCTCTACTAACCATGATATCCGATTTTGAAAACGTTATGTGTTCTTATTCCGATTATTAGCCTAGAATTACTATGTTATGCGCACAGCAAACAAGTATAGACTAGATTGCCTAATTTGGAAACAAGCATTGCATATCCATTTGTTTTGAAAAGCACTTTGGAATTTGCTACTCGCAAGTAGGTTAAAACACGGATTTCAACGAGTTTTTCCAACTCAAACAGTCCAACCTCCACCCACAGGCATTCAAACAGTTTATCTCATATAAGCACTTAGCCACATGGTAATCATACTGCCATGGCAACATTCACATGCATGCGATATGCTAAAGCGAAAATACTTACATCGTACTCCGTGCCAAAAACAATAAACTAGTTAGCCAACATGCATGTCCTAGTTCATGTTAGAGTGACTAATGCATCGCATACAGAATGTGATTAGGATAGGCTCGGCTAACCCTAAAATGGCATGTGAAATGCAATCATTTGGTGCACATATTTAAGTTAGATTTGAAGTACAAATGCAATTAGCATGATGTACCGAGCCTGGTGCATGTCAACAAATGCATGGATGCACGCATGCATAGCATAAGGTATGCTAAAATAAACGTGCCCTAATACTAACCATCGTAAGCGGATAAATAAAAGGGAAGAAAGAAGTGGGGGTTGGAAGACATGCACACCACTCACACACGCTTATTACAGATTTGCCCTCGCCCGGAGGGACCAAAAGAATATACAAATTAATTAACTATGCAAGCTAATTAAATATTACAGATCAATTAAATTAACTAAACAAATTAATTAATCTAATTAAAATAGTAAAGCCCTCAGGAAGCGGGTCAGATGCAGCGCATGCTCGGGACTTGCTCGGAATCGCACTGCCATGCATAGTCTGCCTCTGTTTTCCCTGCTTTGCTCCTCTGAAAACTGCCAAAGTCTCAGGAATGCCTCTCAGGACACTGGGGGATACCATCGGCTGAGTAGAATTACCACCGGCAATAGGATGTGGCCATCGGCACAAAATGAATCCATCGGCTGATGACTTACTGCCGGCCGGCAGAAAATGTTGCCGGTCGGCAAACAATGCCTGCAGAACCTGCAACTCACAGCAGCAGAGGGCAAAACTTGCATGGCAATACAATTCAAACAATGTATGCACCAATCATGCCCCCTATCATGTTTGCGACTCAAAGGGGTATGTGCCTCGATTCTCGGGCCACCAATCACGCATTTCCATGCATGATGGCCTAAAGAATCGAGTGTGCACTTTCATGTCAAATGAAATGCAAACCAATCAAACAAAACAAGGCCCAATTCCTATCACCAAATCAAGGAACAAGGCATGCATGCAAGATACAATGCAACCTAGGCATGCGAGCTAAGGATGCAACATGGCATGGCAAGGCACTTATGCAAGCATACAAGCAAACATAAGGCAATGCAAACTAATAAAAAGGTGGACTTAAACATGATTTAGGCAACTCTAAATAGGCCTAAAACAGCGGCCAAAATGCCCCAAAATGAAGGCTAAATACACATGCACATATGTACATGTGATGGTCCAAACTTTAAGCATTAAACAAGCAACTTTCAAGCACACTTGAAAGGGGATATCATGGACAATTAGCATGTAATATAAGCTCTAAAAATCATGTCAAAATGTGGTGCCAAACCAACTCAAATGAAGCAAACATTAGCATGCAAATGGCCCAAATACTTGAAGCAAGGTAATGAAGCTTTGAAGCACACTTAGCATAACAAACATGGCATGCACTAAACAACTAAAAATAGATTTTTAGCATGTTAAAACAAGGCCAAGGGACCACTTAGATGGCATCTAAGTGGCTCAAATACGAAGGCGTGCATGAGTGCTCTTTCAATAAGCATATAACACATGCTCAAGAGGCAACGAAGAGACGACCAAGGCAAGCATACAAGCATGTCTTAAGGACTGAAATGGCATGACAAATGGTGCCAAACCACCAAAATGATGCAAGCAACACATGCTACACATTCACATACTTGAAGCATACAAGTCACAATACAAAGGAGCTATACTAAGCATGCCAAGATCGACCCAAGCAACTATGGACAGACCTAAAACATGGCGAAATAAGCATAAAACCTTCCCAAGGCTAAGCCTAAAACATACTAAAACAAAGGCTAACAACCTAAGGCATATTAAGGTAATAACAAGGCATTACATGGTAGGTATGCTAAGCATGCATGGTGTACCAAAACCAACACACAACAATGTTATATTAAAGCAATATAAACATAAAATGCAGCCAAGGCATGACCAATAAACACTCAAACATAAGCTCCCTTAAGAGACCAAAAAGGGGCCCTTTCAAGGACAACAAGGAGAGGGGGTGGCCCTTCCCTATTTGAGACTTCAAAGCACCATCTCCACCACTGAAATCCCTCAAGATTTCAGTAGGGATTTCAGTGGTGAAGAGGCCCAAACACCAAAGTCTCTAAACTTGCACAAAAAGCACAAAAAGGGGGCCTTTCAAGGCCTAAGGGTGGTCAAACACACCCAAACCACAAAACACTCTTAACAAACAATCAAGAGGGCCTAAAAATAGAACTTTTTTATGTTATACACTAAACACAAAAACAGCTCTAAGATAGGTAGAAATAGGATGCAAAAAAGGGGTAAAAAGGACTAGTTTCTTACCCTTGAAGCCTTTCTTCAACAATGGTGATCTTGTTGCCCCCTTAAGCTTCAATCCAGTCAAAAATAGCAAGGACAAGCCCTTAGAACCTCAGTAGCCAAAGGAAGGTGAAGCACTAGGTGTTTGTGTGCAATAATATTAACTAAAACACCTAGAACATAAAGAGAGAAAAAGAGATATAGGAGATATGTATCAACCCTAACCCTAAAACCAGAGCTTCTCTCTGTGTTTTTCTCTCCAAAATTCTCTAACCTCCATGCCAAGAGAAGAGACCCTTCTCTTATAGGCAACCAACTTGTAAAGCTTATACAACAAGCTTACAAGGAGAGCATCCCTCCATACACGTGTATGGAGGGGAACCAAATGCCACACAGCTGTCCTAAAATATCTGCAAAAGCAGATGAACAGTAGTCGGCTGGCCCAAAATGTCATTTTGACAAAAATGACTGCCGACCGGCAACAAAGAGTGCCGACCGGCCACATACATTGCCGGTGGCAACAAAAACCAGCCGGTGGCCTCTAGCCACTGCCGGTGGTGTGTAGGGATGCCTCACAAGGCATTCCCTGCCCCTCCAAGGCAAAACACAAGTGTTTGGTGCAAATCCAGACACAAAACGGTCGAGTTCGAAGATCCTAAGGCAGGGCACGTAGCTGAGACTTCCGGGAACTCCAAACGAACACAAACATGGATGATCACCGGGTGTTCAAACCGTGACGTCCAAGTCTTGAGGACGGTCAAAAATGGGGTGTCTACAGCCATCCTTTCAGGGAGGCCTGGAACCGTTAAAAGCTAAAGCATGGGTTCTTGAGACAGAAAAATTGTTTGAGGTTTTTCCGTGCTCTGAAGCACATAAAGTACTGTTAGCTACCTTCACCTTACAAGAAGAAGCTAGAAGTGGTGGATGCTTATCTGTGATGACAACACTGTAATGACTTGGGCTCAATTCAAAAGGAGCCTTCTTTGAAAAGTACTTCCCTCAGTGTGTCAGCGACAAAAAAGGGACTGAATTTGAACAGTTGAGACAAGGCACCATGTCGGTAGCCGAGTATGAAACAAAGTTCACCGAACTTGCTAGATATGCACCACACATGGTGGACACTGACTACAAGAAAGCCAGAAAGTTTGAAGGCGGCCTTAATGTTGCAATACTGGACAGGATAAATGTTTTAAAACTACCGAATTATGTAAATGTTCTTGACCGAGCATTAATGGCTGAGTCAAACATTGAGGCGTTGAAACAAACTGAAACACCAGCATCAGAATGCGTGGTAAAAGGCAGGGTTTTAAATTCAAGAAAGGAAAAAACAACCCGTTGAACAAAAAGCAAAATACAGGGTCAACGACTACCTCTAGCCAAGGGAATCGCTCCATACCGCCCTGTTCTGAATGTGGTAAGAATCATAAGGGAGTTTGTTATAAAATTTCTGGTGCTTGTTACAGGTGTGGCAAGGTGGGCCACATGGTCAAAGATTGCCCTTCCATTGCTCCGGGCAATAGTAAAGCTGCACCAAGCGCAACAGCATCAACTGTAGCACCAAAACCTAACCCTAAAGCTACCGGGAAAGAGCCTATGAGGCAAGGCCGAGTGTTTGCACTAGTACTGGGAGATGTACAAAATACCGAGACCGTTGTGTCAGGTATCCTCTCTATTTGTACTCAAAATGCATATGTTCTGATTGATTCGGGGTCTACACATTCGTATGTATTGCATGCTTTTTTCGGGAAAATTGAATAGACCCTTAGAACCTATGAATTATCTGTTAGCTATGTCATCACCCGTTGGGGGATCCATGACTTGTGCATATATGTATCCTGCTTGTGAAATTATTGTTGGAGATGCACATCTGTATATTGATTTACTGCCTCTGAACATTGATCATTTTGATGTAATATTGGGAATGGACTGGTTAACGAAATCTCATGCTACCATAGACTGTATAACAAAACAAGTTGTTTTCCGTCCACCGGGTTTACCTGAATTTGTGTTTAATGGAAGTGGAGTAGTACCTCCTCCGTATTTGATTTCATCTGTGAAAGCTGTTAAATTGATTAGAAAGGGGTGTAAAGGATATCTGTGTTCTGTGTTAACTGTGTCTATTAATGTTAAAACTGATGTGAACTGTATTCCTATAGTAAGAGAATTCCCAGATGTTTTTCCAGATGATCTGCCAGGGGATTTGATTGATAGGGAGATTAAGTTCACTGTTGATGTGATTCCGGGTACACAGCCAATATCTAAAGCTCCTTACCGAATGGCTCCGACTGAACTGAAAGAACTGAAAGTGCAACTGCAAGAACTGTTAGACAAAAAGTTCATCAAGCCTAGTACTTCACCGTGGGGCGCACCTGTCTTATTTGTGAAAAAAAAAGACGGCTCACTGAGACTTTGTATTGACTACCGTGAACTGAACAAGGTAACTGTGAAAAATAAATATCCATTGCCGCATATTGATGACTTATTTGATCAGTTACAGAGTGCTCAAGTTTTCTCTAAGATTGATCTCAGATCCGGATATCATCAGTTGAAAGTTAAATCAGAAGACGTTGATAAAACTGCTTTTCGAACGAGGTATAGACATTACGAATTCCTAGTTATGCCTTTCGGAGTTACCAATGCACCTGCTGCGTTTATGGACCTCATGAACAGAATCTTTAAACCATTCCTCGATGACTTTATTGTTGTATTCATTGATGACATTCTGATTTATTCCAAGAGTAGAGAAGAACATGAACATCATCTGAGACTGGCCATACAGACCCTAAGAGAACAGAAACTTTATGCTAAATTGTCTAAATGTGAATTTTGGCTTGATCATGTTATGTTTTTGGGACATGTTATTAGTACGGATGGAATTTCAGTTGATCCACAGAAAGTTGAAGCAGTGGTAAATTGGCCTAGACCAACAAATGTTACAGAAGTCCGAAGCTTTTTGGGATTAGCCGGGTATTACAGAAGATTTGTCAAAGATTTCTCCAAAATTGCCTTACCGTTGACTCAGTTAACTCGGAAGGGGATATCATTTGACTGGACTAACCAAAGGGAATCAGCATTTCAAGAGTTGAAAACTCGCCTTGTGACTGTATCGGTTCTTACTTTACCTTCAGGTACGGATGGTTTTACCATTTTTAGTGATGCTTCTCATAAGGGTTTAGGATGTGTTTTAATGCAGAATGGGAGAGTTATTACTTATGCTTCCTGACAACTGAGACCGCATGAAAAGAACTACCCGACCCATAATCTGGAACTTGCTGCAGTAGTATTCGCACTGAAAATCTGGCGTCACTACCTTTATGGGGCGACATGTGAAGTATATACCGACCATAAGAGTCTGAAATATTTCTTCACACAGAAAGAACTGAACATGAGGCAGTGGAGATGGCTAGAACTGATTAAAGATTATGACCTACAGATTTTGTACCATCCGGGAAAAGCCAACACCGTCGCCGATGCACTAAGCCGGAAATCGATTGGCAATTTAGCCTGTTTACTCACTGGATAGAAGGAGTTGCTTTGTGACCTTGAAAGATCTGAAATTGAGATTGTGTTGCGAGAACAAGGTGGAACAATAGCAGCTATTTCTGCTCAACCGACATTGATTGAAGAAATTAAAGAGAAACAACAACAGGATGACTTCTTGAAGAAGATCATCGAAGAAAGGGAATCTAAACCGAGACCGGGGTTCAAATTTGAAAATAATGTACTGAGATTTCAAGAAAGACTGTGTGTACCAAATGATACTGAACTGAAAAGAAGAGTTCTGCAAGAAGGCCACAATTCAAAACTGTCTATACACCTAGGGAACACAAAAATGTACCAAGATTTGAAATTGAATTTCTGGTGGCCGGGAATGAAGAAAGAAATTGCTGATTTTGTATCGAAATGTCTTCATTGCCAACAAGTCAAAGCTGAACATCAACGACCTGCAGGCTTATTGCAGCCCTTACTAATACCGGAGTGGAAATGGGAACATATCACTATGGATTTTATCGTTGGGTTACCTCACTCCAGTAAAGGTATGGACTCAATTTGGATTATTGTTGATAGATTGACTAAATATGCTCACTTCTTACCTGTCAAGACAATTTATAATGCGGACAAATTGACTATACTCTATATTGATGAAATTGTTAGACTGCATGGAGTGCCAGTGTCCATTGTTTCTAACAGAGATTCGAAGTTTACATCGAGATTCTAGCAAAGCTTACTGACTGCATTGGGTACTGAACTGAGACTGAGTAGTGCCTATCATCCACAGACAGATGGCCAGTCAGAAAGGACCATCCAGACTCTGGAGGATTTATTGAGAATATGCGTCCTTGATTTTCAGGGAAACTGGGAAAGCCATTTGCCTTTAGCTGAATTCGCCTATAATAACAGTTATCATTCAAGTATTGGTATGGCGCCTTTCGAGGCATTGTATGGCAAAAAATGTAGATCTCCGATTTGCTGGGCAGAAGTTGGAGATGGGCCTTTGCTTGGGCCCGAGATTGTATATGAAACGACTGAGAAAGTGAAACTGATACAACAGAGACTGAAAACCGCACAGAGCCGACATAAAAGTTATGTGGATGTCAGAAGACGAGACAGAGAGTACGAAGTAGGTGATCACGTTTTTGTGAAAGTGACACCGATGAAAGGCCAGACTCGTTTTGGAGTCAAAGGCAAGTTAGCGCCAAGATATGTCGGACCGTATGAGATTATTGAGAAAATCAATCCGGTGGCGTATCAAGTAGCGCTTCATTCTGAAATGGAGCATATGCATAACGTGTTCCACATTTCTATGTTGAGGGACTACCTCCGGGATCCTTTCCATGTGATTGAGCCTACTCGTGTAGTGCTGAGTGATGACTACACTTACGAGGAACGGCCTGTTCAGATCGTGAACAGACGGATCAAGAAGTTGAGAAATAAAGAGATTCCGTTAGTGAAAGTTGACTGGCAAAACCATGGTGGCGTGTATGCTACTTGGGAAAGGGAAGATGACATGGCCAAGAGATATCCTGACTTGTTCCCACTGAATCCTGTTTTCTTCCAGAATGAAGGTAATTCGAGTTTGGAGGACCAAACTCTTTATAAGGAGAGGAGACTGTAATAACCCTCACCACTGTTTACCGATAAACTACTGATTACTGCTAAACTGAGACTGATTATGATTGGTAATTGAGTTGATTGAAATACTGAACTGACTAACTGAAATCTAGAACTGAATTGATTAAGTATATCTGTTTAATTGCATGTCTATCTGTTCGTTTGGTAAACTATCTGTTCATGTTTTATGCATTAAACTGCAAATTGAAGGCCTTATCGGCAGCCAAACTGGAAATTGATTCGTGTTTTACGCTAATTGAGATTTATATGATTTTATGGTGTATTTATCTGAAATGTGATTAGGTATGATTAAATTAGATTAAAATGAGCTAAATTACATGAGTTGGTTTTATCTACCAAAATGCCATTGTGAGTGGGCCACTACCTAAACATATTTGAGCCTTCCTACATTCAAAACAAAACATTTCCTCAGCCAATTCCCTTGCTATAGCCGACTAGAGAGGGAGATATGAGAGAGAGAGCTTGTTTTCATCTCATATTGCTTGGAGACTTGGAAAATTGTAGAAGACTTGCAACATTGAGCCTCCATACCTCTAATTCTAGACCTAAGGTAGTGTAATTATCCTCTTGTTTATGAATTGAGCTTGTTCTTACATGATTCGTGTCAAATTTAGTGGATTGAGTCATGAAATAGCTTCATATGTTGATTTGAGTTAGAATTCATGCATGCATGTGTTTATCCTTTCATTGTGAGGTTTGATTTCATGGAAATCTTGCATGCATGTTCATGTTTATATCATAGACCATGATTTCATCTTGTTTTGAAAAGAATTGGCTCATTAGAGCATGTTTTGAAGCTTGAAAGTTGCTTAAAGTTCATGCATGTTCATTTGAGATCATGTTCTTGAAAATTGGTTTGAAATGGGTTTAATTAAACTACCCTTGGGCTTTGATTTTACAAATTGAGCTTTGAACCATGTTATATTATGTATTTACAAGTGTTTTCCAGAAAATTAGCCCAAGAGGAGCGAAATTTATGCATTAAAACTTGGTTTTGAGCTTGAGGTTCAAATCTGGAATTTTCAGATTTTGGACCCACGCTCGAGCGAGGAACTCCACGCTCGAGCGTACACTCTGTGATCATGCCTTCCACTCGAGCGAGTAAAGTGACGCTCGAGCGTGAAATGCGTGCATCTAGTACTTTGCATGAGCTTATAGTTTGCTCGAGCGAGAGAATTCACGCTCGAGCGAGGACTTGTGTCTCACGCTCGAGCGAGGGTCGAGCGCCCGTCGAGCGTGAATTTTGAGCATCCAGTATTTTCACTGTAGCTTGCAGTCTGCTCGAGCGACGTAAGTCACGCTTGAGCGGAGATCCTTTGTCTGCATGTCCACTCGAGCGTAGAAAGCCACGCTCGAGCGAGACCCCTGTTTTCTGAAAATTTTGAAAAGTGTTTTTAACTGCAACTTTGCATCCTCTTTCCATCCTAGGCATTCCTAGGGCTTGTTTAAGGCATCTTAATGAGGATATTGATTTAGAACCACACCGAGGAAAATTAGGGATTAAGTTATTGTTTCCCAACTGTATAACTTAGTGTGTGTTCATCCTGTAAACTGTGTAGGGTTGGCATCTGGGAACGCGCTCTAGCCTAATTGTAGCCCAGAACTCTGGGAGTAACAATTGTGTAAAGATATGTTCAGCTGTGAATATTTCTAACTACTTAACTGAACTGTTTTCTGAATTGATACTGTTAATCGAATGAATGTATGTCCTATATTCTGAACTGTATTGTGGCATCCTTAGCAACTACTGTTTACTGTTACTGTTACAGAGATCTCTGTCGGTTCCCTTGTTGGAACCACTACTGTTTACTGATTGATGGCCATCATCTACTGTTCGGTCTTTTAAGACCTACTGTTTACTGTACTGCTATGCTAATGGATGTACCACATAGGACTGTTATGACTGAATGACTGTTATGCTGAATCAATGAACTGTTTTCATCACTGTAAGGACATTCATTCTTAACCTTTTTACACATTATGTTATTCACTGGGCTTTAGCTCACTGTTTATATATATATATAGGTGTTCAGGCACCAGACCGGAGCTAGGAGCGTGGGTTAGACTCCCTTTTTTGTCAAGCCAACTACCGTGCCTCACTGCGAGATTCCGAGCTTGCCAAGCTATGGCTTAGGGTTGTTTTGATTTCCCCGTCTGTCTCTGTATCTGTCTTGGGATATTGTATAGACTGATAGCACTGCACTATACTGTTATAATAGGGCTATGTCCCCGTTCTGAATGTTTGTATATATATATGTATAGACTGTTTTGTCATGAATGTGCATTCGAATGAAAAGTCTTTTTGCATACAGACTGACACAGCTCATTGGACATTGTTTAATTACTGTATTGGCTTCCGCCATGCCCCTGTACTCTGTATTACTGTCTTACTGTTAAGCAGGCCTTCGGTAATCTCGGATTACTGGCCGGTTACGGTACTAAACCCATAGTGGCGGGTTTGGGTCGTGACAATGGGCGTATTCTCATTCCCTATCTCCATGAGCAGCAGGAATATGTGCTTGGGCCTATTTTTAAAGAGGTCCCTACTCAGCTTGCAGCTCTGTACCCATGTTTGGAGGACCATTGCCTCATTTATGAAGGCGGTCTTGATTGGGGAAGCTGGAGAGTGAACCGACCCCATCACTGCTGGCCTACGATAAGACTAGAATGGGAGGAATAGTATGATCGGGTCGTCCCTCCTAGGACACTGGATCTCCAGGAACTTTGCCTCTTCGACGCCCTTCAACTGTCCAGGTTCACTATTTCGGAGGACCCATTTTTAATACCTGCTGCTCTTTGTTTTTGGAATTTTGCTTTCAATTTCTTTCAATTTAGATGTGGTATGATGGCTCCTACTGTCCTTGACATCTGCCATCTGTTAGGGTTATCCCCTATTGGTACTCCCTTTGGTCCAGACTATCTTGACCTCAGCATCGTTTTTTCTCTTCCCCCTCTGAACTCATCTTATAGTGACTTTGTCAAGGCTGAGAACAAAAGGGAAGGCCCTGTGACTGATAGGGAATTCTTTTCCTTCTTATTGTATTGGCTTTGCAAATTCCTCTTCTGTACTTCTTCTCAGAGGATTATGCCTGAGTTTGCCCCTCTTGCCAAAGCCTTTGTTTTGCATAAATAGGTGGCCTTAGCTCTATATGTTTTGGGCCATGTCTACAGAACTTGTTCTCTCTTTTGTGAAAAACCCATGGATGCCAATCAAGGAGGCCCATTTTGGATACTCCAACACTGACTTTTTGCGTACTTCACTGATTTGCGCTCTAAACGTCTAAAGTTTTTAATGCCAAACCCTAGCACTTATGGCATAAAGTTAGCCAATGTCTCTCTTTATCCTTCCAACTTGTCTTCTACTTTTCTTTTTTTCACCAACTCCCAGCTGCCCTTTCTTCTTCCACCGTCTTCTGTCCCTTCGAAGCCAATATTGGCCCAGCCTGGTTGAGGACCTTTCTGAGTGATAGGTCCTGCTCCAGGCCTCAACACAAAAATATGTGGGCTTCTATTTTGATCCCGAGAGAGCTATTCATTAGCACTATGAACCCTAGAGCTTATAAGTGCATCTCTGAGCCCTATTGCACTGCCTAATTTGCTAAGCAATTTGGACTCTCTTAGGGGATCCCTATCATTCTCTACAGTCAATCTAACTTAAACCTTGCAAGCAAAGAACTGAAGACTCCAAGATCCAGATTAAAATAAGCAACCTCCAAATTTATCCAAGACATGATCAATTTTGAATACCTACTTTTCATTCCCCAAAGCAATGCATTGAAAAGATACCAGAATTGGTGGATGGCCAATATAGAGGTGCATTTGGCCATTGCTCAAGATCTATTAGTGGTACTAGATGTGCCTCAAACCAAGTCCAAAAGGACTGGAGTTATTACCTCCACTGCTTATGCTACCCCAACTCTTACTCCTGCTACCACAAAGTCTGCTCCTGCTGCCTCACTTCTTCCTAGAGTCACTAGAGCTGCTTCGAAGAAAAGTACGCACTGCTGCTTCTTTTTTTTTTCTCTTCCTTTATGATGCTTTTGCTTTTTACTTATAGTTCCTTCTCTGGTATAGGTGGTGTAGGTGCCTTACAGGGAGACTCTTCTCAAAGAGTTCAAGCTTTAAATCTCCTCAAGAGCAACCAGCAATAACAAAAGAAAAGAAAACTCTTGCTTGATCCTGAAGAGGAGGTACCTGAGGCTTATGCGGAAGAAAAGGAAGCAGAGAAAGAGCAGGAGACACCATTAAAAAGAAAGAGGAAAATGACGGTCTCTCCCTCTTATTTCAATGGGGATTCCATTCATGAAGCATCTGCTAAAACTGTGGAAGTGGAAAAATCCAAAGAGATCATTGTATTCCAAAAAACTGAGAAGAGGAGACAACAACAAATACTTAGGGATGAAGCTGCTACTGTTGCTGATGTCCTCCAAAGAGAAACTATAAGGAGGCAACAAACTACTGAACATTATACCCTTCGGAGTTCTCCAACCATTGCTACCACTTCTGAAACTAGTAATTTCTTTTTGTGTCTCTAGTTTTCTTTTTCTAGCTTTCAATACTGAAACTTAACATTGTTTCGTGTTTCTTCTTTTGCAGCAACAACTACTCTACCTTCTCCTTCAATAAGGATTTCTTCAATTTCATCTGAAGTTGAACAACTATTAGAAGTACCCTCAAAAAAGAAAAAGAAGACTGACACTAAACTGCCTCTAAGTGTAGAGCCCATTCAGGCAATACTCCCACTTCCTATTTCTACACTTTTCACACTTTTTTTTGAGGCAAAGCATTCCTATATCTTTATCTTTTGGCTTAACTCCATGTCTTCCTCTTCTAACCTTTAACTCAGCCCAATTTATTCTTCCTACAATCCTTACTGTTCCTTCCCCTCCTGAGGAGATCTAAGTTATTACTTCACCTCCAGTGATAGTTGTTTCCCTCAGAGAAGATACTGGTAGCTCACCAATTCTTTGTCCACCATCATTATCCAGCTCCAGCCCTTCTTCTCTTGACCTACTGGTGGCCAGGACTATGGAAACTGCTAGGGACATTTCATCCTCCTCTCTTATCCCTATGCATCCATCTCTTCTTTCCGCTAGAGTCCTTTCTGCACCACCAATGTCAATGGAAAAGATGGACATTTTCGAAGCTAGATCGGCTAGCTTTTTTGACATGCCTTCTACCATTCCAACAACCAGTAATGAAACTGAGCTATTGGTTCTGGCTTATTCTCTTTTACAATTTTTTGAGAGCTTTTTAACCATCAGTAAGGCTTTCTCACCTTCACTGGACTTGGGCATCTGTTTGGAGTTGTTGACATTGTTCTTGAGGACCTCATTCGAAGCCTTGCAAAGACCTATTATCAAGAATGGTTTCCTCCGGTGCTGCAAGGTCATTGAGCAATCCAACATGGTTATTTCAAGTCACTTGTCTCAGGTAGCAGCTGCCATTGACTTTTATGTCAACATTTGCCATGTTGCCAAAGCTGCAAAGGAGAAATTGTTGAGAGACTAGGAATTTGTTTCCCATATACATGCTGAGGTGTCTGAATTAAAAGAACAACATTCCTCTATCTCCCAATTTCGAGCCCAACTTTTAGAGAAAAAAGCTCAACTAGAGGAAGAGTTATCAACAGTTAACCTGGCTTTGGATCGGACTGCCACAAAGCTACAAATCACTAACCAAGGACTGGCTGATCGAAAGCAGGAGATGACTACAGCCATTCAGTTGTTCCCATCCCTTAAGATTAGAGAATCAATTGTAAGGGAACAACTGAAACATTGCACTGACTTTTGGGCCAATTTATGGTTGCATGTACTTAACTCCTTATGAAATGAATTCTTTATTTATTATTTGAGTGTTTTCATACTTCTCTTGTTTGACATTTACTATACTCCTTGTTTTTCCCATACAGTTGGATAATAAGGCTTCAAGTACCTCCCATTAATTTTCTTAGGGTGTACATACTCATTCAAATTTCTCAGATGGAATGCTCCCCAAGACAAAACTCTATGAACTTGATATGGTCCTTCCCAATTAGGTGACAATTTGCCAAACTTATGGCTTTTAATTCCTATTGAGAGTATTGTCTTCCATACCAAATCACCTTCATCAAAGCTAATGTGCTTGACTTTCTTATTATAGTTTTTTTGCTGCTTTCTTCTTTTGAAAAAAAATGCTATTTAATGCCAAAATTCTAGCTTCATCCACATTTTCTAATTCCAAGAATATGCTCTGATGGTACTGCTCAGGAACTAACTGATCATGGCATCTCACCCTCAAGGATTTGATGTTAATTTCTACAGGTAACACCACATCATGCCCATATACTAAGGCATAAGGAGTAATTCCTGTACTTGATTTTAGAGAAGTCCTATAAGCCTACAATATATCCAACAACAAGTTATGCTAATCCCTAGGATTGTCTTTCACAGCTCTTTGTATTCTTTTTTTTTAAAGACTTATTGGATGATTCTGCCTGACCATTTACTTGTGCATAATAAGGGGTAGAATTAACAAGGTGTAACATGTCCGCGAGGGACCTCAATGCTACAGTTCGGACTCGTTTTGGTTACTGTTCTTAATCTTGAACCAAAGAGTCCAAATCCGGCAAATCGTTTTGAGAAAAACAGATTTTTGAAAGAAGTGCCAAACATGGACTGCTTCACCAGATACAGAGTCGCCACCTAAATATTTTTTATGGGGAAATTTAGGAAACCCTGACTCGGTGCCAAAGGCCACGTGTCTGTCATCACCAAAGTTGCCTCGGCTCGGGAACTTGGGTACGATTGGGGAAGGTCAGCTATGAACACCCCCTCTCGTCCGATCCGAAGATCGGCCTCTACTAACCGTGATATCTTATTTTGAAAACATTACGCGTTCTTATTCCGGTTATTAGCCTAGAATTACTATGTTATGCGCACAGCAAAACAAGTATAGACTAGATCGCCTAATTTGAAACAAAGCATTGCATATCCGTTTATTTGGAAGACGCTTTGGAATTTGCTACTTGCAAGTAGGCTAAAATACGGATTTCAATGAATTATTCCAATTCAAACAATCCAACCTTCACCCACAGGCATTCAGGCAGTTTATATCACATAAGCATCTAGCCACATGGTAAGCATGTTGTCATGTTAACATTCACACTCATGTGAGATGCTAAAGCATAAAGAGCTCACCTAGTACTCCGCGCCAAAACAAGAACATGTTAGCAATCATGCATGATCCAAGTCCATGTTTAAATGCCTAATGCAACGCATACGGAATGTCACTTGAGTAGGCTCGGCTAGTCTATAAATGACATGTGAAAATGCACAAGTAGCATATTCAAGTTAGATTTGAAATACTTATGCAGTTAGTGTGATGCGCCGAGCCCAGTGCATGCAATACTGATGAATGATGCACGCATGCATAGCATAAGGTATGCTAAAGAAAACATGTCCTAGTACTAACCATCAAAGCACGTAAGTAAAAGGGAGAAATAAGTGGGGGTTGGAAGACATGCACACACGCACCCACACTTATTACAAATTTGCCCTCGCTCGGAGGGACCAAAAGAATAATACAATTTAACTAACCTACAAGCTAATTAAATATTACAATCCACTTAAATCAGCTAAGGAAAACAGTAAACAGCAGCCTCGGGAAGAGGGTCCAATGCATGTGTGCTCAGGTTTGCTCGGAAATCCGTCGCCATGCACAATTTGCCTTTGTTTTCCCTGCTCTACTCCTCTGAAAATTGAACAATTCCCAAGGAACACTCTCTGGACACTGTGGAACACCACCGGCTTGGAGGAATAGTCACCGGCCATGTATAATGGCCACCGGCCACAAAATACTCAATCGGCCAACAATGAATGGCCGGTCGGCACTGAAGATGGCCGGCCGGCCAAATCTTCCTGCAAAAACTGGTTTGACAGCAGCAGAGGACAGAACTTGGCATGGCAATGCATTTCAAGCAATGTATGCACCAACCACACTCCTTATCATGTGTATGACTCAAATGAGGATGAGCCTCGATTCTCGGACCACCAACCATGCATTTCCATGCATGATGGCCCAAAGAATCAAGTGTGCATTTTTGATATGGAATGCAATGCACATAATCAAGCAAGGAGGCTTAACCTCTATCACAAACAATTCAAGAGGCCAAGCATGCATGCTAATGCAATGCAACTTAGGCATACGACTAAGTATGCAACATGGACAACACAAAGAAGTATACAAAGCATACAACAATCATGCAAAGCATGGAGCAAGCATGTTAATGACAAGCATACAAGATGTAATCTAAACATGCAAGTGTGCCAAGCATGCAACATCATACAAATAGGACCAAGCATGCGACAACACACAAGGTAAGCATGCAACACATGCTAAGGGAGGGACTTACACCAATTGGGCAGCCCTAAATTAAGCCCAAAACAGTGGCCACAAGCTAAGGAATGAAAGGCAAAACACACACAAGCATGCACATGTTAAGGCCTAAACACCTAAGCATCAAATAAGCAACTTCTAAGCTCTTTTAAAAGAGACTAAACATGGACTAATGGCATACATTGAAAGCTCTGAATATGCATGAAATAGAGGTGCCAAATCAACTAATTAACACAAGCAATGCATGCTAGCATAGCCAAAACTCAAGGCAAGCTAATGGGGTATTGGACCACACTTAGGAGGACCAAACATGGCATGAATTAAATGACCAAAAACAGAGTTTTAGCATATTAAAACAAAGCCTAAAGACCACTTAAATGGCATCTAAATGACTTAAATTCAAGGGCATGCACAATGACCAAACATGGAGCATAAGGCACAACCTCATAAGGCATCAAAGAAGCATCAAAGGCAAGCATGCAAGCATGTCATGAGGACTGAAATAACATGGTATGTGGTTCCAAACCACTGAAACAATGCAAGTGATGCATGTTAAAGGTCTATACATTTAAAGCTTACAAGCCAAAATGCAAAGGGGCTATGCAATGCATGCCATGGTCGACCAAAACAACCAAAGGCAGACCTTAAGCATGGAAAAACAAGTACAAAAGCTTCACAAAGCAGGGCCTAAAACATGCTTGAACAAGGGTCAAAGCCTAGATGCATGTTAAGGCTAAATGATGGCATTACAAGACATGTATGCAAGACATGCAAGGTGTGTCCAAACCAACTAAACACAATGCTATATTATGACATAATAAGCATGAAAATCAGTCAAGGCGTGGCCAACATGAACCTAAACATGATGCTCACTAAAGAGGCAAAAATGGCCCTTTTCAAAGACAACAAGGAGAGGGGGTGGCCCTCTCCTTCCTAGGACCTCAAGGCACCATCCTCACCTCTGAAATCCCTCAAGATTTCAGTGGTGAGGAGGCCCAAACACAATGGTCCCGGAGCCCAACCAAAATGGCACAAAACAAAGGCCAAACAAGCCTTAAGAGGGGTCAAACAACCCCAAAGCTTAAAACACTCTTGACAAACTATTTAGAGCAGATAAAAAAAAGACTTTTATATGTTATATGTTAAGCTCAAAAACAGATGCAAGATAGGCTAAAAAGCTTTGCAAAAATGGGGTAAAAAGGGACAAGTTTCTTACCCTTGTAGACCCTCTTCACAAACAATGTTCCAGCAGCTCTTTTGGTTCCAAACCAGTCCAAAAGCTTCAAGAAAAGACCTCTGGTACCTCAGCAACCAAGAAAAGGTGTGATGGTGGGTGTTTGTGCACAAAAATGAGACTAAACACACACAAAACACAAGAGAGAGAGAGATATAGAGATAGAGGATATATGTAAACCCTAACCCTAAAGCTCAAGCTCGGAAAATGTTGTCTAAATTGTCTAACCTCTTAACAAGAGAGAAGAGCCCCTCTTTTATAGACAATTTGTCTTGTAAAGCTTCCAAAGGAAGCTAACAAGAGGGAAATCCCTCCATACACATGTATGGAGGGGGGGGGGGGGAAAGTGTATGCCAGCTGCACAAAAATATTTGCAAAAGCAGATGCACAGTAGTCGGCAGGCCAAAAATGCAATTGACCAAAGAAAGATAGCCAGCCGGCCATCTATAGTGCCGGTCGGCCAAACATTTGGCTGGTGGCAACAAAACACAGCCGGTGGCCTCAAGCCATGGCCGGTGGAGTGTGGGGATGGCCCACAAGCCATTCCCTGCCCCTTCAAGGCAAAACACAAGTGTTTGGTGCAAAACCAGACACGAAACAGTCGAGTCGAGAGATCTTGAGGTAAGGTACGCAGCCGAGACCTCCGAGAACTCAAGACGAGCACAAACATAGATGATCACCGAGTGTTCAAGCGGTGACGTCCAAGTCTTGAGGACGGTCAAAAATGGGGTGTCTACACAAGGCTAATCCTAAATTCTTCCACGAAAGACTTTACTTTCTTTCCATCAAATACTGTCCCATTATCCACAGTTATGGTTTGTGGGATGCCAAACCTGTGAATCAGATCTTTAATAAATCCAATAACTTCAGTTTGGTCTATAGTTTTATATGGTTTAGCATCAACCCACTTAGTGAAGTAGTCTATGGCCACTAAAATGAAATAATGGTGCTTCGAAGAGGGTGGATATATTTTTCCTATCATATCCATAGCCCATCCTCTAAATGATCAAGGCTTCACAATTGCGTGTAAATCAGTTATTGGTACATGTCTTATCATGCCATGCTTTTGGCATGTCTAGTAACCTCTAGCATACTCTATACAATCTTTAAGGATGGTTGGCCAATGGTAGGAATGTCTTTGAAGCAGCCATCTCATCTTCACACCAGGCTGATGAGCACCACAGATGCCTTCATGAACTTCAGCTATGGCTGTCAATGCCTCTTTTGGCCATAGACATTCCAATAACAACCCATCTGCTCCCTTTTTGTAAAGAGCATTACCATACACGATGTATTGCATAGATTCTAATTTGATCTGTCTGCTGGCTTTTGAAGATGGGCTAGTTAGGTACTGCATTATTGGATGCCTCCAATCTTGATGTTGTAAGTCATTATGATTGACTTCTAACTTCACATTCCTTTTAGTTAAGGGTGGTATTAATTTTTGATATGTTGCTTGACTTATGTTCATTTGAGTGTTATCACTTCTCCTAAAGTTCGAAGCTTTCTGAGCTACATCATTGGCTTTGTTATTCATGAATCTTGGGATATAAGTCATATTTGCTATCTGAAACTGAGAAAGCAAATGTAGCGCAACAACATAGTATGGCAGCATGCTTGCACTTTGACATTTGAAAATTCTTTTCACTTGGTTGACCACCAATTGAGAATCCCCAAATATATCAACTACATGAGCTTGTAATCCAATAAGCATTTCCAGTCCCATTATTAAAGCTTCATATTCAGCTTGGTTATTGGAACAAGTAATTTTATCAACTCTGAAACCATGTGTGGCTTTTACCCCTTGTGGTGACTTAATTACCACACCAATTCCAGTTAGACCATTGGCTTTTGATCCATCAAACTACATTTGCCATGGCTCAATATTAACCATACCAAGATCCATTATCTCTTGGCTTTTTGTATGACATGGATAATCTGCAAAGAAATCAGCTAGCACTTGTCCTTTTTACTGCTTTTTGGGAGACATATTGTAGATGAAATTCTGATAAGGCTAGTATTCATTTGCTAATTCTTCCTCTCAACATAGGTCAAGATAACATATTCTTAACCAAATCTGTGGTTGCAATTACCAAAATAATTGTAGGCAAAAGATAGTATCTTAATTTCATTGCAGCAAAATACAATGCAAGGCACAGCTTTTCTACGGCTGAATATTTACATTCACAAGAATTTAAAAACCTACTAAGGTAATAAACTGCTTGCTCTTTTCATTCTTCATTGTCCTGGGTTAAGAAAACTCCCAATGAATCTTCTGTTGCAGCAATATATAACTTCAAGGGCTTATCACTCTTTGGTGGCATCAGCACTGGAGGTTTGGCCAAGTAGGCTTTAATTCCTTTAAAAGCAGTTTGATGCTCTGCTATCCACACAAACTCCTCTTCATCTTTCAACTTGATGGAGGCTTGGCTTCAATGATGGCTTTAGCTTTATTCTGATCAATCTGTATTCCCTTTTTGTGTACTACATAACCCAAGAAGTTTCCAACTGATACACCAAAAGCACATTTGAGAGGATTAAGCTTTAACTTGAACTTTCTCATTCTTTCCAAAGCTGCTTCCAAGTGAACCAAATGTTCCTCCATGGACTGAGATTTTACTACAATGTCATCAATGTAACACTCTAAATATCCTCTAATGAGATCATGAAAGATAGTGTTCATTGCCCTTTGATATGTAGCCCATGTATTCTTTAGGCCAAATGGCATTTTAACCCATTCGAAGGTGCCAATGTTCCCAAGGCATCTGAATGCTATCTTACGGACATCCTCCTCTACAATGCAGATTTGGTTATATCCAGAATGCCTATTCATCATAGATAAAATCTTGTGCCTTGTTGAACTATCCACCAATAAGTCTACTATGGGTATGGGGTACTCATCTTTTGGAGTTGCTAAATTCAAGTTTCTAAAATCGATGCATAACCTCATTTTACCATTCTTCTTAACCACAGGCACAATATTGGATAGACATTCAACATATCTGGTTGTTCTAATAAAGCCTGCCTTAAGAGCCTAAGAATTTCCTCCTTGACCTTCTGAATCACTTCAGGACTCATCCTTCTTGGCTTCTGCTTGTATGGCTTGAAATTAGGCTTCATAGGGAGCCTATGTTCCACTAATGACCTCTCCAATCCTGGCAATTCATTATAAAACCATGCAAAACAATCTTTATATCTATTTAAGACCATTAATAACTAGTCCCTATCAAGAGCACCTAACCAAGCATTGATGTAAGTGGGTTGCTGTGCATAACCTTCTCCTAAATTAACTTCTTCCATGGGGTCATGTATTTGAGAACTCACTAATGCTTCTCTTTTGATTTCTTTTGTCCTCGAAGCAATTTATTTGCTTTGTTCTACTCCCACTTTCTCTGATTCAATATCTTTGCCTTCTTCCTCATAGACAAAGTCTGTCCATAAGGCTTCTTCGTCCTGTATTTCTTAGACTTTTGTTTCGATGTCCAATGCACAGTATTTATCAAAGGTCAAAGGTCTGACTTGTTGTTGTTTCTACTTACAGCCAACTACCATGACTTCCTTCTCTTGTTCCTGAACTTTTTGGACTGTTGCTTTTAAGTCCAATGCTAAAAACTTGACTAAAGCCAAGGGTCTGGCTTCTTGGGTTTCATCGTCTTGCCTACAACCAGGCATCATTATCATCTTTGATGACGAATTCTTCATTAGCACTCTCACGTACCAAGTGCTTCAGGTGTGCTACTTCTTCATCAGCCGTCACTTCGGCTGAACCATCAGGTTTTCTCAATATACTGAGTGGTGTCACTCTTTCAGTATACAACTTGGGCTCTATAAAGTCAGCACAAGCGACAAAGGGTTAAGGGTCTGCATTGGTCTCCTCTGTCTCTCCATTGCACAAGGGCATCATTATCTTCTGATGTAGAGAGGAAGACACACATTTGTTCGTGGGAATCCAATCCCTGACAAGTAAAGCATTATACTTAGCATTACTATCAATAACAAAGAATGTTGTCATGAAATCTCTAGTTTCCACACTCAGGTTGATGGGGAAAATATCTTGAGCCATCTGCTTATCCCCAACAAAACCAGCAATGGTTGTGCTGGTTGGGATTAATTTGGGGTTTCCTTGCCCTAGTTTCTTCAAAGAGGATTTCGGAAGCAGGTTCACTGCTGCTCCATTATCCACCAAAACCTTATTTATCTGTATCCCATTGAAAAAAGTATTGATATACAAGGGCTTGACATGCTGTGTCATGGATGTTGTAGGATACTCAAAAGGATATGAGAGATTAATACTCACTTCTTCCTCACTCTCGTCCTCAGTTTCCATCGGTGTGGCTACTTCAGATTTATCTTGAACCATACTAACCTGTGAATCTTCACTATAAACTGGAATAGGGTCAATCTCCTGACCTTTTTGGTTTCCATCTTCAACCTGGAACTCCTGTGGTAGTATATGCACCATATTCACTGACACTGGAGGAAATGAGCCAAACTGAACCACTAGCTGCACTTCCAGGCTAACTTGTTCAGTTATTTCGGAAGTATCTTCCATGCTATATTCTGGCACTTCAGTACTAGTGACTTCCTTCGAATGATTTGTTCCTGCTGGTTTTTTAACCAAAAATGTCTGTTTAGCCATGAAATCTTCAAATATCTCCTTAACCATTTCTTTCCTTTGGCCTAGGTCAACTTCTCCTTCTGTCTCACTGTCGCTTTCCATCAAGGCCTTTTCAAGACCTGCTAAGCTGGATCTTTCCTTGGCTTCCAGTTCAGAGTAAACTTTAGCCAACTACTCTTTGCTAAAACTTCTTATGTTCTGAGGAGTTGATTTTGGACTATGGTCTAATTTTGGACTTTCTCTTTCCTCTGTCTGGCCTTTTGGCTGGGCCAATGAAGAACTCTCCCCACTTTCCTTCAAATCCTTTTGACACTGAGTGTACCTTTGCTGGATCTTCCTTCTTTGGGACTTGGAAATTACTAGAACCATATTTGGTTCCTTTGTTTTTGGGTGCTTCAGTAACACCTGTAGACGTCCCCGAACACCCCGGGAGGGTTAAGTCCCGTTCTGTTTATATTGGGGTCACTACAGTTCAAGGACTCAAATGTCACGGTTCTTAATCTCGAATCAAGGAGTCCAAATCCGGCAAATCAATTTTGAAAACAGATTTTTTTTGAAAAGAAGTGCCAAACATGGACTGCTTTGCCAGATACAGAGTCGCCACCTAAATATTTTTTAATGGGAAATTTAAGAAACCCTAACTTGGTGCCAAAGGCCACGTGTCCGTCATCACCAAAGTTGCCTCGGCTCGGGAACTTGGGTACGATTGGGGAAGGTCACTTCGTGAGCACCCCCGCTGGCCCGGTCAAAGACCGGCCTCTACTAACCATGATATCTGTTTTTGAAAACATTGTGTGTTCTTATTCCGGTTATTAGCCTAGGTTACTATGTGATGCGCACAACATACAAGTATAGACTGAGTCGTCTGAATTGGAACAAAACACTTCGTGTTTGTTTGTGAAAGATGGTTTGCTACTCGCAGGTAGGCTTAAAATGCAGATTTTGCCACCCTCGGGTGGGCTTAGAAAATATGATTTTGCCACTATCTAGTGGGCTTAAAACAAACATTTGGTGAATTGTTCCAATCCAAATAACCCAACCTCCACCCACAGGCATTCAAGGCAGTTATATCACATAAGCAGTTAGCCTCATGGTAAGCATGCTATCATGGCAGTCACTCACACGCATGCAAGGATGCTAAAGCATAAAACTCACCGAGTACTCCAAGCCAAAACAGAAGCTCATTAGAAATCATGCATGACCCTAAATATACTGAAATGCCTAATGCAACACATGCAAAAATGCAAACTATAGCAGGCTCGGCTATTCTAAACATGGCATGTGGAATGCTACAACTAACACGTATTCAATTTGGAATTGAAATACAAATGCAGTTTGTATGATGCGCCGAGCCCGGTGTGTGCAAAACAGATGAATGATGCAAACATGCTGTCATACTGTATGCTAATTGAAATATGCCCTAATCTAACCATCATAAGCAGGTAAATAAAAGGGAAGGAAGACGTGGGGTTGGAAGACATACATCACACTCACCCACACTTATTACAATTATGCCCTCGCACAGAGGGTCCGAATAAATATACAGTCCCGAATAAAAGAATAGTACAGTCCAAATAATACAGTCCAAATAATGTACAAATTCCTAATTAATTAACAAATTAACTAAGAAAGCTGTAAAACTGGCATGCAAGCCAGGGACTGCCTTGATTCCGCTCCAGGTGATGAATGATGCATGTTCGGGTTGCCTTGAGCGGAAATCCACTGGGATGCCCCAATTAGCCTCTGTTTTGCAATTGTTCTTGGAAAGCGCGCCAAGCCTCGGAAGACTGCTGATTCTTGATTTTGCTGCAACAGAGAGCAGGAAAGGGGCATAGCAATGTATTTTCACAAATGTATGCATGCCTCGATCCTCGTGCCACCAATCACGCATCTCGATGCATGATGGCCGAGGAGTCGAATTGCACAACTCAATATGGAATGAATGCACATGAAAACTATAACAAAACCTAACTCCATCATGGATAATCCGGAGTGTCGGTGACTGGGGAATTGAGACACGTTCCGTCACTCGGAGTACGGAACGTACCTCGTTTCCCGTGCCTGGGCTAACTCCTATCCCGAACACGATGCAATATGCATGATATGCATGAAATGCAACTAAGATACAATCCTAGCATGCACAATGTTATGGGATGGCATACACAATGCACGAGGTAACATGGCATACACAATGCACTAACATACACCCTAGCATACGCAATGCTATGAGATGAAATGGCATACACAATGCATAATGGACTCACACCAACATGAGTGAGCCTCAGCCACACTCACATAGGAGGCCATAAGATGAAAATGAAACAACTCGAGATGCGTGCACGCGTGCACGCAAACCGAGGACCGAACCTACGGCACGGAATGCCACTCTAACAAGACATGGCGAAACATGGAATATGGCATACTATAATGCAAAAATCAGAGGTAATAAATGATGCAAAACAGCCCCGAAACCCGGTGAAATGAAACCCGATGCATGGAACGAGTCCAGAAACACGGATTTTGGCGCATGAGATGGCCTATAGCTATACAATGCAAACATAATTTGAACATGAAATGAAAAGACAGAAGCAAGGCAGCCCTGAGAAAAGTATTTTTACAGTTTAGAGTGAGGCCAAACAGTGGGCCCAAGTAGGGCTAAATTAGCATACAAAAATGGCTCCGCAAGGGAGGTAATGAAGCAAGTCACAAATGCTGGCCCCAAAAAGGAAAGGATCCTTCTACAACATTTAAGAGGGACCAAAAATATGACTGTTTTCAGTTTATATCAAGCCCCAAAAACAGATACAAGTATGCTAAAGATCTCATGCAAAATGAGGCCACCAAGAGGGCTATAACATGAAGTATACAAAATATGCACCAAACAGCCAAAGACCCTCAATGAGACATGGAGAGGGGGTCAAAATAAGACCCTTTTCAGTTCTGATCAGGGTCGAAAAATAGAGACACAATAGGCTAATAAATCATGCAAAAAATGGAGACCAAAGAGGGGTTCAATGGCAAGTGACACATGGAGGTCCCAAACAAGGATGAGCCCTTCTTCAATGTTGAAGAAGGGCTCAAAAAAAGCCTATTTACAGTTTACATCAGAGCTCAAAACAGACTACACATAGGCTAAAAATATCATGCAAAAATGTGGCACAAAGAAGGCTAAAGAGGCAAGTACAAAAAGGGGGTCTCAAACAGTGAGAGACCCTTAATGAAAGATAAAATAGAGCTCAAAAAAATGCTACTTTCAGTTTTGGTCGGAGCCCAAATATATAAGAAAGAAGGGCTAAGATATAGACCAAGAAAAGAGCAAAAAAGGGAAAAACGAGACTCACCCTTGAAGAACCAAACTTTAGCAGCCTCTTGGTCCAAAATACAGCACTTCTAGCCTCCGAGAAGGTCCTCCAAGCCGCTGGAATGGAGTGGTGGTGGTGGTGAAGAAATGGTGTAGGACTTTTAGGGTTTTGGTGCTTGAAATATAGAGAGAGAGAGAGATTGTATATATGAGACTCAAACCAAAGTATTCTAACCCAGAAAAAATGCAGCTGGAGCTCTGGTTTTATAGACAAAAAGGGCTGGAAAAGAGGGGGAAAAAAGGGGGGGGAAATTCGGATTCAAAATTCCCCCCCAAAATGGCCAAAAGGTGAGCTAAAGGGGCAAGTGATAGCTGCGGGTCCCAAATGGCCGAGAGTCCTTCAACAAAGTTGAAGAAGGGCTCAAAATAAGATACTTTCTAGTTTATATTAAGCCACGAAAATAAATACAAGTAGGTCTAAACTATCGTGCAAGAAAAGGGGAAAATGGAGGGGTAAAGAAGCAAGTGATAGATGGAGATGTCAAACATCAAGAGGTCCTTAATCAAACATGAAAAGGAGTTCAAAATATGACTATCTCAAGTTTGGGTCGGAGCCCAAAAATGTAGAATGAAGGTTCGGGAGCCAAAACACGCAGTTCGAGGCCCCGAAAGTGGGCAACGGGAGTGGTGCTCAACCACGAAGTTGGTCTCTCGGACCACAGTGTCCCTCAAAAGGGAGTAAATAAGATAAGTGCCAAAAATCGGGGCAAACGGAGGTGGTTAAGCGGTCCCGAACCGAGGCACACGGCCTGACGGCTCCGAAAATCGAGAACCGGGCTCCGAAATGGGAAAAATGGCCTATGACCACGAAACGTAGCCCACGGCCATTGAGAGATGATCTACGAGACCTCTCCCTTCCTTCGGGAAGAGAAAATAGAGAAAACAGAGCCTGGTTCACAAACCGAGGAAAAGCACAAAAGAGTCCGGAAGTCCGGAGGCAAGGCTCGCAGCCGGGACTCCGCAACCTCAGAACGAGCACAATATGCAACATCACCAAGCGCTCAATCGGTGACGTCTGAGTCTTAAGGTCGGTAAAACATGGGGTGTCTACAACACCCAATTATTTGGAGCCACGAAGGGAGGTTTAACCATCCTATCCTGGTCTCCAACAACACTTCTTTGGGTAGGCATTTCCTTAGGCTTGTTCTACATGACAAACCAATCTGGAACCCTAGGTACCCATGAACTCGCTAGCTCAGTTGTTGAACTAGCTTTTTCTGCCTTTGAAAGCAGCTTTGAAGCTACCTGTGGAGGCCACTACTTGGCCCTGATCCCCTGTCTTGAGCCTAATTCAAGCCTTCCATTAGGGTGGCTACCTTCCATCTTGTTTAAGGCTAGTCTAGGAGGCTAATCTCTGGCTCTAATTCCACAACTTGAGCCCACTTCAGGCCTTCTCTCAGGATGATTACCCTCCATCCTGTAGTAGTTGGGTGGTCTGAACTCATGTAGAGGTCTCTTGCTCTTGGAATGCACTCTAGTGGCTGTTGGTCCAGCCAAGAATGGCTGCTGTCTCGGACCAGTTAGGTATGACCTTTTGTTGTAGGTATTGGTTTGTTTAGGACGTCTCTGCACATCCTTGTAATACTGTTTTCCATCAGTTGGGAGCCCTTTTAACCATTTGTAACTTAACCTGCATCTGGGACACATCCTTTGTATGATAGCTGCCTCTAAAGAGTCATCATCCAATGCTTCCTCACTAGAGTCCTCTTTTTAGTCTACAAAGCCCTGCCCATTCGCTGGTGAACTGCTGGTATCTTTATTGACAGTAGTCTGGCTGGCAACATGCATCTGCACATTAATCTCTTCTAATTCCTTCAAGGATGAGTTCTGGAAGTCTGACACAACAACATTGGCTATAACTTCTCCAATCTCTGGGAATGGATTAGTGTCAATCCCCATAGCTTTCTTTGCTTTAGCTGGGAATTTTAAACTCCCCTTTCGAATCTGTTCTCTGATCCTATCCTTAAAAATAATACAATTTTTAGTTGAGTGAAACCAAAAATTGTGTCATTTACAATACATTTTCCCTTTAAGTTCTTCTGGAGAAGGAATTTTAACTCCTTTTGGTAACTTTAGGAAATTCGCTGCAAGTAAATCATCAAAAATGTCATCTGCCCTCGTTAAATCGAAAGAGTATTTCCTATGAAGGTCTTTCTTTCTAAATTGCTGGTCTATTATAGTGTCTTTATGAATTAATGCCTCACAGATCATAGGCTCATTCCCTACGATTTCTGCTGCATCAATCTCATAATTAGGATCTTTATAATAAGTTTTGTATGATGCATTACTTCGATCTTGTTCTTCCTCAAGTAATGATTCATATCTAGACACTTTATAGGTTAATTCCACTAAGTCTCAAAACTCAGTTGAGTCAAATTTCTTTCGAAGCCTAAACTCTAAACCATTTTGAGCCAATCTCACAAATTTAGACTTTGGTAGGATGACTCTACACTTATTTCGTACTCTTTTGAATCTAGCAATAAATTGAACAGCCTTCTCATCAAGCCTTTGGCTTAACCTTGCCAAGTCTGCCATGGAAACTTTTGGCTCCATTTGGAAGAATTGGGCATGAAATGCCTCCTCTATTTGCTGTCAAGTTTGGATAGAGCTAGGTGTACGGTTAATATACCATACAAAAGTTGTCCCAGTTATAGAATTTAGAAAAAGTCTTAACTTCATGTAATCATTATTGGTAAATTCACCACATTGCACAGCGAACCTAGCAATGTGTTCTACTGTTGACTGGTTCCCATAAAAAAAGAGCAAAGTCTAGTATTCTAAAGCCTCTTGGGTATTCATGCACCCTATTCACCCATTCTAGGTATGGCTTCCTATACACAGGAGTTTGAACCCCTCGAGCCATAGGTCCACACATTTCTATGACAATATCAGCAATTTGATCCCTAGGAACCACATTTTGTGCTTGTTGAACTATCACTGGAGGAACAAACACAGGATTTGGTGAAAAACCTTTTGCCTGAGGTCCTCTTGGTCCATAGGGAGGTATATTTGGGACTGGTTGTCCCTGTGGTACTGGCTGCTGTTAAGGGTATGGTTGACCTCTCTGAGCCTGTCCTGCGAAAGGTGCTGTAATAGAAGGAACATGTGTTGTTTCTTTTCTAGTCGCAGGAAATCCTTCCAACTCCCCGGGTGCGAATTCGAACAAGGGATTAGTGAACCCCCTTGTGCCAAGTATGGCTTTGAACATGGGATTTGGAAGCATTCTTATGCCATTTTCTTGTGTTGACCCAGATCTACCAATTTGTATGGCTTCGTAGTTAGGTAATGAGGCATTTTGATTTATCATAGGCCTCGAAAGAGGCTTATACCAAGACTGAGTTATAGGTGATGGCCTTTCATAATTTTGATTACTAGTCTGACCATTAGTATGTCCATTACTTTGCATAGGCTATCTATCTCTAGCTAATCTTTGCTGAGGAACATTTGAATTTTCCTCTATATGCTTTGTATTAGTTAGTTGATGGGCATTCATCCGATCCATAAAGGATATTGCTCATTTTTCCATTGTGTTCATTAACTGCTGTCCTATGGCATCTACTAGGCCTTCCCATGGATTCATTGGCTGAGCAAATGGAATAGTGGATGG
This sequence comes from Camellia japonica, assembly GCA_030407325.1. Lineage (NCBI taxonomy): Eukaryota > Viridiplantae > Streptophyta > Magnoliopsida > Ericales > Theaceae > Camellia > Camellia japonica. The sequence goes on from JAPPVO010000031.1 coordinate 174,585,158, forward strand.
TCCAATTCCATGGCCTCGTCCAATATTTGGAACATGTGGTGCATGTTCTGAATTACTGGTCTGTTCGATCATAGGTTCTGATGAGATAGGAGCTTCCATAAGATGTATTATCACATTATCCTTTGGATCAAGTACCTCTACCTCTCCTTCCACACCTTCTTCTAGGCGTTCATTTTCTCCTTGTCTCCTACGTCTAGCCATTTCAATTAGTCCCACTGGGCGTGTCAAAAATATATGTTGGCTTTTTTGGCTTTCGAAGGTTAGTATTGTAATTTTAAGCGTACCAGTAAGGATCAATCAGTCCTTACAGAACATTAATTGCCAACCAATTATTAGACGATTGTGTTTTAGTTCTTTCAGTCTCAATGAAGAGGACTTTTACTGGTGGCTTGTTTAGGAGAATTTAGTAAATACCAACTAAGTGAAGAATAATTTTAGAGTTTCATTAAGTAAAATGAAAAATTTACAATGATTTGACCCTGCATTGTAGAGGTTTACTGCAACAAGCTATTTGAAACTACTCATATGAATGAAGTGCAATGCAGGAATTTGAAATACAGAAATATAAAGAATTGTAAAAATTGGAAGGGAAAATAAAGTAAATAAAACTAGTTTTTTTATCTCAGTCTGGATCCTCCTTTCTGGGGCCTTCTCTGCTATTTATACTTCTCAATGATAACTGTCGAAGTGGGCTTCTAACCTTCAAAATGTCCCTCCATGATTGCTGAACATGCTCTCTCACAGTTAGCCCCACTATGCCACATTTGCAGTTAGGCTTCCCTCCTGATTTTGAATTTGAACCTTGTGAGTAACTATTAGGCCACGTCACCTTATATTCGTTGATCATTCCAGTACTACGCAGGCCCATTATTACCAATATGGGCTGACACGTGTTTGACTATGGTTGGCAACTTGTATTAACTCCCCAAATTGCCATTTTCATGCCATGTGTTAAATCGTGATTGGCTTATACAAATTATACAGCCAACAAATACCAATTTATTTATACCCTCAATCTATAATCAAATATGTGACTAGTTCTTGTGTGGTGGGCTGATCTTTACAAAACTAATAATGCATTTTGGCTTGTTAAAAAAAAAAAAGAAAAAAAAAACTGTAATAAAACGTGTTATTCAAAACCTAGCAGTTCAAGGGGGTTAGAGTTTAGTATGTTTAAGTATTGGATGTTTCTAAATGGGATGCTTAGCATTGGAATTGATTCTCCAAATGATGAAATTGAGGTACTTATAAACATTGATTTTTTTAGGGTTGGTAGTGTTGAATTTCTTGAATCATTAGCACTATTAAACTAAGAATATATTGTTTCGAAAGTTTCTAAGGAATGGCTTTACTTATTGAATCCAACACTTTAAGAAGTTTATTAGTTGGACTAAAATCAAGAATAAAATAGTTTATTCACTATTATTAAAGTGATTAAAGGATTGACGTTCAATTTGAAATGATTTATTTATTTTTTATTTAAAAAATGAATCATTTTATCTCTGATTTCATTCAAATTTTTTAATGGATGTTATTAACTAAATTAAATTGACATAATTGAAATTACATGAATAAATTGATACAAGAAACAAATTATATGGACCACCAATATAATTTACTTAAAGTGAATTAAATTAATAAAGACTTTTGCTAAATGAAAAGTTGTTCAGGTAGATAAGCATCTCCTTGGTTTTGTTGTTTTTTTTTTTTTTTTCCTAAGCGAGGAGGAAGTAAGGTGAGACCCACCAATATGTGATGTAACTTTTTCTTCTAATTTCTCTAGTTGTCAAAAAAAAAAAAAAAATGTCTTCACACATTTCAAGTTTAAAATGATTATATATTTGTTGGCTGTATAATTTGTAAAAGTCAATCACAATTCAACACGTGAAAAGGGCAATTTAGGGAGTTAATACAAGTTGCCAACCAAAGTCATTCACGTGTTAGCTCGTATTGATAATAATGGATCTGCATAGCACTGGAACAATCGAGGGATACAAGGTGATGTAGCCTAATGGTTATTCACAAAGTTCAATTTCAAAATCAGGAGGGAAACCTAACTGTAAGAGTGGCATAGTGAGACTGACTATGAGAGAGCATGTTCAGCAATCATGGGAGGACATTTCGACGGTTGAAAGCTCATTTCGACGGTTATCATTGGAAAGTATAAATAGCAGAGAATGCCCCAGAATGAATGATCCAAAGTCAGATAAAAAAACCAGTTTATGTACTTCTTATTTCTTTCCAGTTCTTTACATTTCTGCATTTCAATTCCTGTACTGCACTTCATTCCTAAGAGTAGATTCAAATAGCTTGTTACTGTAAACCTCTATGAGGCTGGGTTAAATCATTGTAAGTTTTTCATTTTACTTAATGAAATTCAGATTCTGAAATTGTTCTTCACTTGTTGTTATTTACTAAATTCTTCTAAACAAGCCACCAGTAAAAGTCCTTTTCATTGAGGCTGAGAGAACTAAAACACAATTGTCTGATAATTGGTTGGTAATTAATATTCTGTAAAGACTGATTGATCCTTGCTGACACGCTTAAAATTACATTATTAACCTTTGAAAGCCAAAAAAGCCAACATATATTTTTGGCATGCCCAATGGGACTAATTGAAATGGTTAGTCATAGGAGATAAAGAAAATGAACGCCTAAAAGAAGGTGTGGAAGGAGAGGTAAAAGTACCTGATCTAGAGGATAATGTGATAACACATCCTATGGAAGCACCTATCTCATCAGAACCTTGGTTGAACAGACCAGCAATTCAGAACATCCACCACATGTTCAAAATATTGGACGAGGCCATGGAATTGGGCCATCTACTGTTCCATCCACCCAGCCAATGAATCTATGGAGAGGCTTGGTAGATGACATGGGACAGCAGTAAATGTAAACAATGGAGAGATGGGCAACATCCGTTATGGATCGAATGAATTCCCATCAACCAACTAGCACATGGCATATGGAGGAAAATTCAAATGTTCCTCAGTAAAGATTGGCTAAAGATAAACAGCCTATGCAAAGTAATGGATATACTAATGGTCAGACTAGTAATCAAAATTATGAAAGACCATCACCTATACCTCAGTCATGGTATGAGTCTCTTTCGAGGCCTGTGGTAAATCAAAATGCCTTATTACCTAATAGCGAAGCCATACAAATTGGTGGATTTGGAACAATACAAGAAAATGACATGAGAGTGTTTCCAAATCCCATGTTCAAGGCCATACCTAGCACAAGGGGGTTCACTAATCCCCTGTTCAAATTCACACTTGGGGGGTTAGAAGGGTTTCCTGCGACTATGAGAGAAAGAACACCTATTTCTCCTATTGCATCACCTTTCGCAGGTCCTTTCGTAGGACATGCTTAGAGAGGTCAACCATACCCTCAATAGCAACCAATACCATAGGGACAACCAGTCCCAAATATACCTCCTTATGGACCAAGAGGACCTCAAGCACAAGGGTTTCTACCAAATCCTGTGTTTGTTCCTCCAATGGTAGTCCAACAAGCACAAAATATGGTTCATAGGAACCAAATTGCTGATATTGTGAGAGAAATGTGTGGACCTATGGCTCGGGGGGTTCAAACTCCTGTGTATAGGAAGCCATACCCAGAATGGGTAGATAGGGTGCATGAGTACCCAAGGGGGTTTAGAATACCAGACTTTGCTCTTTTTTTTTTTTATGGGAATGGAAACCAGTCAACAGTAAAATACATTGCTAGGTTCGCAGCCTAATGTGGTGAATTTACCAATAATGATTATATGAAGTTAAGACTTTTTCCAAATTCTCTAACTGGGGCAGCTTTTGTATTGTATATTAACTTTACACCTGGTTGTATCCAAACTTGGCAGCAAATGGAGGAGGCATTTCATGCCCAATTCTTCCAAACAGAGCCAGAAGTTTCCGTGGGATACTTGGCAAGGTTGAGTCAAAGGCCTGATGAGAAGGCTATTCAATTTATTGCCAAATTCAAAAGAGCACGAAATAAGTGTAGGGTCATTCTACTAGAGCCTGAATTTGTGAGATTGACTCAAAATGGTTTAGAGTTAGGCTTCGAAAGAAGTTTGACTCAACTGAGTGTCGAAACTTAGTGGAATTAACTTATAAGGTGTCTAGATATGAATCATTACTTGAGGAAGAACAAGATCGAAGTAATGCATCATACAAGACTTATTATAGGGACCATAATTATGAGATTGATGCAGCAGAGATCGTAGGGAAAGAGCCTATGACCTATGAGGCACCAATTCATAAGGATACTACAATAGACCAGCAGTTTAAAAAGAAAGACCTTCATAGGAAATACTCTTTTGATTTAACAAAGGCAGATGACATTTTTTATCATTTGCTTGCAACGAATTTCCTAAAGTTACCAAAGGGAGTTAAAATTCCTTCCCCAGAAGAATTTAAAGGGAAAATATATTGTAAATAGCATAACTCTTGGTCTCATTCAACCAAAAACAATATTATTTTTCGAGACAAGATCTAAGAACAGATTTGAAAGGGGAGTTTAAAGTTCCCAACCAAAGCAGAGAAAGCTATGAGGATTGACACTAACCCATTCCCAGAGATTGGGAAAGCTACAGCCAATGTTGGTGTACCTGACTTCCAAAACCTATCCTTGAAGGAATTGATGCATGTTGCTAGCCAGACTGTTTTCAAGAAAGATATCAGAAGTTCACCAGTAGATGGACAGAGCTTTGCGGACCAAAAGGAGGGCTCTAGTGAGGAGACATTGGATGATGACTCTTTAAAGGAAGTTATCATGCAAAAGATGTGTCCCAGATGCAGGTTAAGTTACAAATGGTTAAAAGGTCTCCCAATTAATGGAAAATACTATTACAAGGATGTGCAGAGACGCCCTAAACTAACCAGTACCTACAACAAGAATCCATATCCAACTAGTCCCAGATAGCAGCCATTCTTAGTTGGACCACCAGCCGCTAGAGTGCATCCCATGGGTAAGAGACCTCTGCATGAGTTCAGACGACCCAACTACTATATGATGGAAGGCAATTATCCTGAGAGGAGGCCTGAAGTGGGCTCAAGTTATGGAATCAGAACCAAAGATTGGCTTCCAAGATTAGCCTCAAATAAGATGCAAGGTAACCACCCTGATAGAAGGCCGAAATTAGGCTCAAGACAGGGGATTAGGGCCAAGCAATGGCCTCCATAGGCAGCTTCGAAGTTGGCTTCGAAGGCAGAAAGAGCTAGTTCAGAAACTGAATTAGTAAGTTCATGGGTACTTGGGGTTCCAAATTGGTTTGTCATGCAGAACAAGCCTAAGGAAATGCCTGCCTAGAGAAGTGTTTTTGGAGACCAGGGTAGAATGATTAAACTTTCCTTGGTGGCTCCGAGTAATTGGGTGTTACTGAAGCACCCAAAAACAAAGGAACCAAATATGGTTCTAGTAATTTCCAAGTCCCAAAAAAGGAAGATCCAGCAAAGGTACACTCAGTACTAAAAGGATCTGAAGGAAAGTGGGGAGAGTTCTTCATTGGCCCAGCCAAAAGGGCAGACAGAAGAAAGAGAAAGTCCAAAATTGGACCATAGTCCAAAATCGACTCCTCAGAACAAAAGAAGTTTCAGCAGAGAGCAGTTGGCTAAAGTTCACACTGAACTGAAAGCCAAGGAAAGATCCAGCTTAGCAGGTCTTGAAAAGGCCTTGATGGAAAGCGACAGTGAGATAGAAGGAGAAGTTGAACTAGGCCAAATGAAAGAAATGGCTGAGGATGAGATGTTTGAAGCCTGCATGGTTGAACAGACATTTTTGGTCAAAAAACCAGTAGGAACAAACCATTCGAATGAAGTTATTAGCACCGAAGTACCAGAGTGCAGCATGGAAGATGCTTCTGAAATAACCGAACAAGTTAGCCTGGAAAAGAAACAAGTGCAGCCAGCAGTTCAGTTTGGCTCATTTCCTCCAGTGTCAGTAAATATGGTGCATATATTGTCACAGGAGTTCCAAGCTAAAGATGGAAACTAAGAAGGTCAAGAGATTGACCCTATTCCAGTTTCTAGTGAAGATTCACAGATTAGTATGGTTTAAGATAAGTCTGAAGTAGCCACACCAATGGAAACTAAAGATGAGAGTGAGGAAGTAAGTATTAATCTCTCATATCCTTTTGAGTATCCTACAACATCCATGACACAACATGTCAAGCCCTTATATATCAAGGTTTTTTTCAATGGGATACAAATGAATACGGTATTGGTGGATAATGTGGCAGCAGTGAACCTGCTTCCGAAGTCCTCTTTGAAGAAATTGGGAAAAAGAAGCCCCAGGTTAATCCCAACTAGCACAACCATTGCTGGCTTCGTTGGGGATAAGCAGATGGCTCAGGGTATCTTGTCCATCAACCTGAGTGTGGGAACTAGAGATTGCATGACGGTATTCTTCGTTATAGATAGTAATGCCAAGTATAATGCTTTACTTGGCAGGGATTGGATACACACCAAAAAATGTGTATCTTTCTCTCTACATCAGAAGATAATGATGTCCTTATGCAATGGAGAGACAAAGGAGATCAATGCAAATTCTTAACTCTTTATTGCTTGTGCTGACTTTGCAGAGGCCAAGTTGTATACTGCAGGAGTGACACCACTTAGCATTTTGAGAAAACTTGATGGTTCAGCCGAAGTGACGGCTGATGAGGAAGTAGCACACCTAAAGCACTTAGTGCTGGAGAGTGCTGATGAAGAATTTGTCATCAAAGATGATAATGATGCCTGGTTGTAGGCAAGAAGAAGAAACCCAAGAATTCAGACCCTTGGCTTTGGTTAAGTTTTCAATATTAGACATAAAATTGATAGTCCATAAGGTTCAAGAACAAGAGAAAGAGGCCATGGTAGTTGGCTGTAAGCAGGAGTAACAATAGGTCAGGTCTTTGACCTTTGATAAATACTGTGCATTGGACATCGAAACAAAAGTCCAGGAAATACAGGAGGAAGAAGCCTTATGGACAGACTTTGTCTATGAGGAAGAAGGCAAAGATGTTGAACTAGAGAAAGTGGGAGTAGAACAAAGCAAAGAAGTTGCTTCAAGGGCAGAAGAAATCAAAAGAGAAGCATTAGTAAGTGCTCAAGCACAAGACCCCTTGGAAGAAGTCAATTTAGGGGGAGGTTCTGCACAACAACCCATTTATATTAGTGCTTGGTTAAGTCCTTGTGATAGAAGCTAGTTCTTGGTTGTATTAAAACAATATAAGGACTGCTTTGCTTGGTCTTATAATGAGCTGCCTGGATTGGACAAATCATTAGTAGAACATAGGCTCCCTTTGAAGTCTAATTTCATGCCATACAAGCAGAAGCCAAGAAGGATGAGTCCTGAAGTGATTCAAAAGGTCGAAGAGGAAATTCTTAGGCTCCTTAAGGCAGGCTTTATTAGAACAACCAGATATGTTGAATTATCTGGCTATCCAATATTGTGCCTGTGATAAAAAAAAAAAATGATAAAACAAGGGTATGCATTGATTTAGAAACCTAAACTTAGCAACTCCAAAAGATGAGTAACCCATGCCAATAGTAGATTTATTGGTGGACAGTTCAGTAGGGCATGAGATTTTGTCTATGATGGACGACCATTCTGGTTACAACCAAATCTGCATTGCAGAGGAGGATGTTCATAAGACAGCATTCAGCTGTCTTGGGAACATTGGCACCTTTGAATGGGTTAAAATGCCATTTGGTTTGAAGAATTCTGGGGCCACATATCAAAGGGCAATGAATACTATCTTTCATGATCTCATTGGATGATATTTAGAGTGTTACATTGATGACATTGTGGTAAAATTCCAGTCCATGGAGGAACATTTGATTTACTTGGAAGCAGCTTTCGAAAGAATGAGAAAGTTCAAGTTGAAGCTTAATTATCTCAAATGTGCTTTTGGTGTATCAGTTGGAAACTTCTTGGGCCAAGTAGTACATAAGAAGGGAATACAGATTGATTAGAATAAAGCCAAAGCCATCATTGAGGCCAAGCCTCCATCAAGTAAGAAAGAAGTACAAAAGTTCCTTGGTCAAGTTAATTTTCTTCGAAATTTTTTTTTTTAACATTGCAGGGAAAAGTAAAGTATTTTCTTCTTTATTAAAGTTGAAAGATGAAGAGGAGTTTGTGTAGACAGTAAAGTATTAAACTACTTTCGAAGGAATTAAAGCCTACTTGGCCAAGCCTCTAGTGCTGATGCCATCAAAGAGCAACAAGCCTTTGAAGTTATACATTGCTGCAGCAGAGGATTCATTGGGAACTTTCCTAGCCTAGGACAATGAAGAAGGCAAGGAACAAGCAGTTTATTACCTTAGTAGGTTTTTAAATTCTTGTGAAAGTAAATATTCAGCTGTAGAAAAGTTGTGCCTTGTATTGTACTTTGTAGTAATGAAATTAAGATATTATCTTTTGCCTAATGTTGTCTCGATAATTGCAACCACAGGCTTGGTTAAGTATATGTTATCTAGACCAATGTTGAGAGGAAGAATTGGCAAATGGATATTAGCATTGCTAAAGTTCCATCTAGAATATGTTTTCCAAAAGGCAGCAAAGGAGCAGTGGGAGCCTCTCTGAATGAAGATGGGAATTCAGGTTTGTTCACACACTCAAGCCAATCAGAGGAACAAAGTTTTGCTTTCTTGGCTAGGAGTGCAGGATTGATTCCTAAGGCTTCATTAGAGTGTGGAGCCTTTCGCACCATTCGAGATGGCAAAGTAGAAGTGTACTATGTTGAAAGCAAGTTGTCCTCAAGGATGCGTAGACGATTGAAAGGAACGTATGGGTACACTACAGAGCTGCGCATGGAAGGGTGGACTGCAAGAGGCTCATCAAATTTAGGAAATCAATGATGAATGTGCTCCCTCGTTTGAGGTTGAATAGAAGTAGGCCAAGCTCCCCAGCCAGGAGCTTTAAAAGAAGACGAGGAAGCAACAGCCTCATCCCACGCAGAAGGTTTTATGGCAAGAGAAGAACTTCCAATATTCATGGTTGCAAAATCTTGGTCTAAAGAGTTGTGAACAAAAGGTTCTTGGTCCAAAGATTGATGATTTGCAAAAGCTTCCATAACTTGAATAAATGGAGGTGGATAGGTGTGGCTAATAAATGCATGAAAGTTCTTTCGAGGACGAACATCATTATCTAAGAACTTTTCGTATGCTTGACCTATGTAAGAAAAGGTTTGCTTGGCCATGAGAACTGTATCAGCCTTTTCAAATGCTCAGATAGTGGGAAATGTTCAAGGCATAGAGGAGAATTTTATGCAGTACAAACACTGCAATGATAGACGTCGATTGCATTTCTAAGAAGATGCAAAACCCATGCACATCCTAGGACATAAGTAAAGTGCCTTGATCCACTAATATACCAAGTATTGGGTATATTAGTGCGGGGGGTAATGTTGGCTGTATAATTTGTAAAAGCCAATCACAATTCAACACGTGGCATGAAGAGGGCAATTTAGGGAGTTAATACAAGTTGCCAACCAAAGTCATACATGTGTCAGCTCATATTGATAATAATGGATCTACGTAGCACTGGAACAATCGAGGGATACAAGGTGATGTAGCCTAACGGTTATTCACAAAGTTCAATTTCAAAATCAGGAGGGAAGCGTAACTGCAAGAGTGGCATAGTGAGACTGACTGTGAGAGAGCATGTTCAACAATCATGGGAGGACATTTTGATGATTGAAAGCTCACTTCGACGGTTATCATTGGAAAATATAAATAGTAGAGAAGGCTCCATAATGAAGGATCCAGAGTCAGATCAAAAAATCAGTTTATTTACTTTATATTTCTTTCCAATTTTTCCAGTTTTTTGCATTTCTGCATTTCAATTCCTGTACTGCACTTCATTCCTAGGAGTAGTTTCAAATAGCTTGTTGCTGTAAACCTCTGCGAGGCTGGGTCAAATCATTGTAAGTTTTTTATTTTACTTAATGAAATTCAGATTCTGAAATTGTTCTTCACTTGTTGTTATTTACTAAATTCTCCTAAACAAGCCATTAATAAAAGTCCACTTCATTGAGGCTGAGAGAACTAAAACACAATCGTCTGATAATTGGTTGGCAATTAATATTCTGTAAGGACTGATTGATCCTTGCTGGCACACTTAAAATTACATTATTAACCTTCGAAAGCCAAAAAAGCCAACAATATTCCTTATAAAAATTCATCATAAAATTATACAACTCTTTTAAATTTTATCAATTAATTAGTAATACTCTTCACACACTCATTAAAAAAGAGAAGTTAGTTGATAATTTTTTACTAAAATTTTTCATTATTGAATTATCATCTCCTAAAAACAGACAAACATGATAGACTCTCACTATTTAAATTAATAAAACTTAAATTAAAACATCACGTGTCATTGTTCGAGAGTACTAAATAATTTTTCATTAATAAAGCCCAAAAATAAAACAAAATAAATAAATAAAAATTACTAGATAGTCTAGAGTCCGGATCCTCTGTCGTGTTTGCCTGCGGTGCCCCAAAACGACGTCGTTTTGGGGCAAAATTTCAACCAAAAAAAAAACCAGAACCAGAGGAAGGCAAAGAGGGGAAGAAGAATCAAGTAGAAAGATGGGTTCGTCCGTCTCGCCACCAATGGCCAGTAACCATCTCGATCCTTTTTTCAAACCATTAAAACTTTTTCTTTGCTGCAAATTAACAAACACCTTTAAGTGCCCCTTTTTCACACCTTTAAGTTGCCCATTTTTCACATTGAATCCAAATCTCTCTGCTCAAAATGCATAAAAACAAACTGGTAATTTTTTTACTTTACTAACCTTCAGATTCCAACTTCAAATTTGACAAATAATTCCGATCTACTTGAAAAAGTACTCTTTTGTTGGGACCAAACACAAACTGCTCAAAAAAAATTTCGGGAAACAAATAGAAGAATCAAGTAGGTGGTTGTAGGAAGAGATCAGGCGGTGGAGAATCAGAGGAGGAGACGCCGGAGAATCAGACGGCAAAGAGAGAGAGAGAAAGAGAAACAGGTAAATATGTATGTAAATATGGATGTCAATGTATGTATGTATATATATATATATTAGATTTTTTTAACCTCAAACTTTTGTTTGAATGGTTGTTAATGTTGGTGTTCTTATGGGTGATGGTGAGAAATGGAGGGTTTTGGAGAAGAAAATACAGAGAAAAATGGCTGCAAAATAGAGAAATCCATTGTCGGTGCCTTCTTTTTTCTTCCCCTCTTTGCCTTCCTTTGGTTCTGTGTTTTTTTTTTGAAATTTTGTCTCAAAATGACGTCGTTTGTAGCACCGCATGCACCACCACAAGCAAACACGGCAGAAGATCCGGACTGAATAGTCTAAGGCTACCACCTCAAAATGCTCCCACTAATCACCAAATGCAATACTCATTATTATTTCTCATAATTCAAGAATCTTATCATTTCCACTGATCACAAGACTCCTGGACTCTCCTTGATCACGCCTCAAATTATTAAAACTTACAGTGTTCTCAAAGAGTGAGTCCCACCATGTCCGTTGTCTTATCAATCATAACCCTAGGATGCTCATTATATACTCTGCAAAAGAAGTTACAAATTTTATCAACATGAGGGCCCATAGATGATAGATCCATGCGTGCGCAATTATTTTTGGGAGAATACCACTACAATATATATTCATAAAAATATTTTTAAATTAATAATAAATTTTAGATACATTAAAATATAAAGCATAAGTTTTTTCACTAATCAGTAATTAAATTCTGAAAGTACAAGCAATTGTCCTATTATTTGTCAGAAATGTTGTCCAACTATTTGGTTAAAAGAAAATAAAGGACACTTAAGTATTAGTGGTGGTTTCAAAAAGTATTTACACATTCATGAGAAAATTTATGATTTAATATTTTAATGTTTATAAAATTTATCATTAATATGTAATTATTTTTTGAAACTTGCACTGAATTGATATTTTTCCAAAAATTAATTTATTATTTAAAAATAAGTTTAAAAAACATTAATAGTAAAAAAGTTAATAAGTTTGGCATTCTTAACCTTTTGAATTTTCTAATAACTGTTTGCAATGTTAATCTCTATAAAAGGATAGTAATGTTAAAATTGGAAAACTTCAATAACATACTTATAGATGGGTTGTTTGAGAAGTATTAGATTAGTATACTTTTTGACTTTTTAAGAAAAAACGTAAAATATGAATTGAGTTTGAAATAATATGGTAGAGAGGTAATGTGATCTAAATAAGATGATTGTGACCCAAATAAAATAATGTACTAAAATAACACGTGCTATTTAAGACATGCCAAACAAGGTCATAGTACCAAACTATTATTATATAATTATGACAACTCAAATAGTAGTTCATTGGAGTTAATTTATGTTTGGTTCACATGAAAAAATGACAAAAAATATATTGTAAATATAATTATCATTTATTATTATAAGAGAATAATTATTCTATACAAAAATGACAGAATTATCCTTGCATTCCATTATATTTGATTCAAGTGAACCCAACATACACCACATTAGTTACAATTTTAGACTTTTTTGTCCTGGGTTTTGGTATTTGAAAATTTAAATGGTTTGGGCTCTAATGAGCAAACCACCATTTAATGTTTATGACTAGTTTTGCTGTCCATGCATGGCTGTGTTTGAATCACCTGTTTTTTTTTTTTTGGTCATTATTGTTTAGACAAACACATCACTATTAGAAATCTTAGCAAACAATTAGCCAAAACCAGTGGTGTGTGTGTGACTGTGAGCCAAGCCAATCAAAGGCCATGCATGGCAGTGAAAGCTGTGAGTGAGTGAGAGATCACGCATGTGGTGGTGGTGTTTGAGAGAGAGAGAGAGAGAGAGAGAGAGAGACAAGAAGAGCTTGGCTATTTGCTTCATTCATTCAAATTACAGCAGAGAAGACAGCGATGGGCAACGATGAAAAGATGAGATTGAAGTCCCATTCTTGGCTTTGTCTCTCGTCCACTAAAAATTTCAGGGGTTGGATGTGATTGATATGACTCATCAATGGACTTGCTAGGTTGGCAATGGCATGGCAAGTTGGCAAGGTAAGACTTGACTGTGTGTACATATGTGGTGTGTGACATGGACCCTTTGGCATCCCTGCTACACACAATTCGGATTTGTGTTTGACGAGACAAAATAAATAAATTAATTAAAAAAAAATTTGTAGACTACATGGTATTCTAATCTCTCTCTCCAAATTATATTTTTAAAAATGTTTTGGAGTTCTAATAGCTCTAATAGGGTGTGAGTCCCACTGTGATAGTAATATTTGTGTTTTTTTTTTCTTCTTTTATTTTTTATGTCATTAGAGCCCATTGATTTAGAGGGATGTATCATTCTTGTTATATTTTATGTAGTCATGAGGGAAATTTAAGTGTCAGTCTAATAAAGTCTCAAATTTAAATCAACCAAGTGAATGTTAGGGCAGGGCAAGGCAGGGCAGGGCGGGGGGGAGGGGGGACAATTATGTGTCAGTGTGGTGAAGAGTGAATGTTAGGGAATTGGGGAGTCCACACGAGCACAGTAACATTGGTCCAATCTGATGTGAGATTCTATCTTTACACATATTCTAACAATCCCCCCTTTATGTGTGAACCAAATATCAGGTCTCGCCTTACTCCTCCTTGAGTCTGATCAATTATTAGCAGGTTTATCACAGATCATATGCATTCTCCATAATCTTGATTTATAACTCTCCAATATCGAGTCTAACTTGAGCCTCTCGCACACACTACATCGTGAGCCATCATACTCCATTCAGAGTCACTTTACTGCGGTCCAACCTCCACGTGCATCAGGAATTTTGCTCCATCAAGTGTTACCATGAATTTTTTTTTTTTTTTTTTTTGCTCCATCAATAGTTTTCCATGCAAGCCCAAGTCCACTAACATCAATGTTATAGGAGAGTCTGTCTATAGATTGTCAGAGTCCACATATACCATATCAAAACCTAACACACATTATTCAGAAATCATACTCACTTAAAAACTTAAACCTATAAGTGGAGAGCCCATCTAATATATATTAAAACCAATCTATTTTATTTTTTATCCGATGTGAAACTCTACTTTCACATATGTTCTAACAGTGAACGACAAGCAACTATAATAATTTAACTTTACTTATTTACTAACATCTTATTGTATTCCCCACCCCCCACCTACCCACAATAAAAAAAGAAAGAAAGAAAGAAAGAAAGAAAGAAAGAAAATTACTATTCAGAGGGTATTTTAAAAAATTATTACAAAATAATAAAAAAATTATGATTTTAATTATTAATATTTATCATTTTTTTATAATTTTTTTTTTCTTGAAACCCTCTTACATGTAATTGTCCACTCTCCCCTTCCCCTCCAAAAAAAAAAAAACCCTCTATCTAAAATTGGGTTTGTCTTTTTGGTGGTGTGTACCTTTGAGTCACAAAAACAATGTTCTTAAAAAAAAAAAAAAAAAGAGTATACGTTTGAAAGGGTTATTTGAGTAGCCAAATTAGGCTGAGCTAGGTTGGAAGGCGGTCAAAGGTTTGACCGAAGCTATGTTGGAAGGCGGTTAAAGATTTGATCGAAACTATGTTGGAAGGCGGTCAATGGTTTGACCAAAACTAGGTTGGAAAGCGGTCAAAGATGTTTGACTGAACTAGTAATGTTCACATTTCTGGACCTAACTACTTCCTAGTGGCAGTCAAAGATGTTTGACCAAAATATTAAATGCCCATATTTCTAGACCTAGCTACTTTCTAGTGGCGGTCAAAGATGTTTAACCAAACTAGTAAATGTCCATATTTTTGGACCTAGCTACTTCTTAGTGGCGGTTAAATATGTTTGACCGAATTAGTAAATGCTCATATTTCTAAACCTAGTTACTTCCTAGTGGTGGTCAACACCATGGCCGAGCTACAAGCAAGGTAGTCATATGGAGTTGAGAGTGAAGCTTCGACCAACTAAGGAAAGAGCCACGTAATGTTAGCAAAATGGCGTGCCAGACAAGTAGTGCACAGTGCTATTTGTCACATGGCTAAGTCAGTGGCGGACAGAGTCAAGTAGTTCAGTTGCTTAGTTGGAAGCCGTGCAAAGAATTGTGCCATCTCACTCGGCTTGCAGTGAAAAGGGTGTCAAATGATAAGTATTATCCTTTAGGAATGTAATTCGTAGGAGGACTCTACAAAGGTGAGTTAGAGTCCTACTAGGATTGTACCATGCAGAATCTATAAAAGCTCAAACCAAACACTAATATTAGGTATTGCAATTCATACTTCCGAATTCATAAAACTTTTGCTTCTTTAGTCTATTTGCTGACTCAAGCATCAGAGGGATTTATGCACACACTAGCCGGGTAGCTCACGCTTGTGATTTCAGGTGTTATGACAACATTTAGAGAAGTGTAAGCCTCATTAACAGGATTATACGAGTGAAGATTATTTTGTGCTCGTACAACGTCTTAAAACTTACTTTAACGGGAGTCTCATTTCCTTGATAGGGGTCACATTGTTATTTGAGAAATATTAAATAGATAATTTTTTTATGTGATATAGACCTTTGTCTTTGTTGACTTCCCATGAATCGATATAAATGGGACGAATAATTCTACATGAAATTTATATATAATTTTTTTTTCTTTGCCCGCGCTTTTGACCACTTCCTTAGAGGAACACGAAAAAGACTTGGGCCATCCTAACTGGCTTCTATGCAATGCTCTCTTTTTCGCTTAATGTGACCGTTGCTTTGAGAGGATTGAATAATTTCTATTGCATTGGCACATAGTTGACATTAACGTTGGGTTGAATGGCTTGAATTCTCTTAGAACTACTTCCTCGATGTGATTCCACCCTTTTTACAAATCATTTGGACAACTCTTGAACCTTTTTTTTTTTTTTTTTTTGATCAGCATATTGATAGAAAAACGTACAAAGTATAGTAGAACATGAGAAAAATTGATCTAGCTTTGGGACATCAGCTTGAACTTGAAAAGTTTTATCATCCGAATTGACTTCTGGACAAAGGGCTTCATCCGACTTACCATCAAAACAAAACTCTAAGGTGGGTTTATGGGCAACCTCACTTTGATTATTTGAGTTTGCATTGCACTAAATGTCCACGTCAACCTCCATATTGGATTGGCAGCTTTATTTCACTTGAAGCTTAGCAACTGAAAGGCTAGGCTGATGAAAAAACTTAACTTTGTTGTGATCTCGAAGTGTCTTATGAAAATCCTTTAACTCCTTGTTTTTTTAAAGTTAATAAAATTCCCTTGATAAAAAAAAAGTGTAAGAAGTTAAATTTTTTATACAATTCATATCAACATGGTAAGTTAATTATAAATTTCTTACACCTTTCTCTAACACACCTGATTGTGATAATTTTGATGAACAACTAATTGCAGGGAGATTAACACAAAGGAAAAAGAGCTACAGAAGATGGTCCGAGAAAGCAATCCATATGGTTATGGGAATGGAGGATGAGAATGACAACCAGTGGTCCGTCGACATGGCGGTAGGGGATTGTGGAGCAGAATGTCAGACGCACCCATACACTCTATTTTTGTGGATAACGTTCCAAAATCTATGGAGACTAGAGGGTTATACACTATCTTCTCCAACTACGGTGTAGTCATGGACGCTTTTATTCCAAACAAGAGAAGAAAGATGACACGACCTCGTTTTGGTTTTGTCCGATACAACTGCTCTATAGCAGCGGACATGGTAGTACAAAAAGCACATGGTCTTTGGTGCGATGACAGATCACTGAAGTGTAGAGTTTGGAAAGGAGGTTGGTCCGAAGTCTAGGTTGATACAAGAACCACAGACAAGTAAGGCTGCAAATGGAAATCACATGGTTATTGATGGATATCAAAGGACCAGGTCCTTTGCTGAGGTTGTGTGAGGTAGAGGTATCCATTCAGATGCAATCCGAACCATTCAGGTATTTGAGAAAGGCAATGGTTGGTTGTATGAAAGCGTAGTAGTAAGGTTAAAACCATCATTCTCAGTGGTTGACTTTAAGAAGGAAATCGTAAGGAGAGGCTTTAAGGATGTAAATTTGAAATTGGGTGGTGGAAGAGATATGGTTCTCACATTCAAATCAGTTAAAGATATGAAGGACAAATTTTAGAAAATGCAGGAGTGGCTTAATGAATAGTGTGACTCAGCTCATGAATGGCGACGAGGGCTGGTGATTGTACAAGAATGATATATCTAGCTTAGTTGCTATGGTGTACCATTGAACTTGTGGAGTTTCAATACATTTAGCAACATTGGCAAGATCTGGGGTACAGTGACTGAAATAGATGATGATACACTTCGGCTTAACTCCTTCCACTGTGGTAAGGTGAAGATAGCCACAATGAGAATGGATTCTATCAATCACACCATAAATTTGGAGTGCAAGGTAAAATATACCCTGTGCGGGTATGTGAGGAAAAAATTATAGTTTCTAAATCATTGCAGGATCAGTGTGTATATCAATCCACTGAATGGAAGAATGGAGTGAAGACATCTCCAGAGGCCATTGCAGTAGCTCAGATTACGGACAAAAGCAACATGTATGAGGAAGAAGATGATGATGTGGAGGTCTAGTTGGGCAAGAAATTAGACTTCCGGGGTGATGTGACTGGAGCGGGCAACATTGTATCACCTGATTTTGTAGATGAACAGGACGGGGATGAAAGACTGAGAGACATCTCAGTGGTAGCTGAAACTGAAATGATGAAGGAAGGGTCTGCGGAAGGTGGTGCACGTGTAAGTCAATTGGCAGAGGTAAGGATGAGCTTCAGGCAGTGTGATGATGGTGTCAAGCGTAGGGTAGATGGTGAAGTCTACACCCCTGGGTTTATTAAAAGTTTAAGTGGGTCTGAAGGTAATAGGTTGGGTATTCAAATTGAAATGGATATCAATAGGGCCCCATTGGCAGGTGGGTTGGATGGGTCAGCCCAAAGCACTGAGGGGCTAGTTCAACTTGATAAAAGCAACACACAAGGCCCAACTAATTTTCCAGAGAGGTTAGTTCAGCTTGTTAATAACAACACACAAGGCCCAAATATTACTCCAGGCCACATTACACCAATATCCTTTTGTCCAGCAAGGAAAGAGAAAATGAAAGGTAAAGCAATACCAGCACCAAGAACACAATTGCAGAATTAACACATGAAAAGGAAATTCGGTGCTACCAAGAGGTTGGGGGCATCTTCATTGAATTTGAGGAAAGGTGCAGTTTTCAAGTCGGCGGTTGCGGCCATTTCACTATCAATGGCAAGCAGCAACAGTAGAAGAATGCGAGTATTGTTGGAGGCGGAAGCAACAATTCAAATACGCAAAGCCCTTGGTCTTGATTGTGAAGGCAAAGAAGAGGAGGTGCTTAGTAAATTACATGATCTTGAAGCTCAAGATAAATAGAGAGCAAGGTTGAGGGAAGGGGATGCCAGTTAGATTATTCAATCGGTTGCTTAAAGAGTTTTTCTTATCCTTATGAAGCTACAATCATGGAATGTGAGGGGAATTGGAAGATCTGAAAAAAGGAGGTGTAGACACCCCATTTTTGACTAACCTTAAGACTCAGATGTCATCGATTGAGCGCTCGGTGATTGCGCATTTTGTGCTCGTTCTGAGGTTACGGAGTCTCGGCTGAGAGCCTTGCCTCCGGACTTCGGGACTCTGTTGTGTTTTGCCTCGGTTTGCGAACCAGGTTCTGTTTTCTCTTCCCGAAGGGAGGGAGAGGTCTCGTAGACCATCTCTCAGTGGCCGTAGACTACTTTTCGTGGTCATAGACCACTGTTCCCGTTTGGAGATCAGTTTCTGATTTTCGGAACCGTCGGCCGTGCGCTTCGGTTCGGGACCGCTTAACTTTCTCCGTTCACTCCGGTTTTTGGCACACACCTTGTTTCCTCTCTCTAGAGGGACACTGTGGCCTGGGAGACCACCTTCGTGGTCGCGTGCCACTTTCAATGCTTAACAGTCAGTTTTCGGGGCACCCGGCTGCGCGTTTTGGCTCCCGAACCCTCGTTTTGCATCCGTCTTGGTTCATTTTTGGCGTGGACCCTATTTTTATTGTTTGAGAGGTGGTACAAGGGTGGGAGACCACCTTTTGTCCTTGGAGACCACTTTTCTCCCCGCTTGTCGGTTTTTTGGTTTTCTTGTTGGGAAGCTGGTTTTCTTGGTTTTTAGGCCACATTTACTGGTCTCCCACCCCACCACTAGCTTGCATTCAATCGGGAGACCACCAAATGGGGCCACCGACCAGTTTTTTTTGAGTTGAACCTTTTGAACCCTTGTTTTAGCTTCTTGAGGAAGCTTGAACCTTTTGAACCTTTGTTTTAGCTTCTTGAGGAAGCTTGAACCTTTTGAACCTTTGCTCTAGCTTCTCCAAGAAGCTTGTACCTTTGCTCGAGCTTCTCCAAGAAGCTTGAACCTTTTGAACCTTTTTTTAGCTTCTCCAAGAAGCTTGAACCTTTTTTTAGCTTCTTGAAGAAGCTTGACCCTTTGCTCCAAGCTTCTAAGAGAAGCTTGAACCTTTCTTAGCTTCTTGAGGAAGCTTGACCCCTTTGTTCTAGCTTCCTCAAGAAGCTTAACCCTTTTGGTTTAGCTTCCTTAAGAAGCTTGGCCCCTTTGCTCCCAGCTTTTAAGAGAAGCTATGGACCTCCTCTTCTATAAGAGAGAGCTCTCTCCCTCATTAGTAAAGGTTGAGAAATTTTGGCTAAGGCATATACATACACCTCTCTCTATCTCTCTACATCCAAGCTCCAAAGCTCCATTGTTCTTGCTCCATTACACTACACCTCATAGCCTACCACCTCCACCATCCATTCAATCACCTTGGAGCTGTTTTTCAGAGGTTGAAGGCTCACCTTCTTGGTCCAGAACTTGCTGCATTGCTGTGCTACAAGGGTAAGTTATCATTTCCCCTATTTTTGCATTATTTTGCTTCATAACTTAGCCCTATTTGCAAGCATTTTTGGGTTTCGACATAAACTAGAAAAAGTCTTGTTTTGATCTTCTAAACATGTTTGTTTAAGGACTCTTTTCTGTTTGGGGTCATCTACCCCCTTTCATGCTTCATTTCCTCATGCTTTGAGCCATGCATTTGAGCACTTGCATTGGCCTTGGTTTGCCTTTTTAGCCATTGAAATCCAGTGGATTTTCAGTGGCTTAGATGTGTCTTTGAGCCCTAAAATCAGAGAGGGGTGACCCTCTCACCCCTTGTTTTGTTTACTAGCTCTGTTGGCCTTTCAAAGAAGCCCCTATTTGCATGTTTCCAAGCCATGTTTCAGGCCATTATTTGTGAGTTTTATGACCTGCATGAACTCTGTCCAGAGTTGTTTTTTCCATGTTAGGTGTCTATCTTGCATGTGTAGAGTAATCCTCTTCATGGCCTTTCAAAGGAGCCTTCATTTGCATGCTTCCTAGCCTCATTTTAGGCCATTTTCAGTGAGTTTTAGGGCCCTCATAACCTCTGTCTAGAGGTGGTTTTTCCATTTTGTATGTCCATTATACATGTGTAGAATAGCCCTCTTATTGGCCTTTCAAAGGAACATATCATTCTTGCATGCATTGGCCATGTTTCCATGGGTTTTTGGGCATTATTTGGCATAGCATACTTCTGTTTTTGGCTGGTTTGGTGAGCTCTCATGTGCTTCATATAGTTGTAGTGCAAATCATGGTTCACTAGCTTGCATTGCATGATCTTTTGGCCCTTAATTCTAGCACTTTTTGGCCATGCCTTAGACTGATTTTGTGCATATTTTGGACTGCCTTAGCTCTGTTTTTGGGTCTCATGGTCGAATGATGTTTGTTTTGCATGCTTGTAGTTCAATGTCCATGCTTAGTTTTGAGTTTCGAGGTCCATTACATGCATATACTGAGGTGTTTTCATGTTTTGGGGCCATTGCATATCATATTTTAGAGCTTACATGTATGCCATATTCCCATGATTTTCACTCTTTAAATGCGTTTGAGAGTTGGGCTTGTATGCCTTGTTTTCGGACCATTGAATGAGCTTCATTTCTTTGCATATTGATGTAACAACGCCCGCGGGGGACCTCGCCACAGTTCGGACTCGATTTTGTTGCGGTTCTAAATCTCGAACCAAAGAGTCCAAATCCGGCAAATCGTTTTGAGAAAAACTGATTTTTTGAAAGAAGTGCCAAACATGGACTGCTTTGCCAGATAACAGAGTCGCCACCTAAATATTTTTTAATGGGAAATTTAGGAAACCCTGACTCGGTGCCAAAGGCCACGCGTCCGTCATCACCAAAGTTGGCTCGGGAACTTGGGTACGATTGGGGAAGGTCACATTGTGAGCACCCCCGCTCGCCCCGGTCAAAGACCGGCCTCTACTAACCATGATATCTGTTTTTGAAAACATTGTGAGTTCTTATTCCGGTTATTAGCCTAGGTTACTATGTGATGCTCGCAGTAAACAAGTATAGACTGGGCCGTCTGAATTGGAACAAAACATTTCATGTTTGTTTGTTTGAAAATGGTTTGATGGTGCTACCCGCAGGTAGGCTAAAATGCGGATTTGCCACCCTCAGGTGGGCTTAGAAAACATGATGTTGCCACTATCTAGTGGGCTTAAAACAAACAGTCAATGCATTGTCCCAATTCAAATAACTCAACCTCCACCCACAGGCATTCAAGGCAGTTATATCACATAAGCAGTTAGCCTCATGGTAAGCATGCTATCATGGCAACACTCACACGCATGCAAGGATGCTAAAGCATAAAAACTCACCGAGTACTCCAAGCCAAAACCGAAGCTTATTAGAAATCATGCATGATCCTAAATATGCTGAAATGCCTAATGCAACACATGCAAAATGCAACTATAACAGGCTCGGCTATTCTAAAGATGGCATGTGAAATGCTACAACTATCATGTACTCAATTTGGAATTGAAATACAGATGCAGTTTGTATGATGCGCCGAGCCCGGTGCGTGCAAAACAGATGAATGATGCAACATGCTATCATACTGTATGCTAATTGAAATATGCCCTATATCTAACCATCGTAAGCGGATAAATAAAAGGGAGAAAGAAATGGGGGTTGGAAGACATACATCACACTCACCCACCCTTATTACAGTTATGCCCTCGCGCAGAGGGTCCGAATAAATATACAGTCCGAATGAAAGAATAATACAGTCCAAATATTACAGATTCTTAATTAATTAACATTTAACTAAGAAAAACAGTAAACTGGCGCGCAGGCCAGGGAGCTGCCTTGCTTCTGATGTATAGTGCCTGCCGGGCTGCCTCGGGCGGAAATCCACCGGGATGCCCTGATTAGCCTCTGTTTGCAGTCTTTCTCGAAATGCGCGCCAGACTCCGAAAGTTGCTAATCTCTGAATTTTGCTGCAACAGAGAGCAGGAAAAGGGCACAGCAGTGTATTTCACAAATATATGCATGCCTCGATCCTCGTGCCACCAATCACGCATACCGATGCATGATGGCCGAGGAGTCGAATTGCACAACTCAATATAGGGATGAATGCAGATGAATGCTAAAACAACACTTAACTCCATCATGGATAATCCGGAGTGTCGGTGACTGGGGAATTGAGACACACTCCGTTACTCGGAGTACAGAATGTACCTCGTTTCCCGTGCAACACGCATGATATGCATGAAATGCAATCAACATGTGATATGGCATGCACAATGCTATGAGAATGAGATGCCTCGAAATGCGTGCCCACTGGCACGTGAACCGAGGTGATGACATAAAGGCACGAAATGCAATGATGGGCTTACACCAACATGAGAAGGCCTCAGCCACACTCATACGGGATGCCGGAATGATAAAAATGAGGTGCCTCGAAGTGTGTGCTCACGGGCACGCAAACTGAGACGATGATGAAATGCAAATCGGATAAAACAGAGGGCCTCAAAATACGTGCCCACGGGCACGCAAACCGAGGCAGAGGCATACGCAATACAAACCGGATAAAATAGAATGTCTCGAAATGCGTGCACACGGGCACGCAAACCGAGGCGGAGGCATACGCAATGCCAATCGGATAAAACAGAATGTCTCGAAATGCGTGCACACGGGCACGCAAACCGAGGCAGAGGCGTGAAGAATAAAAATCGGATAAAACCGAAGTGCCTCGAAACGCGTGCCCACAGGCGCGCAAGTCGAGGCGATGATGAAATGCAATGAACTGACACAACGGAAAGCCGCGATGGACTTACACCAACATGGGAGAGCCTCAGCTCACTCATATAGGAGGCCGTCGGATAAAGTGAAGTGCCTCGAAATGCGTACCTGCGGGCGCGCAAACCGAGGCGAAACGCGTGCCCATAGGCGCGCAAGTCGAGGCGATGATGAAAGATGAAAATCGGATAAAACCGAAGTGCCTCGAAACGCGTGCCCACAGGCGCGCAAATCGAGGCGATGATGAAAGATGAAAATCGGATAAAACCGAAGTGCCTCGAAACGCGTGCCCACAGGCGCGCAAGTCGAGGCGATGATGAAAGATGAAAATCGGATAAAACCGAAGTGCCTCGAAACGCGTGTCCACAGGCGCGCAAATCGAGGCGATGATGAAAGATGAAAATCGGATAAAACCGAAGTGCCTCGAAACGCGTGCCCACAGGCGCGCAAGTCGAGGCGATGATAAAATGCAATGAAATGACACACGGAATGCCGCGATGGGCTTACACCAACATGGGAGAGCCTCAGCTCACTCACATAGGAGGCCGTCGGATAAAAGTGAAGTGCCTCGAAATGCGTACCTGCGGGCGCGCAAACCGAGGCAATGCATTAAGGCATGAAATGACATGAGAAATGATATGCAAGCATGGCAAAGGAATTTCAGCACTCACAAATGATGTAAAATAGCCCCGAATGATACGAAATGACAACCGAAGCATGCAATCATCCCGAAATGTGAAATTAAGCCCCGAGATGGCCTATAGCCATGCTATACATGTAAAATATGATCATGGAAGCAATAACAGTAGCAAGGCAGTCCCAAATATGGCATTTTTTCTGTAATAAACATGGCCAAAATGCAAGCATAGATATGGCAACAATAGCTCGCAAGAATACGGTAAAAGAGAGGATTTTCAAAGCAAGTAGTATATAGAAATTCAAATAGAAAAATTTTATTCTAAAACACTGAAGAGGGCCCAAAGATAAGCATATGTTCAGTTTATGGAAACCCCAAAATCAAAATAAAATCATGCTAACAATTCCATGCAAAATGGAGCTCAAAAAAAGGCTATAACAAGAGACATGAAAAGCACACACCAAATGACAAAATTTTCTTCATGAAACATGTAAAGGGGGTCAAAATAAGACCCCTCTCAGTTCTGACCAAGAGCTAAAACCAAAAGCACAAAAGGCTACCAAGCATGCAAGAATTAGGGCCTAAAGTGGATCTCAAAGGAAGGTGGTATATAGAATGGCCAAACAAGGTTGAGCCCTTCTACAATGTTGTAGAGGGGCTCAAAATAAGCACAAAACCAGTAGGGGTCGGAGCCCAAAAAACAAATGCAAATAGACCAAAACTAGCATGCAAGATGATGGCATAAAAAGTGATATTGAAATAAGTATATCATAGAAGCATCAAATGAAGTTGAGCCCTTCTACAAAGTTGTAGAGGGGCTCAAAATAAGCACAAAACCAGTAGGGGTCAAAGCCCAAAAAACCAAAGGAAATAGGGTAGAAATAGGAATCAGAATTATGCTACAAAAAGAGATTTGGAGACTTACCCTTGAAGATCCGATTGTTGCTACCTCTTGGCCTGAATTTGGTGCTTCTTGGCCACTGGAGAACCCTTTCTTGCTGCTGGAATGGTGGTGAGGATGGTGGAGCTAAGGGTTGATGAAGGAATTGCCTAGGGAGCTTGGAAGTTTTTTGAGAATTAGGCTATGGAGATCAAGGATTTGGGAGAGGTGTTCTTGAGGCAAAATTTTTCTAACCCTAGAGAAGAGGGGTTGGGCCCTTTAAGTAGACAACAAAGGGTGTAAAAGGGGAGGGAAAAGCACCCAAGCTTTCCCTCCCAAAATATCTCCCGGAAGGGGTGATATTTTGGCAAAAACAGCTGGACAGCTGGAAAGAGCTGGAAAGCAAAAAGCTGGCCGGCCAGGTGTTTTCTGCAAGGTGGTCGGCCAGCCACCCCCCATGGCCGGCCAGCCACCTCCCATGGCCGGCCAGCCACCCCAAAAGTGAACTCAAAAATGCTGGCCGACCACCATGTGGTGTCCTCTCATGTGTGTAGATCAAGGCCCCAAGGTCTGAATCTGGCAACTCTGAAGCAGAAGTCACAACATAGAGCTTGAAGAAGAGGCTCAAAAATGAACTGCATAATTTCTGGCCGACCACTCTTTTTTGTGTCCTCCCAGATGTGTAGAACAAGGTCCCAAGGTCGGAAATTGGCAACACTGAAGCAGGAGCCACAACATAGAGCTTGAAGGAGAGGCCCAAAAATGAACTTCCAATTTTCTGGCCGACCATGCTTGTTTAGGGTCCTCCCATGTCCCCTGATCACAGATATGTAGCTTTGGTTGGGAAGAAAATACCCCCAGGGTGTTCAACATTGGCCCGGAAGTGAGCAAAACGGGCTCCGGAGGAGCGAAACTGGTTATCTGGGATAATTGCTGACCTCCCACCACCCCCAGTGATCTTCCTGGTATTGAAACAGAGATACCTGCCAAATTTGAACAAAAACTAATGAGAAATAAACGTTCGGGCCAAAACCGAGCAATTCGGGGTCCCGAAAACGGCTGCGGGTGCCGGAAGTGGTGTTCGGCAGCGAAGTGGGCATCTGCGACCCCAGTGTCCCTCGGAATGACAAAACAGAGGTTCCTGCAAAAATCAGAGAAAACCGATACAAATGAATGCTCGGGCCCAAACCGCGCAATTCGGGGTCCCGAAAACCGGCTATGAGCACCGAAGGTGGCGTACGGCCACGAAGTGGGCATCGGGGGCCCCAGTGTTCCTCAATATGATAAAACAGAGGTACAGCCAAGAACCGGAGATAACTGATGCAAATGAATGCTCGGGGCCAAAACCGCGCGGTTCAAGGTCCCGAAAACTGGCTACAGGCACCGGAAGTGGCATACGGCCACGAAGTGGGCATCGGGGGCCCCAGTGTGCCTCAAAATGATAAAACAAGATACTAGCCAAGAACCGGAGAAATCGGAGATGGTTGGGCGGTCCCGAGCCGAGGCACACGGCCTGACGGCCCCGAAAACCGGGAACCGGGCTCCGAAATGGGCAAAATGACCTACGGCCACGAAAAGTAGCTCACGGCCACCGGGAGATAGTCTACAGGACCACTCCCTTCCCTCAGGAAAGAAAACAGAGAAAACCGAGTCTGGTTCGTAAACCGAGACAAGGTATAGAAGAGGATTCGGAAGTTCGGAGGCGGGGCGCACGGCCGCGACTCTGAGACTTCTGAATAAGCACAGTATGCAACATCACCGAGCGCTCAATCGGTGACGTCTGAGTCTTAAGGTCGTTAAAAATGGGGTGTCTACAGTTGCCCCTCTTTGATAGAACTCGGAAGTCATAACAATGACGGGAGTGAATGTCAAAGCCCAGAGACGACCCATTTTTGACAAGGCCGAAGACTTAGACAAACAAACAGGATAAACAGAGATATGTGTGCCCGCAGGCAGGGGGCAAAATGCAAATGATATGCACAGAGCCAGATGATCATGCAAATGCAGCAAGCTGTAATGAAGCAAGTATTGACAAATAGATGCAACAGTTTTAAGCAAGAATGCAAAGCAACAACTACATTTCATGCAGTTAGGAATGCGGAGAATCATTCGATTCTCGTCGCGTCTCACACGGAGAAGATACGATACCTGCGCGATTCGTCTGTCGCACCAGCCTCAAATGAACCGTACATACAATATCGTGCCTGCAAATAGAGAAATTCAACAAGAACAATATGCCAACAACATATATTCAATGTGATTCCTAAGATTCCAAAAAGTCTGAACACGCAGTGTCGGCAGGTAAACCACATCGCAATGCGAAAAAGGGACTGCGTGACAACGCACACTCAAGTATAGAGGTATTGTACACCAAGAATCATGCATGACAATGCAAAATGTTCATGAGAATGCGAAGTATAATGAAAACAACGCAAATGAGCACAATCAGGGTGCCCGTTTGTTGCCAACAACGAGTTGGAAAACGCGCAGACAACTCGATCGCGGCCTCTGATTCACCTCCCGGGAGGGTTATAACACATTCAAAAAGGATACACCTTGATTTTGATGAATAATGACGAGACACATGTCAGAAATTGCAGCTAAAGTTCCAACGGAGCAATTTCGCGCCAGAAAGTGCACTTTTCTTGAACTTTTTCAGGTCCCGGGAACTCCGATTTTCTGAACACACAGTCCAATTGATGATGAAACACAGCCTACACTGATTAGGATTGAACACACGGCCCAAACATAGATTTACTGCACACGCAGCCTAGATTTGAAGTGAACACGCAGCCCATTGATTAAGAGCAGAACACACAGTCCCAAACTATGATTTACTGAACACACAGCCCAGATTTGAAGTGAACATGCAGCCCACTGATTAAGAGCAGAACACACAGTCCCAAACTCTGATTTACTGAACACACAGCCCAGATTTGAAGTGAACACGCAGCCCACTGATTAAGAGTAGAACACACAGTCCCAAACTCTGATTTACTGAACACACAGCCCAGATTTGAAGTGAACACGCAGCCCACTGTTAAGAGTAGAACACACAGTCCCAAACTATGATTTACTGAACACACAGCCCAGATTTGAAGTGAACACGCAGCCCACTGATTAAGAGTAGAACACACAGTCCCAAACTATGATTTACTGAACACACAGCCCAGATTTGAAGTGAACACGCAGCCCACTGATTAAGAGTAGAACACACAGTCCCAAACTATGATTTACTGAACACACAGCCCAGATTTGAAGTGAACACGCAGCCCCTGATTAAGAGTAGAACACACAGTCCCAAACTATGATTTACTGAACACACAGCCCAGATTTGAAGTGAACACGCAGCCCACTGATTAAGAGTAGAACACACAGTCCCAAACTCTGATTTACTGAACACACAGCCCAGATTTGAAGTGAACACGCAGCCCACTGATTAGAGTAGAACACACAGTCCCAAACTCTGATTTACTGAACACACAGCCCAGATTTGAAGTGAACACGCAGCCCATTGATTAAGAGTAAAACACACAGTCCCAAACTCTGATTTACTGAACACACAGCCCAGATTTGAAGTGAACACGCAGCCCACTGATTAAGAGTAGAACACACAGTCCAAACTCTGATTTACTGAACACACAGCCCAGATTTGAAGTGAACACGCAGCCCACTGATTAAGAGTAGAACACACAGTCCCAAACTCTGATTTACTGAACACACAGCCCAGATTTGAAGTGAACACTCAGCCCACTGATTAAGAGTAGAACACACAGTCCCAAACTATGATTTACTGAACACACAGCCCAGATTTGAAGTGAACACGCAGCCCACTGATTAAGAGTAGAACACACAGTCCCAAACTATGATTTACTGAACACACAGCCCAGATTTGAAGTGAACACGCAGCCCACTGATTAAGAGTAGAACACACAGTCCCAAACTCTGATTTACTGAACACACAGCCCAGATTTGAAGTGAACACGCAGCCCACTGATTAAGAGTAGAACACACAGTCCCCAACTATGATTTACTGAACACACAGCCCAGATTTGAAGTGAACACGCAGCCCACTGATTAAGAGTAGAACACACAGTCCCAAACTATGATTTACTGAACACACAGCCCAGATTTGAAGTGAACACGCAGCCCACTGATTAAGAGTAGAACACACAGTCCCAACTCTGATTTACTGAACACACAGCCCAGAGGCTCTGGAATGCTAACAAGTAAAATATCTGCATGTGGGAGCCCCGGCTGCCGCTTGTCTTCCTGATCATACTCACAACTTCCCTATTCTCCAACGGGGTGACAGACTAGGTTGGTTCAGTATCCAGAATTGAGGTGCATGCATGCTATCTCAACCTATGGGGCTTCCATACGGATTTCAAGCCGAGGGCGCGCCTCTGGGTATTTAAACCAGACTTTAGTCTCGGAAATCCCGAACCTTTGCGTTCTAGGCCGGCCATTCGAACT